>WAAF01016755.1:0-11194 GCA_013400475.1 Tricholaema leucomelas | reverse complement strand
ATAGGGCTGGGTGCTAGGTTGGACTGGATGATCTTGGAGGTCTCTTCCAGCTTGGCTGATTCTATGATTCTATGATACTGAACTACAAATGTTACTGACTTACAGATGTTACTGATTTACTGATATCCCTGTTTGTAGGTCTTAAGATGTTTCAGTGAGGTCACCTGAAGTCCAGTGTTGATGGCACAGCCACAGGCCAAGTGGTCCTATCAGTATCTGACTACTAAGTAGCTCTGGTGGAGGTAATCACCAGTGTATGAAGATGTGTGGGGTAAGGACTCCACAGAACAAAAGTCACCTGGGTACCTTCAGCTCCCATTGAAGGAAACCTCTGGTCAAGTTAACACACAAATAGGCAATTGCTGTTTGCCTCATTTCCTTCCATCCTTCCAATCCCAGAAGAGTCTACTAGATGAGGTGCAAACAGCAGCTCAACAAAGGACATGGGCACCCTGCCGTGGTGTGTGGGCCACCAGGATTGTGTCACTTACAGAGATACAAGCAGCCACCTCCAGCCCTACCTTGCTTCCTTCCAGAGGTCCTCCTACAGTGAGCCAGCCTGACTGCACGTCTGATGAGGTCGTAGGCAGCAACATATAAGGCTTCTTAGGTAAATATACTTGAACTGACACAATAGTGCCTGAGAGCTCATAAGTACCCACTGTGTTCCAGGAAGGATCACAGATGGACCTAGAATCACACAATCATAGAATCAAGCAGGTTGGAAGAGACCTCCAAGATCATCCAGGCCAACCTAGCACCCAGCCCTAGACAATCAACCAGACCATGGCACTAAGTGCCTCAGCCTGGCTTTGACTGAACACCTCCAGGGATGATGACTCCACCACCTCCCTGGGCAGCCCATTCCAATGCCAATCACTCTCTCTGCCAACAACTTCCTCATTAGGATCTAGCCTGTATCACCCCTGGAACAACTTGAGGCTGTGTCCCCTTGTTCTGTTGCTGCTTGCCTGGCAGAAGAGCCCAACCCCACCTGGCTACAGCCTCCCTTCAGGTAGCTGTAGACAGCAATGAGGTCTGCCCTGAGCCTCCTCTTCTGCAGGCTGCACACCCCCAGCTCCCTCAGCCTCTCCTCACAGGGCTGTGCTCCAGGCCCCTCACCAGTTTTATCACCCTTCTCTGGACACACTTCAGGGCTGTCTTTTAACTGTCCTGTTGGAGGGCAGGGTGAAAATCAGCACTGGTTTCAAGTAATATTTAATGATAACAAATTCAAAGACAGAACTGAAGCCACTGCCAGTTCTGCTGTGAGTGCAATGACTTTGAAGACACTTTGGACTGATTATGTTTTTCAGAACAGTGCTCTGCATCACTCCACATCAACACATTGTGGGACACATTGAGGGCAAGCACCAGATCTGCAACGTGGTGCTGTAAGCTCCTGACATACAGCACTTTAGGAGAACAATAACATTAAGGGAGATCATTGGGTTTTACTTCTGAGCTAATTCCTTTTGAGTGTTAGCCACAAAAATAGAGAGGATACTATTTAAAAAGTTGTGTTAATATTGTCTTGGAGCTTTAAAGAGTGATGGGGAACTTTTGCCAGATTACTCCAAGCCAAGGGCAGCCAGCAATTACATTTTCCTGAGGAGGCTGTCAACATCAGTGATGGGCCAGATCCTGCTTCTGCTTCATCCTTCCTGCTGTCTCACCCAACACATTTCCTGGCCTGTGGAATTGCTTAGACGAAGCTCAGGAGGAAAGGCCATGAGCTGGGAGATGATGTGTCCAGTTCTGGGCTCCTCAATTCAAGAGAGATGTTGAGATACAAGAATGTGTCCAGAGAAGGGCAACAAAGCTGGTGAGGGGCCTGGAACACAGCCCTGTGAGGAGAGGCTGAGGGAGCTGAGGGTGTGCAGCCTGCAGAAGAGGAGGCTCAGGGCAGAGCTCATTGCTGTCTACAACTACCTGAAGGGAGGCTGTAGCCAGGTGGGGTTGGGTTCTTCTGCCAGGCAACCAGCAAGAGAACAAGGGGATACAGTCTCAAGTTGTGCCAGGGGAGGTCTAGGCTGGATGTTAGGAGGAAGTTGTTGGCAGAGAGAGGGATTGGCATTGGAATGGGCTGCCCAGGGAGGTGGTGGAGTCACTGTCCCTGGAGCTGTTCCAGCAAAGCCTGGCTGAGGCACTTAGTGCCATGGTCTGGTTGATTGTCTAGGGCTGGGTGCTAGGTTGGCCTGGATGATCTTGGAGGTCTCTTTTAATCTGGTTGATTTTATGATTCTGTGATTCTATGTGAGTCAAATGAGCAGGTGAAAGAATCAGATGAGACAAACTTTGCACTTCCTCCCTCCCCTGGGAGGTTGCTTTTCCTTGGATGCTGGTAAATGAGCTGTTTGGTGCTACTGTTTAGAAGCTGTTTTCCATTTTGGCTTTTGAAGTGCTGATGTGCAATCCCTCAGTGAATGAATCTGGGAAGATCCTCTTCACCAAAGGACAGCAGAGATGGGTGACGTTTCATAGCATCATAGTATCATAGAATCAGTCAGGGTTGGAAGGGACCACAAGGATCAGCCAGTTCCAAACCCCCTGCCATCGCCAGGGACACCCTACCCTAGAGCAGGCTGCCCACAGCCTCATCCAGCCTGGCCTTAAACACCCCCAGCCATGGGGCCTCAACCACCTCCCTGGGCAACCTATTCCAGGCTCTCACCACTCTCATGCTGAACAACTTCCTCCTCACAGCCAAGCAGAATGCCACCTAAACTCATGGACACCATTTCTGCAGTGCCATCTGAACTCATGGACTACTACAAGCAACAGTACCTCTACCATGCATCACTTAGGATTTACTCCTGGCTCTTCAGCAGTAGATAATTTCTCTTGGTTCTTTAATGTTATTTTTGAACCATGAGGATCACAGAAATGAAGGTTCTATTCCTGCCATTGACCTAGAAAAGTCTTTTGATTCTTTCCAGTGGGACTACTTTTTTTTCAGCTGCTGGGAACCTTAAAACTGGGCATTTCTCTCCTCAGGGGCAGGTAGATGCTGCATCTTCCTTCTTTAAGGTTTGATCAGTACAGCTGACAAGACCCTAAAGCTCTGGCAGACCTATTGCAGAGTAGGCTCTTATGGCACTTGCAGCCTACCTCCATTTTCAAGCTCGCTGCTGTTAAGCCTGTGCTGCTAAATTTGTCTCCCTTACAGCATTGCTGGTGCTGCAGCTGGCATTATTCATTCCATTTCATTAACTGATCTTCCTAATGGACTGGAAGACAAAAGGGAAGACAGTCCTGAGACCACAGAATGGCTAGGCCTCAGGAGATCTATGTTCAGTCCTCACATTAGCCACAGGCTTCCTGCATCACCTTGGGAATCATCTGTCTTAGTCCCTGGACTTGTTTGGTCTATTTAAATTTGGGGCATCATCTGCTTTAAAAGCTTTATTTCTGCAGCACCCAGAGAGCAGCCTAACATTGCTGCTGCTCTAGCAAAGAAGCCTCACAAGGTTGTGGTGCCATTTGCAGGCTGGCGTTACTGAGTGTCATTCTTGAACCAGTGGAGACCAAACAAGATCATTAAGATGCACTGTGATTGCATTGCTCTTGGAAACACTGGAATCCTGCCTGGTGCTGGGGAAAGACTCTGGGGGAAAGTGGAGCTTCCTCTTAGGACTATAGAATCATAGAATCAAGCAGGTTGGAAGAGACCTCCAAGATCATCCAGTCCAACCTAGCACCCAGCCCTATCCAGTCAACCAGACCATGGCACTAAGTGCCTCATCCAGGCTTTGCTTCAACACCTCCAGGCACGGCGACTCCACCACCTCCCTGGGCAGCCCATTCCAATGCCAATCACTCTCTCTGACAACAACTTCCTCCTAACATCCAGNTCCCTTGTCCTGCTGCCCACACTGTTCCTAATCCAGGCCAGGATGCCATTGGCTCTCTTGGCCACCTGGGCACACTGCTGGCTCATCTTCAGCTACTCTCTACCAGTACCCCCAGGTCCCTTTCTTCCTGGCTGCTCTCAGCCACTCTGGCCCCAGCCTGTAGTGCTGCTTGGGGTTGTTGTTGCCAAAGTGTAGAACCCTGCACTTGGCCTTGTTCAATCTCATCCCATTGGCCTCTGCCCACCCATCCAGCCTGTCTAGGTCCCCCTGAAGGGCTCTCCTACCTTCCAACAGATCCACACCTGCTCCTAGCTTGGTGTCATCTGCAAACTTACTGATGCTGGACTCAATCCCCTCATCCAGATCATCAATAAAGACATTGAACAGGAATGGGCCCAGCACTGATCCCTGGGGCACACCACTAGTGCCAGCTGCCAACTGGATGTGGCACCATTCATCACCTCTCTCTGGGCCTGGCCTCTTTGACCAAGCATGCCTAGAACAGATGAAGAAGACACACTTAGAGCAAATTCTCCAAGCAAGGTGTGGCAGTCAGTGCCTGTGCTGGGGAAATGAAGCCTGGACTTTGTGACGTGGATGTGCCACAAGCCACTAGGGACCCTGTTACTACCTAGGCAGGGTCCTGTGTCAGGGACAGAGCAGGTGGTCCCAGAGCAGGNACAAGCCACTAGGGACCCTGTTACTACCTAGGACAGAGCAGGTGGTCCCAGAGCAGCTCATCTCATCTCACTGGCTTTTCCCTTGCATTGCAAACCTTCTGCAAGGCAGGCACAGCCTCTCTGAGCTGCTTTGCTGGGAGGAGGAGGCAGTGAGAGGCAGAAATAAGAGCACAGGCAGGGCCCATGCCAGCAGAAGCACACAGGCACGTGGCACAGTGGTGCACAGAGCAAGCTGTGCCCCAGGCAGGCAGCCCTGCTGCGAGCCAGGCAAAGTGGACACCAAAGCAGCTCTTCAGTGCAGCAGCAGTAGACAGGTCCTGCTGGATCAAGTCCTGCCCTTGTGTCCTCTGTGCATCCAACTCCTGGGCTGAGGTAGCTGCAGTGCAGCTCCCAGGAAAGATGTGCTCACAGAAATGCCCAAAGCCTTACTTCCAGCTTAGAGGGGCTGCTCCTTAAGGGCTCCTGATCTAATGGGATCAGGTCCAGGTTTGGAAGCTCCAGGGGCTAGTGCAAAATGCAACTACAAATTGTGCAAATGTGACCATAAATTAAACCAACAGCCTGCAGACAGAGGCTCAGGAGACTGAGATTTCATTTACAGCACTGCCACAAGCCCTTCATGCTGACTGGATTCCTCAGAGGCAGCTGAGGGTGCTTGCAAATGGGTTTGCAGCTTTTCTGCTGCTCGTCTGCTCATGTAGCCAATGCTCCTCCTGCCAGCCCAAGCCAGGCAGGTGGGCAAAGGTGCAGAATGACCTGCTGGGTGCAGAATGACCTGCTGCAGAGCAAACCTCTTTCCTCAGCCCTTGTTTCCCCCAGAAGTAATTTTCTTTGGGGAAGGGAGTCACCCTTTGGGGAGTCTGAGCTGCTCCACACTATGCATCATACTGGAGAGCTGCTTTGAGCATCTCAGCATGGACATCTTTGCACCACCACCACCCCCCCCAACACTGCTGTCCCCACCCCACTGTGCAAAGGGATAGGAAAGACAAAGGCATCAGTGGAGGAGGTGTGTGGATGCTGTGGCCATGCATGCATCAGCTCGACCAGCACACAATTGTCATGGCAACCCCAGCTTTCCCTGGAAAACAGCCACAGATCACTGCTGGATGGAATAGCCACAACCACCTGCTCTACAGATGTTAGACACCCAGGTACCAAAATGCTCTCTGCAAAGAGAGGGATGGCACTCATCAGGCCACAGCTCTAAATCGTTCTCAGGCTGGGAAATTAGCTGCTAATAGAGAAAACAAGATGCAGATGACACAAAGCTGGGGGCAGATGTGGCTGGGGGCAGATGTTGCTGGGTTGGAGGGCAGAAGGGCTCTGCAGCAGGACTGGACTGCCAGGACAGATGGGCAGAGTCCAAGGGGATGGCGTTCAATGGCTCCAAGTGCCAGGGGCTGCACTTTGGCCACAACAACCCCATGCAGAGATACAGGCTGGGGTCAGAGTGGCTGGAGAGCAGCCAGACAGAGAGGGATCTGGGGGTGCTGATTGATACCCGCCTGAACATGAGCCAGCAGTGTGCCCAGGTGGCCAAGAGAGCCAATGGCATCCTGGCCTGCATCAGGAATGGTGTGGCCAGCAGGAGCAGGGAGGTCATTCTGCCCCTGTACTCTGCACTGGTTAGACCACACCTTGAGTACTGTGTTCAGTTCTGGGCCCCCCAGTTTAGAAGGGACATTGAGATGCTTGAGCGTGTCCAGAGAAGGGCAACGAGGCTGGTGAGAGGCCTCGAGCACAGCCCTACGAGGAGAGGCTGAGGGAGCTGGGATTGTTTAGCCTGGAGAAGAGGAGGCTCAGGGGAGACCTTATTGCTGTCTACAACTACCTGAGGGGTGGTTGTGGCCAGGAGGAGGTTGCTCTCTTCTCTCAGGCGGCCAGCACCAGAACAAGAGGACACAGCCTCAAGCTGCGCCAGGGGAAATTTAGGCTTGAGGTGAGGAGAAAGTTCTTCACTGAGAGAGTCATTGGACACTGGAATGGGCTGCCCAGGGAGGTGGTGGAGTCGCCGTCCCTGGAGCTGTTCAAGGCAGGATTGGACGTGGCACTTGGTGCCATGGTCTAGCCTTGAGCTCTGTGGTGAAGGGTTGGACTTGGTGATCTGTGAGGTCTCTTCCAACCTTGGTGATACTGTGAGACTGTGATACTGTGAAAACTCCTGGCCAGGACTGCAGAAGAAGAGGAGAGAGGTCAGGGCAGGGAAGTTAGAAAGCAGCCACTCCTATCCTGAGTGAACATAACCGCACAGCACTTGCAGAGGAGATGGAGGAGGCAAAGGGTGGCTGCTCATTACAGCAGTGCTCATGGTGCGGCGTGGTGTGAAGGGCTGCTGAGTTATGAGTGCATCAGTACTGTCCAAGGTTAAAAGAAATGCAAAAGGAGAAAAAAAAAACTGATATAAAATACTGGTGTGTAAGACAGGAATGTCAGGGCAAGGCTTTGGGAGATAAAAAGCAGAGAGAGAATATAAGCAAGGTTCTGATGAGAGCCAAAATGAGCCCTGGCTAGAGAAATGCTTTGGACAGTGAAGCAGCACTCTGAGTTTTAAATGTTATTATGGGCCTCTGGGGTAATTAGAGGAATTAGATCAGGAAATGATGTGCCAGAAGTGTTGCCTGGAAAGTGGTGAGATTTGTGTTTGCTGGATAAATGAACAGTGAAAATGGTTTTGTGGGGCATTTTAGGATGTCAGCTGGATGAAGAGCCACACAGAAAAGCAGTGATGGGTGGAGTAGTGGGGGGGAAGGGCTGGCCCTGCCTCAGCACATCCCCTCATATGTAATAAAAGGAAGAGGCAAGGATGGATCATATGTGTACAGCTTATGGAATCATAGAACCATAGAATCAGGCAGGGTTGGAAGGGACCACAAGGATCAGCTAGTTACAACCATCCTGCCATAGCCAGGGACACCCTAACCTAGAGCAGGCTGCCCACAGCCTCAGCCAGCCTGGCCTTAAACACCTCCAGCCATGGGGCCTCAACCACCTCCCTGGGCAACCCATTCCAGCCTCTCACCACTCTCACGCTCAGGAACTTCCTCCTCACATCCAGGCTGAACCTCCCCACCTCCAGCTTTGCTCCACTGCCCCCTAGTCCTGTCACTCCCTGACAGCCTAAAAAGTCCATCCCCAGCTTTTTTGTAGGCCACCTTCAGATCCTGGAAGGCCACAAGAAGGTCACCTCAGAGCCTCCTCTTCTCCAGACTCAACAGCCCCAACTCCCTCAGTCTGTCCTCATAGGAGAGGTAAGATACCATAAGGAAGGTTAAGCAAGCTTCCAGCCTCAAATCAGCAAAACATGCAATGAAAATCCACACCCTGGAGCCAGCTCATTAGGAGGCCCACATCAGTCATCCCTAAAACAAGACTTCTTATGCAAACAGATGTAAAATGAGGCAAAGAAAAAGGAGACAAAAAAAAGCAGAATGCAGATAAATCTACTGAACTTATGCTTTTTTTATCCTCTGAAAAGCAAATTCCACCTCTGAGTAGCTGAATAGTGTGTACCCTCGCTCCCCCCTCTCTGCACACAGTGAGAAAACCCTGATTTGGATGCTGGCATTGAGTATCTGAGAGAAGACAATTTCTTTTCCCACTCTTATGGCCAAAGAATCATAGAATTATAGAATCAAGTAGGTTAGAAGAGACCTCCAAGGGCATCCAGTCCAACCTAGCACCCAGCCCTATCCAGTCAACCAGACCATGGCACTAAGTGCCTCAGCCAGGCTTGTCTTGAACACCTCCATGGACAGCAACTCCACCACCTCCCTGGGCAGCCCATAGTAAAGGTGGAGCAGCAAAACTATTTCACATTTACAAAACCAAATGAAAAGGCCTGAGGAATTCAGATTGCCCTGATGATACCAACTGACACCATAACCCACATGTCCATGATTGCTTCTGCAAAGGAATGAGAGCTCTCAGGTGAGTGTGGACATCTAAGTAGAATCATAGAATCATAGAATCAACTGGGTTGGAAGAGACCTCCAAGCTCATCCAGTCCAACCTAGCACCCAGCCCTATCCAGTCAACCAGACCATGGCACTAAGTGCCTCATTCAGTGTCTGGGTGCAGAGTGAATTGGAATGTGTAGATGTAAAATGGAATTATGTTGCCATCTTTATGGATTAATAAGCAGCATGAAAGTTCACTGGACACAACTGAACAAGGGGAAAGGTTTTCCTTGTATTACAGTATATCTACAGCTGTCTACAACTACCTGAGCCTGGTGGGGTTGGTCTCTTCTCCCAGGCAAGCAGCAACAGAACAAGGGGATACAGTGTGAAGTTGTGCTGGGGGAGGTCTAGACTCGATGTTAGGAGGAACTTGCTGACAGAGAGGGTGATTGGCATTGGAATGGGCTGCCCAGGGAGGTGGTGGAGTCACCATCCCTGGAGGTGTTCAGGCAAAGCCTGGCTGAGGCACTTAGTGCCATGGTCTGGTTGATTGTCTAGGGCTGGGTGCTAGGTTGGACTGGATGATCTTGGAGGTCTCTTCCAACCTGCTTGATTCTATGATTTTGTGATCTAGTTCCAACTCCCTCCCATGGCCAGGGACACCCTACCCTAGATCAGGCTGGCCAGAGCCTCATCCCTGGTGGTGTTCCAAAAGAGCCTGGATGAGGCAGTGCCATGGTCTAGTTGACTGGATAGGGCTGGGTGCTAGGTTGGACTGGATGATCTTGGAGATCTCTTCCAACCTGGTTGATTCTATGGTTCTGTCTAAGCACTCTGCTTCAATAATGTATAGCACATGGATAGGGAAGAAGTACTCTACAGAGTGAGTGTAGATTTGCAGAGATACAGAAAGAACACTTGCACCTGAACAATGTGGGTGGAAGGACAGCATACTGCATTTTCTGCAGGAATAGTAAATTCCCTTGCAACAGGTTTAGATTTTGCAGAAACTGGAGAATTCCAAAGAAAATAGTAGAATAGGTGACATGGACATGGCCTCTGACACTGTCCCATACCACATCCTGCTCTCCAAGCTGGTGACACATGGGTTTGATGGCTGGACCATGTGATGGGTAAAGAACTGGCTTGATGGCCACACCCAAACAGTGGCTGCCAATGGCTCCATGTCCAAGTGGAGGCCAGGGACAAGTGGAGTCCCTCAGAGATCAGTCCTGGGACCAGTCTTGTTCAACATCTTTATGGGTGCCAGGGACAGAGGCACTGAGTGCAGCCTCAGCAAGTTTGCCGACCACACCAAGCTGTGTGGTGCAGCAGACAGGATGGAGGGCAGGGATCCATCCAGAGGGACCTGGACAGGCTGCAGAGGTGGGCACAAGCCAAGCTCATGAGGTTCAACAAGACCAAGGGCAAGGTCCTGCATCTGGGTCGAGGCAATGCCAAGCACAAATCCAGGCTGGGCAGTGAGTGGCTGGAGAGCAGCCCTGAGGAGAGGGACTTGGGGGTGCTGCTGGAGGAGAAGCTCAACAGGAGCCAGCAGTGTGCACTTGCAGCCCAGAAAGCCAAGCAGAGCCTGGGCTGCAGCAGCAGAAGTGTGGCCAGCAGGGCCAGGGAGGTGATTCTCCCCCTCTGCTCTGCTCTGCTGAGACCCCACCTGGAGTACTGCATCCAGTTCTGGAGCCCCTGGGACAAGAGGGCTGTGGAGATGCTGGAGAGTGTCCAGAGCAGGGCCAGGAGGATGCTCAGAGGGCTGCAGCAGCTCTGCTGTGAGCACAGACTGAAAGAGTTGGGGCTGTTGAGTCTGGAGAAGAGGAGGCTCCCAGGTGACCTTCTTGTGGCCTTCCAGGATCTGAAGGTGGCCTCCAAAAAAGCTGGGGAGGGACTTTTTAGATCGTCAGGGAGTGACAGGACTGGGGGGAATGGAGCAAAGCTGGAGGTGGGGAGATTCAGGCTGGCTGTGAGGAGGAAGTTGTTGAGCATGAGAGTGGTGAGAGGCTGGAATGGGTTGCCCAGGGAGGTGGTTGAGGCCCCATGGCTGGAGGTGTTTAAGGCCAGGCTGGCTGAGGCTGTGTGCAGCCTGCTCTAGGGTAGGGTGTCCCTGGGCACGGCAGGGGGGTTGGAACTGGCTGCTCCTTGTGGTCCCTTCCAACCCTGACTGATTCTATGACACTATGATTCTATGAATGAAGGGCAGAACTCTGGGTCCTGTTGATCCTCAGCACTTGTGGGGCCAGGCTTTGGAAACCTGCTTCTGAGTAGCTCCAGCTTGAAGCTGAGAGACATCAGCCCTCTAGATTAGGCTGTCTGGTACTGGGGGTAAGGAGAGAAGGGATTCTTCATTTTGGAAGAGGCAGCTGCTACTTTTCCAAATCACTTTGGTTTTAACTGTGTTTTTTGGGGTTTTTTTGGTTGGTTTTGTTTGTTTGTTTGTTTGTTTGTTTTCTCTCCTTTTTCTCTTCCCAGACTGCCTGACAATTAAAGTGATCAAAGTTTCCTGTGAGCCACAGATCCAAGTATCAGATAAATATAGCCACACTGCTCCTCATTTGTTTGTTTTGCTTGGGTTGCAAACCTGCAGTCGAGACCTACTTCTCTTGGAGCAGGGAGAGCTGCTGCTTGGAACCCTGTGCTACAGCAAACAGGGAGCAGCACAGCCCTCTGCTCAGGGTGCAGCCCTGCACCACTCACAACATGGGCACCAATCCTGCTCTGGCTCATTGCTGTCTACAACTACCTGAAG
>WAAF01016754.1:103724-125174 GCA_013400475.1 Tricholaema leucomelas | reverse complement strand
TCTCTCTTTCTTTCTCTCTTTCTCTCTTTCTCTCTTTCTCTCTTTCTCTCTCTCTTTCTCTCTTTCTCTCTTTCTCTCTTTCTCTCTTTCTCTCTTTCTCTCTTTCTCTCTCCTCTTCTTTCTCTCTTTCCCTCTTTCTGTCTATCTCTGTTTCTCTATTTGTCTCTTCCTTTGATTTTCACTGTCAGAATTCAGAAAGGAGTTATGAGTTTGCCTTATAGAAAATGAATGGGATGTTAATGCCAACAACTGCACTCCTTTTCAGGGACAAGACTTGGTACAGTCCTTGGAATGTCAAAAGAAGTGATAGTTGAATATGTTGGATCGGCAGAAGAATTCCACCTTGTGTTCTCTTCTAAGTAGCCACAAATGCTCATTTCCCATTTTAAGGTATGTCCTGGTCTGCCAGCACAAGAAGTTATTAAAAAGGTTATTATTATTTAGTCTTCAGGCATTCTGTTCACATACTGTTAGAGGTACATAGCTAATTACATCTCCAGTGTCAATGGAAGCACTCTGTGAAATAGCAAACATTAGAAAGCCACAGGAGAGGTTATTGTGTTGGCATCTAGTAGAGGTCTCTGTAAAATGTTCAGGTAGTGTTTTGTACAGCAGTGTACAGGTACATGGCTCTGCAGCCTGTCATCCCTAATATGGGACACAGTTAATGATGTGATGACTGAAAATTCTGTTTTTTTCCAGATGACCAGCAACTCTGTCCATCAATGTACTCATAGTATGGTTTGGGTTGGAAGGGACCTTCGAAGGTCATCTAGTCCATTCCCTCTCCAGTGAGCGGGGATGCCATCAACTCGATCAGGTTACTGAGATCTCCGTCCAAACTGGCCTTGAATGTGTATAGGGATGAAGTTTCTACATTCATAACTTGTTGAGCTTGTCATCTCATCAGATCCAGAGTGATATGAAGGTGATTAGCTGACCTATCTGACAGCTCAAGAAGGTGTAGAAAAGCCAAAATAACCACTCTCAAAAACCCTGACCCAAATCAAAACACTTTTGAACACTGTAGTAGGCTTTAATCTGTGTGGCCAAAGAGCCTGAAGATTTTGTGGAAAATTAGGAAAGCGGAAGTAAGGAAAAAGTGCATGCAGGGAGGAAGCAAATGGCTGAAGCTTTGGCTCTGCTGCTATTGATCAAGGACTGGATGGTGTCTTACAAGATAATTCTCCTTGATTTTCTCTAGGACTGTTTTCCATTGTTGTGTGCCATGGGTACACAATCCAACAGCTGACTGGCATTTGCTAAACTGCCCCTAAACTCCCCCATCAAGAGAAGTGTGGCCAGCAGGGCAAGGGAGGTGATTCTCCCCCTTTACTCTGCTCTCTTCAGACCCCACCTGCAGTACTGTGTGCAGTTCTGGAGCCCCCAACACAAGAAGGATATGGAACTTCTGGAGCGAGTCCAGAGGAGAGCCACGAAGATGATCAGAGGGCTGGAGCAGCTCTGCTATGAGGACAGGCTGAGAGAGTTGGGGCTCTTCAGCCTGGAGAAGAGAAGGCTTCCAGGAGACCTTAGAGTGGCTTTCCAGTATCTGAAGGGAGCCTACAGGAAGGCTGGGGAGGGACTATTTACACGGTCTAGTAATGTCAGGACGAGGGGGAATGGATTTAAGCTGGAAGAGGGGAGATTTAGACTGGATGTTAGGAGGAAGTTCTTTACAGTGAGGGTGGTAAGACACTGGAACAGGTTGCCCAGGGAGGTTGTGGATGCTTCCTCCCTGGAGGCGTTTAAGGCCAGGCTGGATGAGGCCTTGAGCAGCCTGCTCTAGTGGGAGGTGTCCCTGCCTATGGCAGGGGGTTGGAGCTGGATGATCCTTGAGGTCCCTTCCAACCTAAACCATTCTATGATTCTATGATTCTGTGATTTTATCATCTATATAATTACACAGTACACAAACTGTATTATCCCTATGCTTGGCCTTGTATGTACTTTGAACAAAGGATTCCCTGGGTAAGCTGGGTTAAAGATTGAAGGTAGGAAAGGTACTATCCCGGTTTGCCATTAAAATGTATGCTGCAAATGATACAGGGCTACAAATGATATATGCTGGTACTTGTTTGCCATTCCATAGCTTCCCAGACCTGTATTCTTTCTGTGTTCAGGCCTTTCTGTTCACTTGGTTTTCTTTCATGTGTGAGGAGCAATATGTTGCATTATAAGCTGGCGCTAAAGCTTTATGAGTCCTCAACAGGAGTCTGAAAATTGAGGAGATATTTGTGGTGTGCTACAGAGAGGAGAGAAATTACATCTGGTACAGGAGGTGCCAAGTAGATGGCTGAGAAGCAGTCAGAAGCAGTTGGCAGAGGTATGCATGCCTGCATGTGCTGGAGCATGTCCAAAGAAGGTCAGCAAAGCTGGTGAAGCGTCTAGAGGACAAGTCTTATGACAAGTGGACGAGGGATTGTTTAGCCTGAAGAAAAGAAGCCTGAGGGGAGACCTTACTGCTCTCTGTAAGTTTGTAGCAAGGTAGTGCTCTGTCTCTTCTCCCAAGTAATAAGCAATAGAACAAGATGAAATGGCCTTAAGTTCATCATGGGAAGTTTAAGGTTGAATATTAGGAAAACTTTCTTCACCAAAATGGTTGTCAAACCTTGGGACAGTCTGTCCAGGGAAAGAGTAGAATCATCATCCCTGGAAGTATTTAACAGATGTGTGGATGTGGAGCGGTGGTACATGTTTTAGCAGTAGAGTAGCCAGTGCTGGATGAGTGGTTGGATATGATGGTACTATAGATCTTTCCCAACCTAAATAATTCTATAATTCTATGATTCTTCCCTGAGTTGCATTGATGGACGTGGTTTGAAACAGGAAAGAGCAAGGCTTAGTCCAATCCATCAATGACTGTTCCTTTGCTTTTACCTGTGCTCTGGTCTAGGGCTTAACTCTTCATGCTGGGTATCTCAGAGCACAGGGTCTGACACAGCATTTTGGAACTGCCACCTGCAACTTGACCTCTTGAGAGACTCTAGCCAAGACTGGGCTTTGCAAGAATGTGCAACAGTGGGTGTGCACTGCTGGAGCCCTGGTCCATCTTATGGTCTGCTAGCTCTTCCTCAGACTGTTGCTGTCAGGATGACCAAGAGCAGATTCCCACTGTACCTTGCTACACCCATTTCTGGGTTTGCTGTGACTGAGGAGCCAGAGCCACATAGAATCAGAATCATAGAATGGTTTAGGTTGGAAGGGACCTCAAGGATCATCCAGCTCCAACCCCCCGCCATAGGCAGGGACACCTCCCACTAGAGCAGGTTGCTCAAGGCATCATCCAGCCTGGCCCTAAATGCCTCCAGGGAGGAAGCATCCACAACCTCCCTGGGCAACCCGTTCCAGTGTCTTACCACCCTCACTGTAAAGAACTTCCTCCTAACATCCAGTCTAAATCTCCCTTCTTCCAGCTTAAATCCATTCCCCCTCGTCCTGACATTACTAGACCGTGTAAATAGTCCCTCCCCAGCCTTCCTGTAGGCTCCCTTCAGATACTGGAAAGCCACTCTAAGGTCTCCTGGAAGCCTTCTCTTCTCCAGGCTGAAGAGCCCCAACTCTCTCAGCCTGTCCTCATAGCAGAGCTGCTCCAGCCCTCTGATCATCTTTGTGGCTCTCCTCTGGACCCGCTCCAGCAGTTCCATGTCCTTCTTGTGTTGGGGGCTCCAGGACTGCACACAGTACTCCAGGTGGGGTCTGACGAGAGCAGAGTAAAGGGGGAGAATCCCCTCCCTTGCCCTGCTGGCCACACTGCTCTTGATGCAGCCCAGCACTCGGTTGGCTGTCTGGGCTGCATGTGCACACTGCTGGCTCATGTTGAGCTTTTCATCAACCCAGACCCCCAGGTCCTTCTCCTCAGGGCTGATTGAATGTTTCATCAGTGTAATACTTAAAAACGTTTGGGTCTTCAGGCTGCCTAGTCAAAATCAGTAATCTAAGGTGAGGTGATACTGCTCCTGCAGAGCCGAGTCACTGAGATGCAATTGACACGCCAGAGGAATGGGATGCCATCCAGAGGGACCTGAACAAACTTGAGAAATGGGTTCATGTGAACCTCATGAGTTTCAACGTGACCAAGTGCAAGGTGCAGCACCTGGTTCAGGGCAGTCTCCAGTGTCCAGACAGGTTGTGGGATGAAGCGATTGAGAGCAGCCTTGCTGTGAAGGATCTGAGGGTACTGGCAAAAGAAAAGCTGGTCAATGAGCCAACAATAGGTCCTTGCGGCTCAGAAGGCAAACTGTGTCCTGGGCTGCATCAAAAGCAGCACAGCCAGTAGGTCTTAAGGGAGGTGATTCTGCCCTTCTGCTGCACTCCGGTGAGACCTCACCTACAGTACTGTATCCAGGACCAGAGTCCTCAGCATGGAAAAGATATGGACCTGCTGGAGTAGGTCCAGAGTAGGACACAAAAATCAGAGGAATGAAACATCTCTCCTATGAAGAAAGACTGGGAATCTTAAGGTTGATCAGCCTGGAGAAGACAAGGCCTTGGGGAGACCATTTTGTAGCCTTTCAATAATTACAGGGGGCATATAAGAAAGATAAGGACAAACTTTTTTAGCTATACCTGTTGCAACAGGACAAAGGGTAATGGTTTTGAACTAAAAGAGGGAGATTTAGATCAGACATAAGAAAGAAATTGTTTATGCTGTGGGTCATGAAACTCCGGAACAAGTTGCTCAGAGATGTGGTAGTGCCCCATCTCTGGCAACATTCCAGACCAGTCTGGACAGGGCTTTGAGTAACACAATGTAGATGATGTTCCCGGTCCCTGTGGAAAGATTTGATTAGATGACATTTAAAGGTCTCTTCCAACCCAAACCATTCCATGACTCTATGTTCCACCTGAAAAAGGTGCTACACCGTAGGCAGGGTCCTCAAGGAAGTGGTTAGGCCTTCAAATACAGGGCATCAGAAAAATAGAGCCTCTGGATCTAGGGAGGTTGGGACCTCTTTGGTGAGTGGGAGAGAGGCACAAACAGGCCATTGCACAGCACTACCAGCAACAGCACCCAGTAGTGTACAAGAGTGACAGCCTATTTCTGTGCTTTGTTTCTAGACACTTGCTGTGTGGATGTTACAGCAGTTGTTGCTATTGCTCATCATGCTTCCCTCCCCCCCACCTTTCTCTTTTTAGTGATTCTATGACTGTGTTTCATAAAGACACAATAGGAAAAGAAAAATTATACAGGTTTCTTGCTTGTGCCCTGAGCAGGGCAATGGCACAGAGGCATCTGTGTGTGGGTTTAATGGGTTCAGTTTCCTTTCTCTGCCATGGTTTGGTGACTGACAAGGGAATGAGGTAAGATGGTGGTTACTGCTGCTTTGTTGAATGGGACCCCATGAACATGGGGATAACACAAGCAGTGCCTTCTCTCTCAGCATTTGTGAATGTGGCCAAAAGAAAGCATTTCTCTGGGAAGGATCATCTTCTCTCTTCTCTTCCCCTTACCTCCTCCAAGGCAGCCAAACTGGCACAAAGGATGTTGGCTAACTGGTTGTGCTGGAAAAACAGAACTCCTGGAATGCTCCTTGGAGTGCCATAAATGTATGCTGGAGGAAATTAATTGAATGCAGTATATCAAAGGAAATAAGAATAACAATGATAATGCACATCCCTAGCAGCTGGAGATGGAAAAGATCTGTGTGGTTCTTTTGTGTCTTCTCTGCCAAGGAATGATTATTCTCCTGTACAATTACACCCACAGTTGTCAGGAAGAGGTTTTGGAGAAGGGAAGTCTTTTCACCAAGGACAGAGAGGTGCTAATGTCAGAAGACAAGGCATGATCCTTTTTCACATCTCAGAAAAGATGCTGGAGATCTCACTGTGGTGCCCACTGTTAGAGCGGGCAGTTCTGACCCGTAGTGACTGTGAGGACCAAGAAGGAAGACAAGGAACTCATCCAGTCCACACAGATAGCACAGCAGATACACTGCAAGATTCTGGTGTCTCTCCTGGTGTGAAGCAAGGTCTCATGCTGATTTACTGCCTGGGGCACTTTTGAGGACTACATTGTAAATTTTCATAAACGAACTTCAGATCTCACATCTCTGAAGATTTTTTCCCCCACTGGTTGAGATTCTGGCTTCAAATTTGTTTCCACTGATACAGGATGAACTCAAAGGAGGTTTGCTGGGCCCAGTCCTGTTCAAAATCTTTAGTTACGATCTGGACCAGAGGATTGAGTCCAGCAGCAGTAAGTTTGCAGATGACACCAAGCTAGGAGCAGGTGTGGATCTGTTGGAAGGTAGGAGAGCCCTGCAGAGGGACCTGGACAGGCTGGATGGGTGGGCAGAGGCCAAGGGGATGAGATTTAACAAGGCCAAGTGCAGGGTTCTGCACTGTGGCCACAACAACCCCAAGCAGCAGCAGCACTACAGGCTGGGGACAGAGTGGCTGGAGAGCAGCCAGGAAGAAAGGGACCTGGGGGTACTGGTGGATAGTAGGCTGAAGATGAGCCAGCAGTGTGCCCAGGTGGCCAAGAGAGCCAATGGCATCCTGGCCTGTATCAGGAACAGTGTGGCCAGTAGGACGAGGGAGGTTATTCTTCCCCTGTACTCAACACTGGTCAGGCCACACCTTGAGTACTGTGTCCAGTTCTGGGCTCCTCAATTCAAGAGAGATGTTGAGGTGCTGGAACGTGTCCAGAGAAGGGCAACAAGGCTGGTGAAGGGCCTGGAACACAAACCCTATGAGGAGAGGCTGAGGGAGCTGGGGTTGTGCAGCCTGCAGAAGAGGAGGCTCAGGGCAGACCTCATTGCTGTCTACAACTACCTGAAGGCAGGTTGTAGCCAGGTGGGGGTTGGTCTCTTCTCCCAGACAACCAGCAACAGGACAAGGGGACACAGTCTCAAATTGTGTTGGGGAAGTATAGGTTAGATGTTAGGAGGAAGTTCTTGACAGAGAGAGTGATTTGCCATTGGAATGGGCTGCCCAGGGAGGTGGTGGAGTCACCGTCCCTGGAGGTGTTCAAGAAAAGCCTGGATGAGGCACTTAGTGCCATGATCTAGTTGACTGGCTAGGGCTGGGTGCTAGGTTGGACTGGATGATCTTGAGATCTATTCCAACCTGGTTGATTCCATGATTCTATGATTCTATGAGGTGATTGTGCTCTTCTACTTCGTATTGGTGAGACTCTAGCTGCAATACTCTGAAGTCTCAGTACAGAGAAAACACAGATCTGTAGGAGCAGATCCAGAGAAGGCCACAAAAAATAATTTATTATGCCTTTCCTATGAGGAATGGCTGAGAGAGTTGTGTCTCTTCAGCCTGGAAAAAAAAAGGCTCCAGAGAGACTTTCTTGTGGCCTTTCAATAATTAAAGTGGACTTACAAGAAAGATGAGGAAAATTGTTTTAGCAGGGTCTTTTATGGCAGGGCAAAGGGTACTGGTTTTGAAGTAAAAAAAGAGAAAACTTTGCCTTAAGGAGGAGATTTTTTGTGCTGTAAAATTCAGGCATAGTTTCCCAGAGATGTGGGTAGGTGCCTTATCCTTGACAACATTCTAAGCTTGACAACATTCTAAGACAGTTTGAACAGGGTTCTGAGGTACTTGACATAGTTTAAGATGTCATTGTTCACTGCAGGGCTGTTGGTCTAGATGACCTTTAAAGGTCTTTTCCAACCCAAATCATTCTATGATTCTGTGTTCAGGAGCTGACAGGTTCTTCCACTGCAGTCTTCTGAGGAAGAAGGCTTGGAGGAAACCGACGGCCACTGTCACCACAGGAGGCCATGAAAAAGCTATGCAGACTGGGCATAGGATCTAGAGGATGGTCTTCACGCTGTGGCCCATTGGATATAACCAAGAAGTGGGAAGTGTGTGGCTAAACAAATGTCTTTGAGTTGCTTGGACTAAATCCAGTTCTTCCCTTGAAATGCCTGCAGCTGCTTTTCTTCTGTACACCTTCATTCCCCATTTATAAAGAGCTGATGAGAATATGCTTCTGCTCTATCACACCAAGGCTTCATTCATTAATACTTACAAAAGGTTTTGAGATCCTCAGATGGCCAGTGCAAGAGAAGTAATTATTTATTAACAGCCTCCATGAAGGTGTGGGCAACCATATTACATCTCTCCTGGGTATTTAATTTAGGTAGTGAGCATTTATTGCGGGTCTGAGAAGGTAATTGCTGATCTGGGCTCCTGGAGGTGGTGAGGATTTTTTATCTTCTTCCCGCACCTCCACCCTTTTCTTTAAAAAGTATTTTTTTTTTAGCCTGAATGTGATGTCTATAAATGCAGATAGTATTTCTTATAATAGACTTGAAGTCTTGATACCTAGAAATCCACAGCCCTTGAGATTTTAACTGAGATGTGTCCCTGCTGCATTCTCTATCAGAAGGTGCGCAGTGGGGGCTGGGGTGATGGAGACTGGGGTACAGCACTAGTCTCCCCACTTTGACCATCCTATGGGTGTCAAGGATGGTTTGCTTCGAGCCAGGCTGGCAATGGCTGAGCACAGCAAGCATCCTCTCCCAAATTCCTTCTGTGCTGATGTCCGCCTCCCCCTGCCCTCCCTACTGGAGCAGACAACAACCCTCTGTCCAAATCTACCTCTTCTCCTCCGCAGGTGTGCAGGGCTGCAGCTCGCTTCGCCCTGTCGTGCTCACCAGGGAGATGCGTCGTAGTGCTGGGCCTTTGCCATTAAGCGTCTTCCGTTGCCTTTTCTTTTGTTAAAGCCAAATGGAACAATGTAATTAGCTTGTTACAATTAAAGTGACTCGACTGGATAAATTGTAATCACCCAGACTGAAGTTAGGCATCCCTGCAGGTCTCGGCCAGAGCAGCTGAGCTGCCTCATTTGCATAATTAAAATATACAAATGATAATGGATTTTGTACTCAATTTCCAGCGGCTGTAAATTCGAGAAACTATGAAATTAGAATAACTGAGATCGAGCCCGCCTTGAGGTAATGAGGATGACAAGTTTTGACAGTAGGGGTGTTTATAACACTAGTTTCTCGCTGCAAAATAAATAAGTACAAAAAAGATTAGACAGTGATATTAGTTAATAGTTCCATGGGCAGTGGGGAAAGGAGATAGACTGGTGATTACCTCTGCAAATTTACGCTGCCTTTTTGACAAGCTCTCTCCTAACCTTAGGGGACACCTTTTGCCTGATTATGAGAAATTGAGAATGAATTAAATGCATAAAAAGGGTTGTCACAGATAGACAAACTAAAGGAAAAGAAATGAAATTAGTCTTGCCATTTTAGCTTGCCGCAGGAGGAGGGGGGGAGAGGGAAGTGGAAAAGGTTGGTAGAGAGATTTTAGCACTCCTGCAAGGAGACTGAGTGGTCCAGAAATGGGGCTGATTTCACAAGAAAAAAAGGAAAGTCCTCAGAATTCCATGTGGAGCTAGAAGAAAAAAAAAAATGAGGTGGATAATATTTTGGCCAGGTGACATCCAGGTTCTGTTTGGGAACAAAATATGCTTTTCTATGCATAGCTTTCATTCATTCATTTATCTATTTTCCTTAAATATTTTGCAGCACATATTTTCTCTCTCTGCTTTAAGGTTCTAGATCTCCTGAGAACCCCTTGGAGCTGGAAATCAGGGCCAGGCTAGGGGTGGGCAGTTTACCTGTCCTGTCACCAACTTCTCTTTGCACGTGAGTATAGACACAAACATAAGCTTGCTCACAAGTATTTTTCAAGGCCAAGACTTCACCCTTTTTGTCCCAAAGAAGTCATTAACAACAGAACATGGTTACTAATGATTTTTTGAGACTTTTCTCTCTCTCAGTAGGACATTCAGGAGCATAAGGAGAATTGTACCTGGTAAGATCAAAGTGGTGAGCAGCAAATGTCTCTGCAAGAATATTAAATGGGGGAGAAGAACGCTGGAGCCAGGGCTGCTTGTGGGCAGGACTTTCCCACCTCTGGTTGTGAATCACCCCTTGGATGTGCCACTTTTGGTCTTTTTTCCCTTTTTGCTCTAACAGGAACCACAGTGGCCAGCTCTGATGTAAATCCCAAACTGATGGATGACTGGATTTTCCTAGGGACATTTTCTTGTTACAGAATGAGAAGAGCGTTGAAGAATGCAATGAAAGAATGCTGGCATAGTGCTGGTGGTGTTTTCCTTGGCTCTAGGTGAATGCAGTAAGGGGACTGAGGATACACAGGAGCTCCAAGAACCAAACTTGCCTTGCAAGTGGGTTTGGAAAGGTCCATAACAGCTCTGCTATCCATTGTCCTACTCTTGAATCCTCTTGATATTCCAATGACATACCAGTGATATCAATGACAACCTGTAAATAAGGTGGGAAAAGGTGCAAGAGGAAAGGAGAGATGGAAAGTGGGAAGAAATGGAGAAGAGCAAGGTGGTATGGAGGAGGGTGAAGAGAAGGCAAAGGAGTGTATGAAAAGGCCAAAGGAGCAGAGGTGTGGGAACATCTGGACCAAGACTTGCGGATCCAGCTGGTTCACATCCTCACCCACAAGTAGCCCCTTCCACCCTGTCTGAGAATATTTTTTCAGCAACTCCATTCCTGATCACTCACAGGCATGGGTCAGAATAGTTGAACTCTCTATATTTATCCTTTTAAATGTCAATTGCATTAATCCTCTGATCCACAAAAAAAGTACTTCTTGTTTTCAGGCACATTTGGTACAGTTTTCCTTCCTCTCTTCCTTCTTTTCCTAGCCTCCGGTGTGTTTTCAGTTCAGGCACAATTGTCATTTACATTTTATAGTTTGCTTTACAGCATCTTGTTATCTGTTAAAGAATGTATTTTTAATGTGTTTTATAGCATGCTTTATAAATAACTTATTAAATAATGTACCTGCAGCTACTGATCACTTAATAAATATTAATAAAGCAATTCCAGATGAGGCCATCATTAAGAGTGGTGTAGCACCCCCGCTCTAGTTACCTAGAAAGAGTTTCTGTGCTGGTTACCAAAAAGATCAGGAGGACTGTGATGAGAAGAATTGCAAAGGCAGGAAGGAAAATGTTTTGCAAAGTCCTTTTGGCCTTAAATTCTAGATTGAGACAAGGTATTTAGTTATTTTTGATGAAATAGCAATGGCAGGTGAGGAAAGCACGTGAAAAATTGGAGAGTGAGGTTGCATCTGTGTTGGTATCCGTAGTAAGGGAGGAACCGGTCTGAAATATTAGGGTAAGTTTGACAAATATGGGAATTTAGTTAATCCTGTTTTCTGTTTCCTCATGATTGAATCTGCACTTTTTGGGTTTTCCAGTTTAGATCTGGTGCAGCTAGTGGACTACAGATCCAGGGTAAATATGATCATTGCTCTTCATTTTGCAAATTCATTTTGGTTCTATCTATAGGAGGCTTGAAAGTACCCATGGGTATGAGATCCGGTAACAGGCATTGGCCTTTTCTTAGGAAAAAGCTAATCAGATCCAGGCAATTTCGACCTTTATTCAATGTGTAATATATTTAATTATTTTTAAAACTTTATAAACTCAGTTTGTGCAGAGTGTGTAGAACCATAGGTAGCTGCTGAATTATTCACAACACCACTGGATGTTCTGCAGTGGTTGCGCAAAGCTTTCCTCAGTGTCTGAGTTAAGAGTAGACAGGTAGATGCTCATTTCTATTCATGCAGGTGTTGATGGAGGAAACCAGATGGAGGAGATCAAGCCACCTGTGTTGCCTGTGTGTCCACCAGAAAGGGAGAGAAATAGTTCTTTGGAACATCCTTCCTAGCTTTCTTACCTATGTTCCTGTCCTAGGCTGCCTTCTGGAGCAGCAAATGTCTGGGAAACACCTCTGCTAAGCATGAATATAATTTTACCTGCTGGTGCCAGACTTAATTGTGACCAATGTAGAGGTATTTGTTTTTCTGTCAATATCCAGCTCCTTTTCAAATCACACATGAGGTCCCACACTCAAGCCTCCCTGTCCTGCTCCTTTTTCAGAGCTGAATTTCCAGTAGCTGGAGATATTCCCAAATGGGAGAAAGTGTTTTCACAGGATGAGGTGGCAAAGCTAGTTTGCTCCTTCCACTTCCTCTTCTCTGCTCTCATTACATGCCAGATATTCTCCTCCCAGAGTACAGGATGCAAAGGATGGATTTGAAAGATCCCTTCTTTCTCTGCAGCTCTCGTAATTGCCTTTGACACTGTTTATCATCTGTGATAATACAGCTGTGCCCTGTTACCTCCAGCTGCCCTAATTCATGTTATCAGTCTGGCACCAGGGAGAGGGAGGTGAGAGGTATGGAGGAGAGGTGAAGCCATTACAGAGCTGACAGGGCAGTGAGAATGGAGCCTGGTGATGGACTAGCCATCACTTGACCTGAATGCAAACATACATCCTATTGGATTGACCTTTCCTTGAGAGTAATGGATCTCCTTGTGCATCATTTTTGCTACATTGCTGGCCATTCCACGGAGATAGTTTCTGGTAATTAAGATAGATCCCTTGTATAATCCACCCACAGTGACAATCAATAGCCGCCTCCAGAGGGATATTTCCAGATTATTGCTATGTCAGCGCAACTTTTGGAAGCTTTGTAGATCTTATTGCAAGTGGTATAATCAGGAAAGTAACACAGAAGACTTTTCTAGGGAGGCAAGACGAGCAGGAGCCATTCACTTCAGGTATATACAGATGACTGTGCCCTCTCTCTTTTGGGATGAGAAATATGTTAAGTATTTACAAACCCTAACGGTGCTCTAATGAAACATCATATCATGGGCGCTGTGGTCCTGCATGATCAAAAAGTCTGCTAAGGCAGCAAACCAGATTTGATATTTTTATTTTGAAAATGGAATTACTGCAGATAAATCAAATTTCTTCTCCCATCCTTTTCAGTTTATGAGACTCTTTCTTACTTCATCCTTTTTGAGACACTTTTTGAGTAGCTATAGGCAGAGAACGAAGGTTGCCAGCACTACATACAGACACAAAGGTGAACTTGTAAACATGGAACTGGGAGAAAAAGTTTTCTCTTAATTTGCAAATTTGACATGTTTGATGGAACAACATTGTGTGTACATAGAAGGTACAAGGACCTCTTGCTTTTCTCCATTCAATCATTTTCTAGCTCTTAGACAAAGCGAATATCATGTTGCCGCCAAATTCTAGTTCTAGATCAAAGAATGAATTTCCTGCACGTTACAGCTGTACAAAACAAGAAGCTACATAGTTTGTACTGCCCTCCTTTGAGGTGAAAACTCTGCCAGTAAAATGAGCAAATTCAATATTATGAGTAGGGTTCAATTCCCTGGTATTTGAAACAGCTAAGTGAGGACACCTCACATTTAGTTCAAGTCTATCGTGGCAATTTAAGAGAAGACCTGTGAGCTGTGAAGTCACAGAATCATAGAATCAACCATGTTGGAAGAGACCTCAAGGTCATCCACTCCAACCTAGCACCCAGCCCTAGCCAACCAACTACACCATGGCACTAAATGCCTCATCCAGTCTTTTCTTGAACACCTCCAGGGATGCTGACTCCACCACCTCCCTGGGCAGCCCATTCCAATGGCAAATCACTCNAGGTGTGGCCTGACCAGTGTTGAATACAGGGGCAGAATAACCTCCCTCCTCCTACTGGCCACACTGTTCCTGATGCAGGCCAGGATGCCATTGGCTCTGGTGGCCACCTGAGCACACTGCTGGCTCATCTGCAGCCTACTATCCACCAGTACCCCCAGGTCCCTTTCTTCCTGGCTGCTCTCCAGCCACTCTGTCCCCAGCCTGAAGCATTGCTTGGGGTTGTTGTGGCCAAAGTGCAGAACCCTGCACTTGGCCTTGTTAAATCTCATCCCCTTGGCCTCTGCCCACCCATCCAGCCTGTCCAGGTCCCTCTGCAGGGCTCTCCTACCTTCCAACAGATCCACACCTGCTCCTAGCTTGGTGTCATCTGCAAACTTACTGCTGCTGGACTCAATCCTCTGGTCCAGATCATCACTAAAGATATTGAACAGGACTGGGCCCATCACTGGTCCTTGGGGAACACCACTAGTGACTGGCTGCCCACTGGATGTGGCACCATTCACCACCACTCTCTGGGCCCAGCCTTCCAGCCAGTTCTGCACTGCAATCTTGTATCTGTTCCAGCTAGTTCTTCAGGAACAGGCAACATTCTCACACATGGATACCCACCTCTGGGTGCAGTTTCAGTACTTTATTATAGCTTAAACACTAAAACAGGCATGAGAAAGGTATATACACTATACCTATGGCTCACCTGCTGTAGCCATAGGGAGAAACTACAGTGCTGAATAAGACATTGCAAACAATCCCAAATAGCTCTATTGATCAAAGGGCAGGCTATCCTCACCCTATCCTGCTGGCCAGCGGAGCTCCTGGGACAAGTAGACAGCTGAGGTGGTCAGCTGCCGTCTCAGAAGGTAGGTGTCTCCACCAGGAACCGCTCATCACGGTGGTAAGACTGGTGCCACTCCAACCTGCCTACCCACGTTCTCAACTTACATATGTTCAGAATCCTGTGGCATGTCTCAGAATTCCGAGCCAAGGAGAACCAAACTCCTCCTTTGTTTTGGCATCTGTTACATACCATCTTTCCACATTGCTCATGTGCACCCCTGCGAGCCCTGCTTCCCTCGCATCTTATCATTAGTAACCTAGTGACTGTCGGCTTGTTGTAACTTCTGATCAAACACAAACCAACTCTTCCCCTTTACAACGTCTTCCACAAATTCCTGACGTTCTTAAGGCTTTGTCCTTTGTTCTTTTTGACTCATTCTGCCACAGACTTGACTACATAATGTGCACCTATATCTTACCATGGGATCTAGAAGAGAAATATTAGGCCTTAAAGGTCTTTTCCTACCTGAATATTCTATTAGTGTATCTTCTCCCAAGTGATAAGACAAGAGGAAATGGCATCAAGATGCACCAAGGGGGATTTAGGTTGGACACTAGGAACAATTTCTTCACTGAAATTGTTGACAAGCCCTGGAACAGACTGCCAATCCACATGGAAGTGGTGGAATCATTATCCCTAGTGACAAGTGGTGTTCCTCAGGGGTCAGTGCTGGGACCAGTGCTCTTTAACATCTTTGTCAGTGATATGGACAGAGGAATTGAGTGCACCCTCAGCAAGTTTGCAGATGACACCAAGCTGTGTGGCACAGCTGACTTGCTGGAGGGCAGGGATGCCATTCAGAGGGACCTGGACAGGCTGGAGAGGTGGGCCCAGGCCAACCTCATGACGTTTAACAAGGCCAAGTGTAAGGTCCTGCACCTGGGTCGGTGCAATCCCAGGCACAGATACAGGCTGGGTGATGAATGGCTGGAGAGCAGCCCTGAGGAGAAGGACCTGGGGGTCTGGGTCGACGAGAAGCTCAACATGAGCCGGCAGTGTGCACATGCAGCCCAGACAGCCAACCGAGTGCTGGGCTGCATCAAGAGAAGTGTGGCCAGCAGGGCAAGGGAGGTGATTCTCCCCCTTTACTCTGCTCTCGTCAGACCCCACCTGGAGTACTGTGTGCAGTTCTGGAGCCCCCAATACAAGAAGGACATGGAACTGCTGGAGCGGGTCCAAAGGAGAGCCACGAAGATGATCAGAGGGCTGGAGCACCTCTGCTATGAGGACAGGCTGAGAGAGTTGGGGCTCTTCAGCCTGGAGAGGAGAAGGCTTCGAGGAGACCTTATAGTGGCCTTCCAGTATTTGAAGGGAGCCTACAGGAAAGCTGGGGAGGGACTATTTACACGGTCTAGTAATGTTAGGACGAGGGGGAATGGGTTTAAGCTGGAAGAGGGGAGATTTAGACTGGATGTTAGGAGGAAGTTCTTTACAGTGAGGGTGGTAAGGCACTGGAACGGGTTGCCCAGGGAGGTTGTGGATGCTTCCTCCCTGGAGGTGTTTAAGGTCAGGCTGGATGAGGCCTTGGGCGAGCTGCTCTAGTGGGAGGTGTCCCTGCCTGTGGCAGGGGGTTGGAGCTGGATGATCCTTGGGGTCCCTTCCAACCTAAACCATTCTATGATTCTATGATTCTATGATTTAAAAGCCTTGTGGATGTGATACTGAAGGATATTGTTTAATAGTAGGACTCAATGATCTTGAAGTTTTTTTTCAAATGTGACTGATTCTGATTCTGTATGAAGCTTAGAGAAACACTCTGAGGCCCAGAAGTACCAGAGAGGGCAACATACAGCATGTTTTATGGAATCTCAGTTTGTTTCTCATTTTCTGTAGGCAACTAAAGTATCAGTACTTTCACATCGCTAGGGCTGACCCAGCACATGCTTGTGGGGTTCAATAACCCATCTAATTGATGGGACACACTGGAAACATTGGTGGTTTGGAGCTCCAGAGTGAGGGCTGGTTTTATAGCTCTTGATTTGTGTGGTGAAACCTGTGTTGTTGTCAAGAGGCTCTGAAATTTGTTCCCTTAGTCATATCGATCTTAGAAATGCAGCCAAACACAACTTGGGATATGTGCTTTAAAAATGTCAAGGGGAAATTATTTCAAGCTCTGAATATATATGAAGTTAATAACTTGGCTCTTCCTATTTCCCTTTTTAGCTGTTACTCTGGATTGGTGACCTGATTTTCCAGAAAGGGATATTTGATGGGTCAGTGATGGGGAGGGATGCAAATGATTTCCTGTAAGGTTCAGGCACGATTTCTGCAATCAGAGCCAGATCTTCTTGCACAGTCCTCTAAGGCTTTCTGGTCCGAGAAGAAGGCTCCAAGTGTGACATTCACATTTACCTGACATACCTTTCTCATCTGAGTTGTCTTCTCATCCGATTATGCTCTGGAAACAGCATCTCTGGATGTCCTGGTGAAAGAGATGTAGAAACTCTTGCAAGGGAAAAGTCCTTCTGCAGGTCCCTGACCTTTGAACTACGTTTCAAACACAGTGTTACTCTTTCATCTTCAGATTTGTTGTTAACCTTCCCATGAATCTGTTAGACCATTTCTGGTCTATGTCCTTCCTAATCTTTTAAATCAGCTTTATGTATCTGCTACACTCACTCTGATCTTCATGGCTTTCCATGTCATTTATTTTTCATTGTAGCTTTCTATTTCATGTTAGCACATAAAGAAAAATGCATTTTATTGGATGTGTCACAGCAGAGATTGTTCCCCTTCCTGTGAATGAAACCAGATAGTGTGGTGTTCTGTAGGTCATGTTACAATCTCACTCTGGTTATATGGTCAAAACATAATTGTAGTATTGTGAGAGGAAATACTTACTTAAATACAGTTTTATTTGGCATACAATTTTGAGTTATAAATGAAGTCAAATGTTTCTTATTTGTTTAATAATATTAAGGATTGGATGAATTGAACAAACTCTTAAAAAATGTCATTTGTATTTCTCCACACTAGAATAGAATAGAATCAACCAGGTTGGAAGAGACCTCCAAGATCATCCAGTCCAACCTAGCACCCAGTCCTATCCAGTCAACTAAACCATGGCACCAAGTGCCTCATCCAGTCTTTTCCTGAACACCCCCAGGGATGGTGACTCCACCACCTCCCTGGGCAGCCCATTCCAATGCCAATCACTCTCACTGTGAAGAACTTCTTCCTAACATCCAGCCTATACTTCCCCCGGCACAACTTGAGACTGTGTCCCCTTGTCCTGTTGCTGGTTGACTGGGAGAAGAGACCAACCCCCACCTGAAAAATCTGTACTACCACATGAAAAATCTGTAAATAGACAAACAAAAAGAGATCTGCTCTATTAACCCTTCAGCCAATGTTATAAGATTAAAAGATATGGTGGGGTGAGGGGTTAATTTTTTTCCCCCATCCAAATGTGAGTTACAAAAGGCATCAGGTGGATGATTTCTGTTAGGCCAAATCAGCACAGTCCAGTTGGATGCACAGAGGCAAATCTCATAAGAATGGAAGGGCAAGGCTTTAAATATAGGAATCTCTCGATTTGCCACTCTGGTGAAGATAAGCAATAAGAAGACATAGCTACTTTGGAGAAATCATGTGACTAATGTTTTTACTGAATAACTCACAGTTTCTAAATTTCCTAATCATTTTTTTTTCACCCTTCATATCTCCATAAGAGTGCTGTAAGAAACTACTCTTGGGTTGACTGTAGGGTTAGCAGTATCACAGTATCACAGTATCACAGTAGCACCAAGGTTGGAAGAGACCTCACAGATCATCAAGTCCAACCCTTTACCACAGAGCTCAAGGCTAGACCATGGCACCAAGTGCCACGTCCAACCTTGCCTTGAACAGCCCCAGGGACGGTGACTCCACCACCTCCCTGGGCAGCCCATTCCAGTAGCCAATGACTCTCTCAGTGAAGAACTTTCTCCTCACCTCGAGCCTAAACTTCCCCTGGCGCAGCCTGAGGCTGTGTCCTCTCGTTCTGGCGCTGGCCACCTGAGAGAAGAGAGCAACCTCCCCCTGGCCACAACCACCCCTCAGGTAGTTGTAGACAGCAATAAGGTCACCCCTGAGCCTCCTCTTCTCCAGGCTAAACAATCCCAGCTCCCTCAGCCTCTCCTCGTAGGGCTGTGCTCGAGGCCTCTCACCAGCCTCGTCGCCCTTCTCTGGACACGCTCAAGCATCTCAATGTCCCTTCTAAACTGGGGGGCCCAGAACTGAACACAGTACTCAAGGTGTGGTCTAACCAGTGCAGAGTACAGGGGCAGAATGACCTCCCTGCTCCTGCTGGCCACACCATTCCTGATGCAGGCCAGGATGCCATTGGCTCTCTTGGCCACCTGGGCACACTGCTGGCTCATGTTCAGGCGGGTATCAATCAGCACCCCCAGATCCCTCTCTGTCTGGCTGCTCTCCAGCCACTCTGACCCCAGCCTGTATCTCTGCATGGGGTTGTTGTGGCCAAAGTGCAGCACCCTGCACTTGGAGCCATTGAATGCCATCCCATTGGACTCTGCCCATCTGTCCAGGCGGTCAAGGTCCCGCTGCAGAGCCCTTCTGCCCTCCAACTCAGTCACATCTGCCCCCAGCTTGGTGTCATCTGCAAACTTGCTGATGACTGACTCCATGCCCTCATCCAGATCATCTATGAAGATGTTAAAGAGGATGGGGCCCAGCACTGATCCCTGAGGGACACCGCTAGTGACCGGCTGCCAGCTGGATGTGGCACCATTCACCACCACTCTCTGGGTCTGGCCCTCCAGCCAGTTCCCAACCCAGCACAGAGTGTTGCCATCCAAGCTGCAGACTGACAGCTTAGCCAGCAGTTTGCTGTGGGGGACAGTGTCAAAGGCCTTGCTGAAGTCCAGATAGACCACATCCACAGGCCTCCCCACACCCACCAAGCAGGTCACCTGATCGTAGAAGGAGATCAGGTTGGAGAGGCAGGATCTGCCCTTCCTAAACCCATGCTGGCTGGACCCGAGCTCTTTGGCATCCCTCAGGTGAGCTCTTATCACCCCCAAGATAACCTGCTCCATCAGTTTCCCTGGCACTGAGGTCAGGCTGACGGGTCTGTAGTTCCTCAATAATTCACAGTTTAGTGTATGTTACAAAGTCAGTGATGCTGTTGCCAGCAGGTATCAGCCCATCAGATCAACTGGTGGCTGGATGTAAGGATTGGCTTTGGAAAAAAAACATCCCTGAAATTCTTGTCTGACTTATTTAATCTGATCTTGAAAATAATTCCTAGTAAATATAAGAATATAAACATCTTCTGATCTTGAGAAGCAATCCTTTTGTGTGTGTGACCACAGATTAATATCTTTCTGAGCTCCAGTGACAGGGACCATTATAAAAATGAGGTTGACTAAGATGATTAAACATTATTTACAGGAAGGACACGGCTCTGATTAAATCACGAGGAGGAGGATCACTTTCATGGTGATAGGAAAAAAATACACATCATTCAATGGCAGTGCTTGCTTCATTTCAGTAATTAAGGACTAAAGTAACTTGGACAGTCCGTCAGCTTCAATATGGAGGAGCTAAGGTAAATCCTGTAAATAAAACATGTTTGATTAGATAAAAAAAATTAAAAGGGCATCATTTTTCCTGTTATCTTATAATTTACCACTGAGGTCTTTGAAAGACTGTTACTCAGCACACACCTCCCAGAGCGGTTACTTCTCAGGCTATGTTTTAAAAAAACTCCTTTAATAGTTGCCTTCTAGAAACCAGAAAAGTGATCAAATTTTGGGAAGGTGTGGCAAGACACCATGAAGACATCTGATGGTAGCAGACCTCAGTGTCAGAAGTTTCTATTCACCACTCCTTTCAAAATCAGACTATGAAAATTTATGCTAAAAATGTTTATTTATCCAGTCTTAGGTCCAAATTTATTTAATTGATGTGAGCGAGAGAGAAAGAGATTTCAGTGCTCTTCCAATAAATTCACTGATTCACTGAGAGAGTCATTGGCCACTGGAATGGGTTGCCCAAGGAGGTGGTGGAGTCACCATCCCTGGAGCTGTTCAAGGCAGGATTGGACATGACACTTGGTGCCATGGTCTAGCCTTGAGCTCTGTGGTGAAGGGTTGGCCTTGATGATCTGTGAGGTCTCTTCCAACCCTGACAATACTATGATACTATGATACTGGTGTGAGAGAGGTATAAAATGCATTCATCCCATTCCCTATGTATTATGCCTAAGCTTTAGGGTTCATTTAAATCATAATGAAATGCAGAATGGCGTAGGTGGTACTGGAAACCCCTGGCAGGTACCTTATTGACCACTGAATATTTCCAAATTAGAGGAACTGCAAAGAGAGAGAGAAGCCTTCAAATGATAATTGCTAAGCACTGTTCAACATCTGCATTTTTCACTCCAAGGACATATTTTTCCTTGGGGACTCTTGGCTTTTGGGAGATGCCTCAAGATGAAGTCATTGTTGGTCTGCAAAGAGAAGCAACAAAATAGTTTAATCTTGTTAAGAATAGGTTTGATAAACTACACACAAAGAGCACCCATTTTGCCTGTATACCCAGTGAGCCCATGGTCATGCATGGTCAAGGAGGCCGTTCCAGCTCCAGGCATGTTGGCATTGTACTACCTGGTGAAGCTAATAGTCTGTAGCAGCACATTATTTTGAAACCCGTTGTGTTTCTCCCACAGATAGCTGTGAGTTTGACACCCCTCTTATTTTTTCACTCTAGCAAATCAAATGTTCTGCCTGTACTTGAATCATAGAATCAGCCAGGTTGGAAGAGACCTCAAGATCATCCAGTCCCACCTATCATCCAGCCCTATCCTGTCATCTAGATCATGACACTAAGTGCCTCATCCAGGCTTTTCTTGAACACCTCCAGGGATGCTGGCTCCACCACCTCCCTGGGCAGCCCATTCCAATGGCAAATCACTCTCTCTGACAAGAACTTCCTCCTAACATCCAGCCTATACTTCCCCCAGCACAACTTGAGACTGTGTCCCCTTGTCCTGTTGCTGGTTGCCTGGGAGAAGAGACCAACCCCCACCTGGCTACAACCTCCCTTCAGGTAGTTGTAGACAGCAATGAGGTCAGCCCTGAGCCTCCTCTTCTCCAGGCTAAACAACCCCAGCTCCCTCAGCCTCTCCTC
>WAAF01016754.1:66199-103667 GCA_013400475.1 Tricholaema leucomelas | reverse complement strand
CCTCTGCCCACCCATCCAGCCTGTCCAGGTCCCTCTGCAGGGCTCTCCTACCTTCCAACAGATCCACACCTGCTCCTAGCTTGGTGTCATCTGCAAACTTACTGATGCTGGACTCAATCCCCTCATCCAGATCATCAATAAAGATGTTGAACAGGACTGGGCCCATCACTGATCCTTGGGGAACACCACTAGTGACTGGCTGCCAACTGGATGTGGCACCATTCACCACAACTCTCTGGGGCCAGCCTTCCAGCCAGTTCTTAACCCATATCAGAGTGAATCTGTCCAAGCCACAAGCTGCCTTCTTGGCCAGGAGCTTGTTGTGGCAGGCGACGTCAAAGACTTTGCTGAAGTCCAGGTAGACTACATCCACAGCCTGCCCCACATTCACCTGGCAGGTAACCTGATCATAAAAGGAGATCAGGTTGGTGAGACAGGACCTGCCCTTCCTAAACCCATGCTGGCTGGGCCTGATCCCTTGGCCATCCTGTAGGTGCTTTGTGATGGCACTCAAGATAACCTTTTCCATGACCTTGCCTGGGACTGAGGTCAGGCTGACAGCTCTGTAGTTTTCTGGTTCCTCCTTTCACATTGGCCAGCTGATGAAGATATCATCATCATTGTCATCCTGGGACTGATGCCTTTCCAGTAGTGCAATCTAGAACAGAAACCAAATTCCTTCAGTTTAAGCAGACTGAAGTGTGCAGCTTGCAGCTGCATAGATATTCCAAATCTTTCTGACACTTGCAAAGGATTGAAAATCCAGCCTGATGACTCAAGACCCTCTCTTTGTAAGGTCCATTGGGGTACTGTCTCTGACCATTTTCAAAGTGACAAAATAACTTCAGAGTTTTCCCAGTGGTTTTATCCTTACATTCTTCATGTCAAACTAACTGTTGCCTAGTTGCTCCTGATTTTAGACATGTTCTTAGTATCTGTTTACTCAATATCTGAGATTTCACTTTCAAGGTTAACATGGGCATTGGCAATGGAGAAATGTAAGGCAGGTGTGTGCCTCTCTGTCAGCAGGGGATTCATACCAGTTATTTCTTTGTCTTGTTTTCTGCCCCTTTTGTGGCACATAAAGGAACATTGAATAAGTTGATGTGGTTTAGTAGTCTTCTGTGGTGCAGTGAGGTGCTTTATCAAACCCATAAAACCCAGAATGACTAAAACCAGTGCTCGAGGAATGCCATTCCTGGCAATGGCACAGGTTCACTGCTTTCCAGGTCTCGACTGATATGTTTATTTATTCTGCACAATGTAGCTGCATCTGAAATGGTTATTTGGAGATCGTTGCAAAAGGTGCTGTGCCATTTTTGGCAAATAAGCCTTGCAGACTTCCTCCACTTATTAATTTCATTGCTGTTTCCACCATGCTTTCTATTGGTTCTGGCACTGAATAGAAATGCCTTTTGTTAAATGCAAATTGCCATTTTTATTCCTTCCTCATGTCAACAGACTGCTCCTGCCCTTCTGTCTCTCTGGGAGCAGGGTGTCACAGATGCCTTGAAACCAGGGCAGCTCTCCTGTGTGAGAGGGGCAAAGCACATGCTGCCCTGCAGGAATTGCAGAGCTGGGGTAGTCTTCGTGCAGCCATCCTCAGTGCATCCCCTGGAGAGGAGATGGTGATAAGATCCATCTGCCCGTCCTCCCTGAGGCTGTTGTTGACAGTGAGTAGAAGATATGACGAGGGGAAGGCTTGTGTTGATTTTTGCCCCCAGTAGGCAGCTCCAAGTATCAGACTAGGCTAGACTGATGTGGTAAGATGCCAAAAGCCGAGGAGAGTTTGGACAGAATAAAGATGACAGCCATGGATGTTGATATAGCTATTAAAAATTTACTCACTGATTCTACACTAATTGCACTAATTCTTCCTCCCATATGCACATCTATTGATTAGGACTCTGATATCTTTGTTTTTTTTTCTACCTGACTTGTCACTAGAAACCTATTTGAGGATGATAATAATGAAGGTGTAGGAAGAAGTCACGAAAAATTCTCACTGTATTCATATTAATGTCAAGTCACCTGAAAATGTTCAGGGTCCTTACAACCACATGGAGATTTGTTTACTGGGGTTCCCATAACGAATTTTTTTTTTTTTGTGAAAATGAAGAAGGGAAATGTTATTCTTCTGTTCAGGAGCAAGCTTGCTTTGCTTACACTTCTGTTTGAGCCTAACCCAGACACTGCTTCCAAAACTGTAGTTAACTACTGCGGTTGTACAAATTGCACTCAGTGCAATACAAACCAAGAGATACATGTGGCTTTTGTTTTTATTTTAGGTGGTGTTAGGAACTAGAATGGGCACTTTGCTAAACTGATAGCCCAACCACAGAGCTATGTACCCCCTTCCATTGGGTCAGTGCCCATGCAAAGTAACTTGCCTTTGTAACCTCATCTCTGGCCCTGCCTCCTATGGGCTTGCTGTAGCTATCTACTTTACCTTAAAATTGCCACTTAAGCTCTGCATTGTTGTTTCCCCACTGGTGAGATCAGAACAGAGCCAACAATCTGTTTATGTTTCTAAAGCAAAGGAGGAAAGTGCTGAGTGTAATTTTAATAAATGGCAGCGTGAAAGTTTTCTCTGCACCACTGCTTTCTTTTGCAGGTGATATAAACCATCCAAACTATCCTCTCTCCTTCTAACACTTCCTTCACCACAGTGAAGTTAATTTGATCTAATGCATTTACCATCCTGACAGTTACACTTTAAGTGGCACATTCTCAATTGCAAAAGGTAACCTTTTAATGACTTTCTCCCCAGCATGTGATTGTCTGCAGCTCCTTTGACAAACCCTTTTCTTCTCTAGGAAGAGACACCTCAGAGCACTTCTCCGTAGCTTCAGCTGAGTGTGGCTTTAATGAGCCCTAACGATAGAAGATGCACCTCCCACCAGACTATGCATTTCCTACTCTAGAAACTCTAGATTCAATTTTCCCGACTAAATTTGCCGTCCAGGTTCTGGAAAAGGCATTGTTGCCCTTTGATACTCTCTGCCAGAAGACGTTTTGCTACATTAACATGCTCTGTTTTATGCAAGTTCGTCTTTTCTCCTCCTGCTGCAGTTACATTTGGTACCATTAAACTCTCGGTGTTCACTGCCTGGGGATGTGCAATTATTGTGGAGCCTTCTCCTAGTTACAGTAGGAGACACTGTGTTACTGTAGTCACTACTGAGTGACAAATGAGATTTTAATGACACCTACTCTACCTGGAATTATCTCTAAACTACAATTAAGGAAGTAGCTACTCAAGAAATTAAAGATCAGAGAAAAATGACATGCTTTTACAGTGACTTATGGAGAGATCTGCAAATTCATGATAGTTATCTGTGGAACATGTTGGAAAAGAAAGCAGACTATATTATCTTTAAATGATGTTTTCTCCAGTGTCATTGCAGTACACCAGCACTGCAGTAACGCTTATTGGCCAGATCTTCAGCTGGTATAGATCTGCAGGGGCTCTGTCTGAGCCAGTGGTCTAGAGTTTATGGCCCATGGTGTCCCTAACTTTGGCAGGAGTCTTGAAACTAAATGATCTTTAAGGTTTCTTCCAGCCTAAAGCATTCAAGGATTCTATGATTCTGTGTGCATAGTGGATTTTGGGAGGCTGGTGTGAATTTCGATGATATGATTAGTTTTGGTTATATGGTTAATTCATGGTCACCACAGGGGCTCAGTTTGTAGAGCTGCCAGGTATTTGCAAGGGATCCTGAAAGAAAGCATGTCCAGTTTGAAAGACCAAATTAACCAGTCATTTAGCAGGAGATCCAACCTGCTCATGGATTTAGGAATTCCAATACTGGAGGCTACCCAACGCATCTCGCGGCATGGCCCTGGAACAGCTTCTTGACCTGCCCTTGTGGTGGTTGTGTCCACCACAGAGAGGATGTCTGATGTCTCCTCTTGCAAACATGGAGCAGTCCCACTGTTGTGCAGGAGGAAAGAGCAAAACTCCAGTACTCCTGATTTTTGACATTGAATACAGATTTTCAAAATAAAGTTAACAAGTCCATCTTCAGTTAAATCATCTGCTGGGGACACAGCTGAGGCCACACAACCTTCTAGGATGTTACCCTACAAAAGCACCAAGCTGTGAATGTGCATTCAAAATACTGACTGTGCCTGAGATGACTTTATCATGGGAATTACCCTGACAGCAAATCTTCAGAGCATGACCCAGGCAAAAGTTGCCAGGTATTAAACACAGAATTAAACTAAGCAGTGCCTTTTTGCTCAGTCATCTTTCCTTTCTGTGGTATTTTATTATTGCTATTCCAATGTGCTGGTTATTGAGTATATGATTATTCTTTCAAATGAGTTTGGACAGCGTCTATAGCTTTGTAGCAATTAAGAGGCCACAGACTTTAGCAGCTCAGGAGAAACAGAGTAGGATTTAATAGCTTTATTTATCTTTAGCTTCTTCAGAGCTGTTTGGACTTCCTCAATGGTGGGCAGTTTTCTATCGATAAAAGGATGCTGGAGCTTATTTCTTGTAAATGCAAGTAGGTCATTATCAATGGCATGAAAAGCATTGCACTGTGCTTGAGAGAGATGTTTTTTCTCTTAGCTCTGTCATCAATTACAAGACTTCCAATGAATCTTGGAAAATGTGAACAAAACCATTTTATGACCTGCCTCAATAAAAGTCTGGCAGGCTGCGATGCTTCCTTGCTGCTGCTTAATTGTCTTCCTCACAGTGCCTGCTGCTAGCTTTTAATGTCCAACACCTAGATTTACCTGAGCATAACAGAGTGAAATCTTGCTAAGTAAGAGCTGCTGCTACTTAATTAGCTCTGCTTGCTTTATCAGTTGTTAATAAATATTTACACATAACCAGAGCTACAAATGAAGAGCTCTTCCTGTGTGCTAATTACAGATGCAGGTTTGGGAGAGTATAAGGGGGTAAACATTCATCATAGCTTGTGTTGCTCTTCTAAATGATGAGAAATCAGTCCTTTGGCACAATCATACAGTCCTTCTCCATCATTCTGCTGCTGCCAGTAGATTTTGCACCTACATCTGGCATCATTGTTGGAATATTGGTTGCAACCAGAAAGTAAAGCCTCTTTTATTTTAAGGAACAAGACAGTATTGACTAAAAATTAAGCATTGTAATTAACTTGGAATAGAAAATCATAAAATAGTTTGGGTTGTAAGGGACATTTAAGGACCATCTATTCCAAACCACTGCAGTAAACTGGGACATCTTCAACTAGATCAGGGGCCTGTCTAGGCAATGCTGAAATAGTAAAGGAAGAATAGGATTTATAAAGTCCATTAGGGGATATTTGTATCCAGTTCTATTTCATTAGCTCCTTTCCTTGTCAGATGATCAAGAATCTTATTTTCCTGGTCACCTGTGTTCTATTATATGCTCAGCACTGTACACATAGTTTTGTGTCCTGAGTTCTTGCTCAGGTTTACTTATGGCAGTTCCTGCTGCTTTTATCTAGCAGTTTTACACCATCAGGCCACAGAAATCCAAGCTATGCTGAGCAGCATTTGAGCAAGGAACTTAAACACTATTGGAGAACTTTTTTGTACTTTTACTACACTGCAGTGAATGGGTCCAAGAAATTTCAGCATCTTCAGGTGTTTTTTGACTCAAAACAGCATATCAGAGATAGAATAACAGTGCACAATGAGAAGTTTGTCCCGTCCTGACATCTGACTCATTGCCTGACAAGTTTCTTAACTGGTGCTTTACCTTGTATGAAATGAGGATGTTGCTGTCTCATGTTCTTAATCTGAGAGACATTAAGAGACTTTTTTTTTCCTTAGTGGCACCTTGAGGATCATAGCAAATACCAGAATGAGTACCCCAACGCTTCTGATTCGATGTGCAGTAGTAAATCTGGGCCTTAATAAAAAAAACATTTGAATCACTATAGCTGCAAATGGTCACAGGATCACAGGATATTAGGGGTTGGAAGGGACCCAAGGAGATCAATGATGTTTAGGGATCTATTCAAAGTGTCATTTTCCTTTGTGTAGTGGTTATTTTTCAATTAGCCTTTTTTTTTTTTTGTTTATTTGTTTCTTTCTTTTTTTTTTTTTCATTCCTGCCTAACAATGTAGGATTCTCACAGCTGTCAAATTCTTACATGTTATTCCAGAGCAAAAACTAAGGCCACTTCATATATTGGATATATACACACAGAGATATGTATTCATACATTACTAATATAAACATTTATGTATGTGCTAGTTTGAGCCTAGCTAGAATGTTTTGGTGAGAAAGACTAGGTCACAGGCTGTGAAATGAAAACAATGGTGAGGTCTACTTCCCTCGCAGTCTAGGTGAGATGTATTAGAATTAAAAGCAAAAAAAAAGACAAGGTCACTTCGCTTGGGCACTTCACTCTGGGCTGTGCTCTCGGCTCTTTGCCTGCTGGGGAGCTGAGGCTGCTGGCTGAACTCCATCTTGCTTTCTAACCTCACCCTCCATTCGCTTTTTTGGCTGATTCACCTTGCTTCTTAATTGCCCTGGCCGAGCCTCCATTCTTCCTTGGGACTGGGGTAAGGTTGAGAGGGGTAGGGGGAAGTTGAGAGGGTGGTTGAGAGCCCTCCTGGGGACTCAGGTTTCTGGGATGGGAGTTGTGTTTCCGTATTACCTTTTTACCTTGTATATTTCTGTCTATAACTGTATCTACTGTAAATATCTGCTTGTAAATTGTGCCAGCTGTAAATATAAGCTTCATTCATATTTCCAGAGCTGGCTGAGTCTAGTCTGGGTGATTTCTAAGTGTGTGTGGGGGGTGTGGGACACCCAAACCACCACAATGTACATATTGGGGAAGTACAAATTCAACAGAAAAAAAAACCCATCTGTCTAGGAGTTTTGTTTAAAAATCTTTGTCCAAGGACAAAGATGGGGACCTAAAGTTCAGTATGAAGTTGTCAAGCCCGTCTGGTAAGATACAAACCCAAATTTCTCACCTGATTGCTCCTCACTGCCTACAGGGTAAATGTTCCAAATGATGCACAGGAGGTGTATGGACGAAACCCATTAATAAATAATTGGTTTTGTACCCATGCCTCCTGCATGCTTTTCTGAAAATTCCCTTCTCTTCCTTGCCTCCAAGTGTCATTCATGGGAGTCTATAGAAAATAAGACTGAAGAGTAAAAGCAGTGTAGGAAGCAGTGCTTAGGGGAAGAGCTCTCAGCTGTATTCCCCTCCAGCCGATGTTATTGAAGGCAGATAGGATATTTCCTTCCTCACATCAAAGGACATTTATTTTAACACATATTCCACATCACATAACATTTTTCTTATCATTGCACAGTAGCAATCCCTAGAAAGAGGAATATGGCCCTCAGGCCTCGTAGTATCATCCTTTATTAGGAATAAGAACAAAGGATGCAATTAAAATACAAATATTTCACATCCCAGAGGTCTAGATACTGCTCTGTAGCTCCCTGGTGGTTCCCCCTTTGAAGAGATGCCACAGATGTGGATGCTCAGGATGGGTAGCACCACTCTAAAGCGAATGTGGCTAAAGAGGCACAGAGATGCTGCTGGGGTGAAAAGGAGAAAACCTTTTAAGGAAATTTTCTCTAGATGGTTAGAAAATATCCTGAAGGCAATGCCTGAAGCCCATGTGTTGGAGTCCTTTAGGTTTTGTCTTATCTGGGCAGGGAGGGGGATAGCTTTTCTTGCAGGTCACAGCCTGTCCCTATGTGTCTCATGTGACCACATTGCTGTCTACAACTACCTGAAGGGTGGTTGTAGCCAGATGGGAGTTGGTCTCTTCTGTCAGGCAACCAGCAACAGAACAAGGAGACAGAGTTTCCATTTCTGCCAGGGGAGGTATAGGCTGGATGTTAGGAGGAAGTTCTTCACAGAAAGTGATTTGTCATTGGAATGGGCTGCCCAGGGAGGTGGTGGAGCCGACGTCCCTGAAAGTGTTCAAAAAAAGACTGGATGAGGCATTCAGTACCATAGTTGATTGGACAGGGCTGGGTGCTAGGTTGCACTGGATGATCTTGGAGGTCTCTTCCAACTTGGTTGATTCTGTGATTCTATGATCACCTAGGGTAGGCCACACAGGAATGTGTCCATATGGGTCTTGAAAATGTCTAGAGAAAGAGACTCTACAGCCTCTCTGGGCAGCCTATTCCAGTGCTCCATCACTCTTACAATAAAGAAGTTTTCTCTTATCTTGAGGTGGAATTTCCTGTGTTATGGTTTGCATCCACTGCCCCTTGTCGCAGAATCACAGAAACATTCGGGTTGGAGAAGATCCTAAGGATTACCAAGTCCAACCAATACTTCTACTCTATAAGGTTCACTCTAAACCATATTCCCAAGCACCACATCCAAATGACTTTCGAATGCATCCAGGGCTGGTGATTCAACCACCTGCATAGGCAGTCCATTCCAATGCCTGACCACTCTTGCTGTGAAAATATTTTTCTTAATATCTAGTCCAAACCTACCTAGCTGCATCTTCAGGACGTTCCCTGTTCTTCTATCACTATTTACCTGTGAGTAGTAGACCAGCACCAGCCTCTCGACAATGTCCTTTCAGGCAGCTGTAGACAGTGATGAGGTCTCTCTTCAGACTCCTCTCTTTCAAACTAAACAGCCTCAGCTTCTTCAGTCACTCCTCATAAGATTTATCCCTAGGCCCTTCCCCAGCTTCATTACCCTCCTCTGCACTTGCTCCAGCACCTCCTCATCCCTCTTGTAATGAGGTGTCCATCACAGGATACCACTGAAAAGACATTACTACCTTCTTGGCACCCACCTTTCAGATATTTGCCGTCTCTCAGTCGTCTCTTCTCCAGAGTAAACAGCCTTTCCCCATAAGACAGATGTTCCTGCCTCTTAATCGTTCTCGTAGCCCTCTTTTGGACAGTCTTTTGTCTCTTGTCTCTCTTTTGTCAAGTCTCTCTTAAACTGAGAGCCCAGAACTGGACATGATACTCCAGATGTGGTCTCACCAGGGCAGAGTAGGGGGAAACGAGAGCATTCCTTGACCTGCTGGCCACACTCTTATTAATGACCCCAGGTTTTCTTTGGTACAAGGGCACATTGCTCTCCCATAGATAATTTATTGTCCATCAGGACTTCAAAGTCCTTCTCCATGGACAAATTAATGCAACAAACTTCAATTGAACTGCTCTCATGAAGGTGAAAATGTACTAGATTTTTTGAAGACTTCCTCTGGGAAAATAAGGGGAAGATTTGGGTACCTTTGCTTTGCAAAGCTTGATGGTGGCAGTACACCCTGCCCCAGGATCTCCCTGAATGATTATCTCCCACTGCAAACCCAAGGTTTTTCCTGCCCATGACTTCATGTTCCTATAAAATTCAAGATTTATCATCCCCTGACAATCGATTTGCCATTCCAGGATCAATACTTACCACTTGGGTCAATTAATCTTGATATTCACTTTAAGGGTAGTCAGTATCCACTTACTGATTTTAAGAATAATGAAAAGTAAGTACCTGGCACCCAGTCTCTGGCCTTCTCATGGGGGCAAACCTCCCACCGCAGTCAGGATTGCCAGACTCCCTGAGGGGTCGAATTCTCATCTTGCGTTTTAAATTCTTGGCCACCTCTTTGTCACTTCTCAAAGGTGTCCTGTCACTTACAGATGTGAGGTGCTCATGCCACATTCCCAAAGCATATGATGAACAGTTGGACAGTGACGGATTGAGACTGCTTCTTTGGTGCTTGTGTGAGCTTTCTTTGACAGGCAATTGACACCTGTTACAGCAGGTGTTCTTCATACATGTGATTAAAGAATATCATTACCAAACTGGGTTTTGATGTTTTGTGGTTCAGACCTCCCACCATTTCGAAGAATCACAGTGGTATGGGTAGAAAAGAACCTTTGGAGATTTTTTAGTCCAACTCTCCTTCTAAATCCTAGAACTGGTTCAACAGGATCACATCCAGATGGATTTTGAAAGTCTCCACAGAAGGAAACTTCACAACCTCTCTGGGCAACCTGTTCCAGTCTACTCAAACTGAAGTTTTTTTGCCTCCTGTTCAGGTGGAATCTCTTGTGCTCCAGTTTGTGCCCATTCCCCCTTATTCTATTGCTAGGCACCACTGAAAAGAACCTGACCTCATCTTCTTGACACCCACCTTTCAGCTATGGATGAGCCTTCATAAGATCCCACCTCGGTCTTATCTTCTGCAGATTAAAAAGCCACAGGTCTGTCAGCCTCTGATAAAAGAGATGCTCCTGTCTCCTTACCATTTTTTGTGGTCCTCTGTTGAACCCTCTCAAGTATTTTCTTGACCCTCAAATGACGGAGTCTAAGCTGGATAGTACTCTTCATGTGTCCTCACTAGAGCAGAGCAGAGGTGGAGGATAACCTCCCTCAACCTGCTGGCCTAATGCATCCCAGGATACCGTTGGCCTTCATGACTGCAGTGGCACATTGTTGGCTCATGGTGAACTTGTCCCCCGGGACTCACAGTTCCTTCTCTGCTGAGCTGTTTTCCATCATTTTTCTGCTTAGCATGTTCGAAGAGACACTGTGAACTCATAGGTGATACTTAAACAATGAAATTAAACCGAATAACTCATAAATATATTTCCTTTTTTTTTTTTCCCTCCTAGTTATTGATGATCTATGAGAATTTTGCCTGAAAAGCTCAAGGAACCCCAAAATTTGACCTGCTGCTATTAATTGATGTGTTTGCAGTACAGCAGCGCATACAATTTTAAGCAGGAAATGTAAGAGTATATTTCTTTGACTTGATGACAAAACAGTGATGTATCTGTAAAATCCTCTCTATGAGTACAAGTTTATATCCTGGAAAGCATTCATGAAATGTGTAGCCATTTGTATTCTCCGTAGTATTATTTCTGTATCTTTAGAATGCTCTGAGAATAACAAATGAGCTGCCAGTTTAGAGTGACAATATGTTCAATAAGATGGAAATGGTCTATCTAAGATTTGTAAAAATAAAATAATAAATTACTCCCTAGAGGTGATTTTTAATTTCAGAGTTTTGTGCAAAATAGTGCAGCAGACAAAACTGTTATTTTTGTTCTGCTGCAGTGAAAAGTTTTGTTTCCCTTCCCTTCTCCTTTCCCTTCTCCTTTCCCTTCTCCTTTCCCTTCTCCTTTCCCTTCTCCTTTCCCTTCTCCTTTCCCTTCTCCTTNCCTTTCTCTCCCCTTCCCCCTCCCCTTCCCTCTCTCCATCCCTATTCCCTTCCCCTTCCTCTTCCCCCATTCCCCCAATTTTTCCTTCTCATTCCCCCATTCCCCCATTTTCCCTTCCCATTCCCCTTCCTCTACTTTCCCTTCCCCTTTCACTTTCTATTTTCCCTTTTCTCTTTCATCTTTAATTTCCTCTTTCTCCTTTCCTTTCCCCTTTTCTCTTTCCCCCTTCTTTTCTCCTTTTCTTTCTTCCCTTTCCCCTTTTCTCTTTTCCCTTCCCATTTCCCCAATGTTTTCCTGTTTCCTCCTTCCCTCTCTCTTTCTCTTTTTACTCCCTTCACACTGTATTGGCTTCCACAACTTCCTCTCTGCCCTCCCCCCCACCCCCTCTATCCTCTGTTCAGTTTATTAAATAAAATCATATAATGATATCCACACAGAGAAGAAATGCCTGTCAAAAGACAATCAGTGACAAAAAAAAACATAGCCACCAATGCCTAAGCCTACAGCAGAGGAAGCTGAGTGCAGCCTGGCAATGGTTTGTTTAGTCTAAGGGATTAATTATTCAGCACTTGCAGTCATGATGAGAGCCTGCACAACAGACTAAAACTGGCACAAAGGTTAATTGGTATCTAAGGGCTGTCTCTAGTCATCTGATACTGTTAAGTAGTGTGGTTGTTATTTTAGTACATTTTTGGACTTTAAAAAGAACTCTAAGTCACACATGAGGAGGTGGAGACATGATTTCCTGGCATGAGCAGTTCGAGAAATTGGTACCCAGCATCAGCTTATCCAGTAAGAAGAGAAAGACAAAGCTTTGTGTGCTCCCTGTGATTGAAAAATGGATTCTCCATTGCTGCTGGTCTCAGCCTTATGGGTGCTATTTAAACTTGGCATGTCGTAAATCCAGTATCTACCATAGCGTTTGTTCTCCTTCACGTTTTATTTGTGATTGTGTGCAGAGAATTGCAATGGTGCAAACAAAGGTGTGCCATTGCAGATGAAAAGAAGCAATTCCCAAACCTTGCAAGGGACTTCCTTCAATATAAATGTTTATTCTGGAGAAGCTCCTAAAATGTGCAAAACTCATGCTGGCTGGAAAATACAGATTGGATAAAAATTCTGCACAGGTATCAGGAACTTCAAGGTTGGCCTCCAGTAATTATCAAGGCGCTTGGGCAGGGCAGCATATGTTGCTGTGCTTGGAAATGACCCTGACTTCTTATTCCTGCTTATCTGTTCAGAGATTTTGGTTCTGATTCAGAAGACCTTCCCAGACTGTGGTGTCCCATGAGTGGTCTTTTCCCTGTTCCCTGTTTCAGAAACTAGCATATTACTCACTTTGGCTATTGTCTTGTACATGCAGGTAAATATCTGCAAAGCCACTGGTAGAGAAGGCAGCGATGGGCCCCAGCTAGATTGCAAACCACATGCAAAATATCTGTTTTGTGCCATGGCTGGCTACAACTCCCATAACATCTCAGCATATGTGTGACAAATTTTGGGCAATTGAAAAATGCCCAAGGGACTCTGACACTTCAGTTCTTTACAGGGCTAGATCCTGGAGTTATTTCCAGTTTCAGCTGACTGAGCTGGACAGGGTACTGGACCTTCTTGTGTAAATGATGCTTTTGCCAAGTGATGGTGATTAAATGTGTTGTGATACAAAGACCTTTGGAAAAGGAGACTAGTGCCACAGCTTCACTATGAACTATCTGAGTAACAAATAAATAGAAGACATTGAGAGCTTTGCACAAGAAGATAGACAGAGTAAGTTGAAGGAGGGACATAGAGGTTTTATCTCTGAGGCAAGGAGTTTCGATTCTGTAAAGGAATTTAACAACGTGTGCTGGAGAGAACAATAACATGCAAAATCAGTAACAGACTTGGGCAACAGCCCTGAGACAAGACCAACATTCAAGAACTGCCAATGGCACAGAAGAAAAGAAGATCCAACAGCTGCATTTCCTTGTCTGAGCAAGCAGAAGACATCCAGCATAAAGTCATAGAATGGTCTGGTCTTGTAGGGACCTTTAAAGGTCATGTAGTCCAACCTCCCAGTAGTGATCAGTGACATTTTAAACTAGATCAGGTTGCTCAGAGCTGCAACAGGTTCTCTCCAGAGAGTCTTCTCCAGGCTGAACAATCTCCAATTTCCCAGCCTGTCTCCATTGCAGAGATATTCCAACCCTCTGAATACTGTTGGGGCTTTCTCTGGACCTAATCCAACAGGTCCATGGCTTTCCTATTCTGAAGACTCCAGAACTGGAACATCCACCTATAAACCTTCTGTTATGAACGGGTTAGTTTAAATCCTAATTTGGGGTAAAAAATACGAGGCCGATTTAAAAGCTATTAAATAATTTATTAATATATATACAAAGACAATTCCCCCAAACTTATTTTCAACTAACCACACAAGTTCTTGTATGCAGTTTGCAAAACTATTTACAGAATGTCTCTATACAATAAAAATTTTAAAGCTTTTAGAAATAACTTTGATAGAGAGTCCTGCAATTTAACTTACTGCTTATGAAGTTAGCTAAATTACTTAAGCAACTTGAATAAAGAATGAAGAACACTCACTAGTCCTCAGTTTTTATGTTTGTGGCCCAAAACAGAGGCAGAAAAGTATTCAATAGAAGTCCTGTGGTGAATCCCATGTGGAGTCGGCTGCTGGCATGGCAGGCTGAGGTGGCAGGTGGATGGCACTGCAGAAAGGCAGGTAAACACATTCATGCTTAGGACTCTCCACCACACCTTCCTGCATAGTGTGTACACTATGATCTGGCTTGTGGCTGACACCTAGCACTCGAAGTCTCCACATGAGAGCATTTACTGACTTCATTTGCCCTGCTGCAAAGACAAACTCCTTTCTACCATGCCAGACCGCCACAGCATTACTGGTTGGGATGAAACGACTGCTGCATGAACTTGGGATGAGAAAGTACTGTGTGATGAGCCAGGGTGTTCAGGAATTGAAAGAGAAGCTGTTTGCTGTTGTCTAGGTTCTAGTGTTGCAGAGATGACCACGTCTTCTGTCAGAGAAATGGGGAAGTAAAACAGTGAGCGTCGAGCAAGAAAAAGAAATTATATTTAATGAAATTGGATTCAGAAATGTTTTTGTTCTAGCTACTTAAAAACACCACTGGCATCATAAGCGAGGAACTGCAAAGGATTTAATCTTTTCTGCTGCTGTGGTAGATTTTCTTCCCCTTCCCCTGGCTTTTTTTCTTGAGCATGTTTTGGCAAGTGATAAATCATGCAGTGGAAAAGTATGTATCTCCTCTATTTGTCTTTAACATTGACCTCAGCCCTAGGCAGCCTCAAACAATAAAATCTTTCTTGGTCCAGATTGTCTTCTAGGTTACCGTGGAGTTTCTGTACAGGAAGAGGAGGGACACTTCTACTGTGTGTGAACTCATATGTCTTAATCTTGAAAACCACAATAACATCTTGAATTAAAATAGTGGGGCTGCAGCATATGCTCCTGTAGGAATCTAAGGTTAACTCTGTTGCTGCATCAATCCAAAGAGACCTGGTTGGCTAGCTGAGATTTTCAGCTATTGGCTTCAAATATTATCATGATTCAAGAGAAAGCAGTACTTGTGCACTGTGCGCAGCTCCTGAGTTATTAAAAACCCAAATGAACTGTCCTGAAGAAAGCAGAATACCTTGGGGTATGACAGGAGGCTGTTTTCAGCGTCTTTGACATCAGTAAGGTCAGGGTAGCACACACAAATCCTGAAGGACTTTTCAAAGGAAACGGCTGTTGCTTCTGTGTGGTCATCTCCCACCATTGACAAAACATTGTGCGGGCTCCTGTGGTGAGCATCACAGCAGCGCTGCATTCCCCACATCTGTGTTGTGTGTCAGAGTACTGGGTTGGATTCCTAACTGTTTGGATGTTTGCAGCTTCCATGACCATTCGGGGAAGCAGATCCTCTGTTGGGCCCAGCATGAAGCTTTTGCAGCAGCCTTTCACAAATTCCATGGTGAAGCCATTGAGGACGAAGCTCCTTGTCTAGAGCTCATGGGAAGAATCCTATTTAGCAGCACTTCATCAAGGAAGAAATTGAAAAATCTTTTGTTGAACAAAATACCTTTCACTTAAAAAATCCAGGCAAGATAAAATGACATGTGTGCTAATGATGTATTTTATGAACCACCATCTGTCTCAGGAAAGGTCAGAGAAAAATGGCAACCGCTGCTCAGGTGATTGGTGGTGGATGGGGGAAAATGGCCTCATCTGAACGTGACAAGAAGCTTCAGTGACATCATATAAATGCCATAATTGGGAAGTGGTAAATTGAACAGGGCTGCCTTCGGAATTTGATGTGTCAATAAACAAGTTCAAGGTGACACGTTGGATCAATACGGCACGACAAGAATCATCCGACAAATTTACTGCAAAGTAATTGGGTGCAAAATGACTCAACTCAACCTTCACACTGCAGAAAATCAAACAAACAGGCAACCTACAGGCAACAGTTTGTATATGTCAGATGCTGCTTAAGGTAGCTTGCGCGGTACTAATAGAGTTGTTTTTAAGGGAGACGGAGAAAAAAACCAACAACAAAAAAAGTGAGGTTCCAGTTATTATGGCTGTGACCTGAGGCATTACTATAACCCTCTATGCACCTTGGGGCTGCATAAATAGAAAAACAAAAAACATAATTGCTAGAGGTAGTCTTAAATATTAATATTTTTCTTCCTGTCTGTGTTGAGATGACAAATAAAATACACTGGGAACACCTTTCCTGTTTTTTTCTTTTAGCACAAACAACGTGCTTTTCATCTAATAGGTTTCTTACCTTTCACCCTCCTCATTTTTTGTGAAGGGAAGGAGTAATAAGAAATTTCAATTTAAAAAATGTATTTGCTCACCCCGCAAAGGGGTATTGAATGCAAGTAATTGGCTACTGTTAGAATTAACCATCCCCACTTACTGATAAACAAGAAAAGACCCACTCAGAGAAATCTCTTCAGTGCATTAATTTGTTGACAACGAATTTGATGCTTGATTTGTCCCCACTCGACAACCTTTAATCTTGAGTTTCTCCGAGGGGAAAGTTGAGAGCTTATTTTTTCCACGAAATTTGGGCCCTTGCCAAGGCTCCAACAGAAGCCAATACACTGACTACGCACTTTGGAAATGTCACAGGGATTGATGGTGTTTTAATTGTACATTCATTCTGGAGTGAGAAAAGAGAGGAAAGATCAGTAGAGAGCTACGTCCAAGGAGAAATATGCCATTCATACTTACACCACTTCTCATCTGAGCTGAACTTTAGCAGACACCCTTTCAAGGGTCCTTTCCTCTTTCCTTTCCCCTTTCCTTTCCCCTTTCCTTTCCTTTCCTTTCCTTTCCTTTCCTTTCCTTTCCTTCCCTTTCCTTTCCTTTCCTTTCCTTTCCTTTCCTTTCCTTTCCTTTCCTTTCCTTTCCTTTCCTTTCCTTTCCTTTCCTTTCCTTTCCTTTCCTTTCCTTTCCTTTCCTTTCCTTTCCTTTCCTTTCCTTTCCCCTTTCCCCTTTCCTTTCCCCTTTCCTTTCCCCTTTCCTTTCCCCTTTCCTTTCCTACTGAAGGGCAGGAAATCTGACTACACACCTCAAGACCTGATGCTGGCACAGTGGCATCACTCCAGCATTCACATAACACACAGGACTTTGAAAATGCAGGAAAGCAGACAAATTCAGAAGCTGAGCTTTATTGATGGACTGACACCACTGGATAAAGCAGTGTGCCGTATTTGTAAGCTTTGGGCACACTGAGAATTTAATGGATGTCAAGATATGGACAGGGGAAAAATAGGAAGATTGAGATAGAAGATTTGTGCCAGGAATGGAGTTAGTGTGAAGAATTATGAGTGCAGTAGTTATGTTACAACCCCCCACTACATATATATATAAATGTATTTAAAAAAATATATATGCTGTATATGTTATGTAAAGATTTGCCCCTCGCTGCCTGGTTTGGGTTCTCATGTTCCCTCAAGAAGTGACGTGTCTGGTAGCACTGCCCACGGCCAGTGGTTACACAGACTCTTCAAACCCAGGACACTCTTGAAATTGGTGTATGCTACCAAGAAAATCACCAGTCATGCACCACACAAGAGGTGAAACCTGACTGAACAGCAGCTTATTCTTTCTTTGGGAAAGTTCTGTTAAATGACCTATTATTGAGATGTATAATGTCAAGTGTGTAATGTCAAAGGGATCAGCAGCCTTCTTCCTTTGCCTGCTGACCATTTCAACTTTATTTCAATGTTATGGAAAGGGAAAATTACTCTTTTTTTCCTCCAACAGTGGCTGGGGATACTCTTAGATCCCAACATTCTGAGGATACAGGGTTTGCAAGCAGACGGCTGTCACCACAGTTAAAGACAAGGCTCTTTGCTTATCAGAGGATTTGTCCTCCAAGAATGACTTAAGAATCAGCCAGCAACTGAAAACCATCTTAGGATGTAATAGTAGCCAAATCATTCTGTAAATCTGGTGCTAGAAATTTGGACTTTTTCTCCCCTTGCTCTGTCTGAATCAGAGAGGAGTCATAGCAAAACATTACCACTGGACAGCCTTAGCTGGAGAAAGAGAAGTGATGCAAGCCACTTGCTGAGGGGCTGAAGCAAGTCTTTGCAGAACTTTTCCAAATGGTATCTTGAGGTAGCTTCACTTCATGAGGGATATCTTTTCTATTTTAATACATTTGATGCCTGGTTTTTTAATATCAGGTATTTGCATCCGGGTCAACTTCAGCATTGAAGGCAATCCTATGGGATAATTTGGAAGCTGGGAAAGCAAAAGTGTAAGGGTTTTTTTTGTTACTATTTTTTTTGCTTACCTTTTTTTTTTTTTTTAAAATATATATTTGGACTGTGAAATTGTTGTTAAAATTTGCTGCTAACACTTAAAAATATTTTTATTTAAGTTTTAGAATGAATTTAGATTTTAATGATTACTACCATAACTCCTCTGCTCTGTGTACGCTTGGCAGAAAATTGTTCCTCTTGGTAAAGCTGAAAAGCAAATATTGCTCTACTGCAGCACATCTCCCAGTAGTACCATGAGACAATGTGCTATTTCCAAAGCACAAAGGAAAGAAGTGAATTCCACCAGTGTTGCCAGACATTTCAGATTTTTACAGCCATATCTGTGGGTGCCTACCTGCCCCTGTGTCACTCTCTCCATGCACACCTGAAAAAGCACCTCTACAACTGAGAGAAGAGTCCAGGATGTTCACTTCCCCTTAATTAAAATGGGAATCAGATATCGAGTCTCTGACGTTGCTTTGCAAACTTTGCAATCACGGAGAGCTGACAGACTGGGGTCCAACAGTGTCCATTAGAACATGGTTCTGCAGCATGCTAACACCTGAAGCATGGTGCAAAACTCCAAACCATGTGTTCTTTGCATTAATTTCACTGAATCTCTTATCCCCAAACCAAACTCTGCTGCTTTCCTGCCTTCGAATGACACAGATTTACAGGGCTGTTTTAATTTATTTCTTATTGTCCTTGTTTACTGGTAATGATTACTCCATTGTTAATTGATATTTCTGCTGTGCTCCATAAAAGCTTGATTGAAAATCAATTCAAATCGCAGTAAAATTATCATTGATTTCAGTGTATTTTGAGACTGCAACTGTTATTTTCCCACTCTTTTAGTCTAACAAAATGGGAGAAAACCAAAACAAAACAGTCCTTTATACTGTGTAGCTCTTCCTGGAAATATTCTTTAGATTTGGTACCTTCTCTAAATCCTAAACACTTTGATTGTCTTTAGGTTATCAATCACACTGGTTATTTTCTGTTCTGACTTAAGAGGATTATTTGGACTGGATTTTGTACTTTGTCAGTATTACAGAGAGACACCTCCACACTCAGAGTTGGATTGAAATCTGGCATTGAACCTGCCTGCCTTCCCCCCACCAAAACCTTCTGGAGATGTCATGAGCTTGTGAAATCTCTGCTGGTGACAGTGTCCATCTCAAGCAGACAATTCAAATTAAAGCCCCTTGGAGGTAAGAAAAGGGTGAGAGAGAGATTTCAACCTGAGGAGCAAGTGACAACACATGTGTTTTCTTTTGGAGTTACTGGCAAGAACAGACTCCTAAAGCACAGAATCTTTCTTAAAATCTTAACTCATGCAATCCTTTCAGTAGGGTCTTTAGTGACAGAACAATGGGTAATTATTTTAAATTAAAATAGGGGAGATTTAAACCAGATGTAAAGAAGACATTTTTGACAAGGAGGGTGGTTTGCCCAGAGAAGTAGAAGATGCTCCATCCTTGTCAACATTCCAGGCAAGGCTGGATAGAGCTCTGAGCAACCTGATCTAGTTGAAGATGTCCTTGCTTAGAGCAGGGGCATTGGACTAGATGACCTTTGAAGGCCCCTTCCAATCCAAACCATTCTATAATTCCACGGTTTTAACCAAGTAGGATAAAAGCAAAAAAGCATTTCTTCCCTTGTCAACCCAGAGAGTGAGTTTGACCCCATTAACCCTCTGCAGAGCAGCTTCTGGGCTGTTTTTCCAAGAAATATCATTGTAAAGATCTGTCTGCTCTGTGGGTAAGCCCACATTTCCCTTTCAGTTGTCTCTCTTGTTTTATTTTCCTTTAGGGATGTACCTTAGATTTCTGCAGCATGTGGACCAAGACTAGCCTGAGGGAGAAGTGGCAAGTGCTCTTTGGCTGTTGTGTTTGGCCTCAGATTGTTGCCATCTTAAGTAAAGGGGAGGAGAAGAAGCTTGAATGCATCTGCCTGGTGCTCTGGCACCTTGCAGCCCTCTAAATGCTCTCTTTCTTCTTAAAAGTGCAGCAGTTCTGGCTGCTTGTGAAACTTTTAAAGCTCCTGCTGTAGCAGCATTAGCCACGTCCATCAGGTGCTTGAACCAAGAGCTGATGGTGCCAAGCCCATCTGCAGGTCTATCATCTCAGCAACTCCATTTACCTGGAACGAGTACTGCAGCTTTTGCCATTTAAAAACATCTTGCCATGGCCAGGACTGCTGTGCTAATTGAGCTGCAATTGCCAGGGCCTGAAAGGCAGCACAATATGGATACGTTTTGTTTAGGGTTGCTATTAGTTTTTCTGGGTTGCAGAGAAGACTTGCATGGAAATTGAGACCATTATGTATTTGGGTCTTGCTTAACGAGATGCAGTGCAAAAGGCAGTCCATTACTTTGGAACTAGAGGCTTTGCCTCCTTTCCAAGATTGATTTTTATTTCACAAATTATTACTGCATGGATTAATGATCTCTCTGCATGCAAACGCTCTTGGCTGCTACTCCAGTGCATTAACCTTTCATAGAACAAAGAATTCCTCCCCCTCAGTGTTGCTTTGACCAAAGCATTTCTCTTCTAGGTGCTGAATATTAAATACATGGATAGGACTACCTTTTTACCAAAAGGAGAGGGGCTGGATTCAGAAATTATGGGCCTTTGAGTGAACCTGTGGTCTCCTTCAGGTGTTTTCCTTTCCGATGGATCACTACAGGCTCCTAATACTCAAAGACAGACTTGAAGCCTTTAATTAATAAAATAAGACTGTTTATGAAACGTTTGTGGTGCATAAGTGCAGCAAGCAGGCATGCCCCAAAACCCCAAAGGTTACTGTTACCAGTTTGTAGGCAAGTAAAGTGGGGCTTAGAGGTCAAAAGAAAAGGTGGCTTTGAAGATCCAGAATGAGGACTCCAGGCACTTGAGGCTTGTCTTCATTCTCACAAGATAAGCACAGTTTTGCCAACACAAACTGCTCCACTGAACCTCTTCCTGCACGAGGATGTGCTCAATGTGTAAACTTACAGACTTATAAAATGGTTTGGATTGGAGAGTGCCTTAAATATCATTGGGTTATAACCCCCGTGCTGTGGCAGGGACGACTGCCATTAGATCATATTTCTCAAAGCCTCATCTGACATGACCTTGAATGCTCCCAGAGAGAGAAAATTCAGTGTCTTTGGGCAATCTGTTTCTGTGTCTCACTACTCTCCCAGTAAAGATTTTCTTCCCAGTACCTTACCTAAATCTTTCTTCTTTCTGTTTAAAACCATTAGCCTTTATTCTGCCACAACAGGTGCTGCTATAAGTCTGTTGTCATCTTTCCCGTAGGTCCCCTTTATGTACTGAAAGGCCACACAAGGGTCTTTCTGTGGCTTTCTCTTTAGGCTGAACAACTCCAACTGTCTCAGTCTGTCACCACAGCAGAGGTGCTTCAGCCCTCCAATAATTTTTCGTGACCCTACTCGGGACCTGCCCCATCAGGTCCATCTGCTTCTTGTGTTGAGGGCCCCAGACAGGGACACAGTATCCCAAGTGAGGGCTCACAAGAGCAAAGTAGAGGGGCAGAGTCACTTCTCTCAATATGCTGGTCTTGTTTCTTTTGATGAGCCCAGGTTGCCATTGGCCTCCTGGGCTGCAAGTGAGCATTGTTGGCTCATGTCTGGCCTCTTGTTCACCAGTATCTCCAAATCCTTTTCTGCAGGGCTGCTCTCTATCACATCATCGCCAGTACGTATTGATAATGAGGATCGTCATGACTCAGGTACATGGCCTGGCACTTGGCTTGCTGTATTTCTTGAGGTTCACCAAGGCCTACTTCTGCACTAGTCCAGGTCTTTCTGGATGACATCGCATCCCTCTGACATAGCAACAGCACCACTCAGTTTGGTGTCACCTGTAATCTTGCTGAGGATGTGCTCAATCTCACTGTCTCTATTGATGAAGATATTGAGCAGTATTGGTGCCCCAAGGGACACCACTTGTCACCTACTGACCACTACCCTCTGGCTGCAACCATATAGCCAATTCCTTATCTGCTGAGCAGTCCACCTATCAAACCATATCTTTGCAACTTAGAGGAAGGATGCTGTGGGTGACAGTGTAAAAGGCCTTCCAGAAGCCCAGATAGATGACCTCCATTGTCCCTCCCTTGTTGCCTCATGTAGTCACTCCACTGTAGAAAACCAGTAGGTTGGCCAGGCAGGACTTGCCTTTAGCAATTCCATGCTGGTTATTTCAAATTACCTCCCTGACCTCCATGTGCCTTAGCAGAGCTTCTTGGAGGATCATTCTGTAATCTTCCCATGCACATAGGTGAGGCAGCCAGTGTCCTCCTTTATGCCCTTTACAAAATGGGAGTAGTGTTTCCCATCTTCCAGTCACAGGGACTTAACCTGACTGCCAGTACTTTTCAAATATCATGGAGAGTGGCTTGGCAACTACATCAGCCAATTCCCTCCAGACTGTGGGATGCAGTGAGAGGGACTTTGTCCCTCTGGTCCCTGTTGTGTGGTTCTTCAACTTGGCAGGCTTGAGGACAGAGGTTACTGAGAGCCTTAGCCTTCTCCTTGTCTGTTGTTACTAACTCGCAATTTTTGCTCAAAGCAGTGGTTGCATGTTTTTTTCCTTAACTTTCCTTTTCTGGTTAACACACCTGTAGAAGTTCTTGTTGTTTTGCACATCTCTTGTCAAATTGAGCTGCAGCTGCACCCTGGCCTTCCTGATATCCATACACAACTGGGCAGTATCCCTATACTCTTCCCAAGATACCTGTTCATGCTTGAACTGCCTGTGCGGTTCCTTCTTGCCTTTAACTTTTACCTGCTGGTCTCTTCCCTTTCTTACTTGATTATTTAAGCTGTTAGAGAACTGGAGACTCTGTAATACTTTAGATTGACTGACTCCTTAATCCAGCCTCCTCATGGTCATTCTGACCTGGCTATATGCTCATTTAGATGTGAAATAACTGCTCTGCTTGCAGACTGCTGCCTACACTCAGTAAATAGCATGAAATGTAGCCAGGTTTGCTGTGTTTGTGAAACTTTCCCCACAGCTCTAATTATGCCTGGGTAGTACTAACATTTAGTCAGCTTAAATTATTAAACTCTTGCAGCCCCTGCAGGTAAAAACCTGTTTAATTAATGACTGATTAGTTAAATCATTATGTGTCCTGATATGAATCACAGTAATTTTTATAGTCCATATTATCATTGTAAAGGCATGCTAATTTATTGAAGGATTCTTTTTCTTAGAAGGAACAGAAATAGGCTTAACTTACATCTCAAAAGAAACCACCTCCCTTATAAGAATGGAACACATCAGCACAAATCTCATGTAGAAGACTATTCCCTAGATAGTCCCATGTGCTATTAAAATCCATGTAAATGCTAGAGATGCTCAGGCCCTAGAGCCTTTCAAACTTGTGGTGCATTCATACATTTGAACTTGCATTTTTAGTGACTTCCTATGTTTTGAGAAAATGCTAGCACAACTGCACCATCTTCAGTGGATACTTTCAACTCTGACGCCAAATGTAGAACCCATGGTCCCTTTGCATCATTTCAATTCTTACCTCTTGGTGTCTATTTCTTAGGCAACAAAATTCCATGTATAGCAGCAGTGACCATCAGTATTAGTTTGGACTAAAATGAAGCATCTCCATTTGGATGGATTCAGCCAGGTAGCCTTTAGCTCTTGCCAAAGTAGCAAACACTTCAGAGCCACACTGACATGATGCCACAACGAAGCTGGCAGCACAATATTTGGCAAGAGGTGGACTGATGTGTCCAAACATTAAGCACTGGAACAGGCTTCCCAGGGAAGTGGTGGAGTCACCATCCTTATAGAAATTTAAAAGATGTGCAGATGTGACACTTAGGGACATGGTTTTGTGGTGGATGTGACAGTCTTGGGTTAATGGTTGGACTCAGTAATCTTTAAGGTCTTTTCCAATCTAAATGACTCTATGATTCTGTATGACCCTGCCTGACAATGAGTTGGCAAATGAGACCTTTATCTGTGGCCCCAGGGCTGAAATCTAGTCCTGTGTCAAATGCTAATGGTTGCAGCTTTTCCAGAAGAGTAAATAAATAAAACCCCAAACTCTTTTTTTCTCAAGGACCTAAATGACACATAGGTCCTGCTAGTTCTGGCACACCGTTGACTCCAGACCACCTGCTCAGACACCTGAAATCCTTGGCTTATTGCTGAAGGTAATACCAGATGCTAGAAAGATCTATGTGTTGTCTTTGATAACAATACTTTCTGGAAGAACCACAAATTTGTTTAAAACATTTCTTTTAGCTCAGCTTTACCATCTTACAGCAAAATGGTAGTGGAAATAGCTGCAATACTTCAGCTACTGAGCCTAACCTGCTGCGATAAACTCCTTTACCAGATAACAAAGATATTTGATTGTTGTGAAGCAGACATGTCCGAGAAATTGTACCTCAGACTTGAATTTGTCAGAACCTGAAAGGCTTTAGCCACAAGATTTTGCAGGAGCTGAATGTCTGTTTTCTTTTCTAGCAAAAGCAGTGGGTATAAAGAGTAGCTTCCTGTCTCCAAAACTCCACGTCCTTTACCAACCACCTGAAACCACCCACTGACACTCTTGTTTTCTGACACGTTTGTGTTTTGGCTCTTGGGGACTGTAGTGGAGTTGCAAGCTCAGGTGAATTTATGCCATTTCTCTAGCCTGTAAAAGGTGGATTCAGCCTCTTTCTTGAACCTTAGTAGGTCGAGTTGTGTCCAGCCCAGAAAAGTGATGACTCTTCAACATGATGGCCTTGGAAGGACCTTGGAAGGTGACTTGCAAGCAGGGCGCACACTTTGACAGGGGGTGGCTATAAAGATAGGTGAATTTGGAGGTGGTCCCATTTTTCAGCTCTTTGCCTAGCTGGAGACATCTGTGCTTTCCCAGAAGGAACATGGACTCATTCCCATGGGGAACCAGCAGGAAGAGTCAGCCCATGCTGCTGTTGAGGGTGACAGGCTAGGGGGACGTACATAACAATACATATAATACAGAGTCGTCTCACTGCCAAAATCTAGGACATCACTCGTGAAAAAGGAGAAGAAAAGAAGGTTATTTCGAGCTAAATACTCACACAGGAGCATAATTCACTGCAAACCATTGCTCACTTTCCTTCGATTTACCCAAGCATGTCAGTCATGGTTTGCAACAAATGCACCACAAAGGGAAGAGATGGCATTTTTTTGCTACTCTCCCTTTTTCTCTCCCTCTTCTCTATCATATTGAATCATCAGGGTGTGAAATATAATAAAGCACTGTACCATTCAATCTGTCGGCTGTACCTTACAGGTGTACTCCAGGTAAATATCCCGTTGGCTGGTGAAAAATGAGCTTACCTGAAACAGATGACTTTGATGAACTTCAGTAGCTGGGCCTCTATCACTCTTTTCCAATTGGCTTCCCCAGCAAAGCATGGTTACCCAACATAAATTTGTCTTACTGAAGGAAAGCTATTCTCTAATTCACTTTGTTCCCAGTGTCTTGCCCCTTTGCTGATGCCTTCATTTCACAAAAGTCTAAATGGCAGGGCTTGTCATCTTTTCCACCAGGCGTCTTTGGGAAACAAATTAATTATTTACCAGCCTATTGCACGCCCCATTGCTTTGATAAAACCAGAATATAAGTAAAAATGGCCATGTATTAAAAAGGTGTTCTTTCCTGGATGCAGAAGTGTCAGGTATAGTATCACAGCTGAAGCTACTGCTTACCCTCACTGCCCTCCCCACCCGGTCCCTGCTCATCACCGCACAAGTGGTAGGGGCTAAGAACAGAAACAAAGCAGATGTGCATGCAGATGAGGTCTGTGTACCTGGAAGGGCTTTCACTGCTTACCATTTTAATTTTAGATAAGTGCCGAATGCCTCTTTACTCTCAAAGATGAGAACATCTAGAAGATTAAGACCTGCCTGACTAGTAATAAGCCAAAGAAGCTATTCCTGGAGGTTTTGAGGTTTGTTTTCATCTCTGATTGTTTGCTTGTTTCTAATTTTATTCATTTATTTTTCACTCCTTTCTCAGGCAGACCTCTCAAGATACAGGTTTTGAAAGTGCCTTGGCTCAGAGAGGTGTGTTGCGTGTAGCGGCACTGCCTGGATGATCAGCAGAAAGGTCACATCCTGCTCCTTTGGCAAGCCCAACAAGTCCTGTCTGGAGTATAGAACAAGGCACTCCTCCTGCTCTTCTCTTCAGCAGCCCATTTGGGTAAAAGCCACATGGCTGTGGTAAAAGCCTGTGACTGTCTGACTAAGGCTGTGATTTAGGTAATACAGAAGATTGTTCCTTTTGTCTATTAAAAACAAACAAACAAACATAAAAAAAAAGAAAGAATCTTGAACAGTTAAAAAAAATCCCAAAGAAACAAACCAAAAAGACAAGCCCCAGATATTACAAGAGGGATTGGCTTGTCAAGTGGCAGGAAATGACCCTTCCACTGAAGAACCATTTTGTGCATCATTAATTGTCAGTTGAAGTAGAATGTAGTATTTTTTCCTCTTCAAATGGGTTACAGAAGTTAACTACTTCCTCTTTGGGGTCCTTTAACAGGGGTATATATAATATTTCATGTTGTCAGCTGGAGAAGATGAAGGTGATGATCTGTCCACAATCATGAAACTAAGAGTTTTAAACCCTTAAGTAGCTGCACCAATCACAACATCCACTCTGACTCTGTGACTGCATCTCCCTTTGAACCCTGTCTTGGTATTGTTATGTCTCATCACAGAACAAAGAGACTTTATGGATTTTTCTCATTCATCTCTCTCTGCCATATGGAAAAGAGAAGAAACTTGAAGCCAGACTGGAGGTTTTGGGACACTGGGGTGAATTGTCCCTGGTGATGCAGAAATGCTGAGAGAAGTGCACAAGTTGGATCAAGAGTGGGGGATCCCTTTTCCCTTCTTTTTCTGAACTTGCAAACAACCAGACTGTTTCACTAAGTGGTTGAAAATGCAAAGCAATGAACCTGTCAGTGAGACTCCGCATGAGTTTGTGCACAAAGACAGCAATCCAAATTGGAAGATACAGCAAAGGCAAGATGCCAAAGGATGACCAGAGGAGAACTTCCTAAAATGGTCAGAGCATAAGTAAGATTATATCTACTTAAGGGATAAGTGATCTGTAAGGTGGCCAGAGACCATACTTCCTGTCACTTCATAAACTTGTGCAAAGCCCCAGGAGACTCAAACCATCAAACAATGCTTTCCCTGGACCAGCAAAACCTTAATAGTTATGGAAATCTTGCATCTCAATCCAGTGCCACTATGAACGTACCTTAGCACCATCTTAGCTTGGAGAAGAGAAGACTGAGAGGTTACCTCGTCAATGTTGTTAAATATGTAAAGGGTGAGGGCCAGGAGGATGGAGTCAGGTTCTGCTTGGTGATGCCCGATGACAGGACAAGGCAATGCGTGGAAATTGAGGCATAGGAAGTTTCTTCTAAACTCGAGGAAGATTTCTTTCCTTGTGAGGGTGACATAACACTGGAACAGGCTACCCAGTCAGGTTGTGGAGTCTCCCTTTTTGGAGATATTCGAAACCTACGTGAACACATTCCTGTGTGATCTGATATAGGGGATCCTGATGTGGCAGGGGGTTGGACTTGATGATCTTTCGAGTCCCCTTCCAGCCCCTGACATTGTGTGACTTTATGATCCTTTGTTTCTTACTGTTTCTCACCCTGCAAAGCAATAGGCAGGGAAAAGAAGCCTTTCACTCACCACAAGCTCTATTCAGACTTGAATGATTACAGCAAAACTGCTTTCCAGGGGTTTTTGTTTGGCTGGTTATTTGTTTGTTTTCTTTCAGACATCTGGGAATGTATTACTCTGAAACCACAGCCCAATCTAGAATATGTTTAAAAAGTCTTCAGAGGAGAATTGCACACATGTCCAGTGGCTCAGCTTTTGTTCCAGGCCAAGTTTTATTTGTGTCTTCCCCCTTCTTCCTAATTATATTTTTTCCTAAATGGTACCACCAAGTAGTAAAAGCACCATCCATGTCTCAGATGCATGCAGAATAAACTACAGGAGGAAAGTGGCAGATAAATTTAACAAGCATTATAGTTATATATAATTTAAATATGTATAAAATTATTCAGTGTATCGATTAGAAAATGGGCTGTTGACCATTTAAAGGCAACAATCAATTTCATAGTTCACAGGTCAGGTCAAGTTTCTTTCTAATGATCTAAACAAGCAAATAGCATTAGGAGATAATGAACTCCACAGGATTACAGATGTGATCTATAGCTCTGTTGTGGCACAAAACCCAGTAAATGAGAGAGGGCATCATCTGAAGTGCCCTGGCCTCCACAGACTAAACCCATGATTTTACATCTTGGCAAGGTGTCAATTTATGATGTAATCAAAAGCGGCTGATGGAATTACTTTGCTCCTAAACCACTACATGGCGAGGCTCAATGTCATCAATGAGCAAGAGAGGTAGATCCCCATTAATGTGGTTTACAAAGTTATCTTCCCTATTCTCGTAAGTGGATGCCAAGCATACCCACCCTGTTAATCAAAGGGAGTTGATAACTCTCTCTGCTCTCGCCAAGGGACTAGGTTACAGAAGGAAAATACGGCAAGGGTACCACTGGGTGGTTTTCTGATTCACAGTTGTACGGCAGAGAATTGGTTTCTGTAAATTTTGGTGAGGAAATGAAGAAAAAGACATCTGTGTGTACAGAGAGGGGATGAATATATATCCATGCCTATGCAAATACATGTATAACTGTGTGTGCATATGTATGGGGTTGTACATTTTTCACTGGGGCATGGCGAAGAGTTAGGCCATTTGAACTTTTAATAAGAGAAGGAAGGAGCAGTGACTTTTCAAATGTCTGGTATATAATCTGAGGATGTTTAGGTGCTATTTTGTGAAAATCTATGCAATCTATTTTCTGAGGACCCATCTTACGATGGCCTGGGCCTTAGTAACTGAAACCTTCAGTACATATATTCTGGACCATATGGTTAGTGTTTTTGGATACCTACTGGTTCCTTTGCCTCAAAACTTTGAATATGATATTCATCTAGATTTAGAGCTGGGGTGGAATCTATTTAAACATAGGCAATCCAAACTGCAGTGTAAATTTGCAGAAGGATCAAGTGAGATTCCTTTGAGCATCCTCTGCATATAGCCAGCAGGCTGAGAAAGGCAATGCTTCATCTCTTCTCCACTCTGGTGAAACCTTACCTGCAGTAGAATCATAGAATCAACGAGGTTGGAAGAGACCTCCAAGTACTGTGTCCTGTATGGACCAGACATGAATCTAAGAGTGGACCAGACATGGAGTAGGTCCACAACAGGAATAGGACACCGCAACAAAGATCAGAGAGCTAGATCACCCCTCCTGTGAGGATAGACTGGAAGACTTGGGACTGTTCAACCTGGAAAAGACAAGGCTGGGAGGAGTCCTGATTGCAGCCTTCCGGTATTTAAAGGAGGCCTATAGGAAAGACAGGGACAATCACAGAATTACAGAAAACATCTGGTTGGGAGAGACCTCAAGGGCCATCCAGTTCATCCAGTTTAGGGTCAATTCTAAACCATATCTCTGAGTGACAGGTACACATGCTGCTTGAACACCTGCAGCGATGATGACTCCACCACTACCCTGGGCAGATCATTCCAATGTCTGATAGACCTTTCAATGAAGAAGTATTTCCTATCATGTGGCCTGAACCTCCCTTGGTGCAGCTTGTAACCGTCTCTTCTAGACCTTTTGTTTGACACCAAGGGGAAGAGGCTGGCCCCTTCCTTTATAGCAGGGCCTCTTGTGACAGAAGAAGGGGTGATGGTTTTAAACTAAAAGAGGAAAGCTTTAGACCCAAAATAAAGAAGAAATTTTTGACAATGAGAATGATGAAACACTGGTACAGGTTGCCCAGAAAAGTGATAGATGTCTCATTTCTGGCAACATTCCAGGCCAGGTTATACAGTAAGGATATCTTCATCTGCTTGAAGATGTCCTTGTTTGCAGCAGGAAGGTTAGACTAGATGGCCTTTAACTGTCCTTTCCAACCTGAGCCGTTATACAATTCTACAGAGGAGAAAGGGAAGAAGCTCCACTTTTGACAAGAGGATAGTAGAAAACATTTCCACTTTTCACCTTTACTTGTGAAGGTGCCTGGAACACATCTGAGCATCTCAAATGGCAGCAAATGACAGCATTTCAACACCCAAGTCCCCCTTGAAACGATCATGCTGATTGTTGACTGAGATTATGACTTTTCCATCTTTGTGCAGCACACTAGCCTATATTCCTGCCTTGAACTTCTTTGGACAGCAGTCACTTCCACATGGCTGTGTCTTTTTGGCTGTTTCAGAGTTAATGGGCTTTCTTGGATTATTAATTTGACTCATTAGACTTACTTCCTTCTTTAACATAATGAGTGTGTAAGTACTAAACTAAGAGGCATAAAACATTGATAAATGAGAAAACTAGATAATTGCATAAAATGTGCTGTGCTCTTAGGAGCCTTCATTAAAAAATGGATGAGAGTCAAAGACAGATCAAGAGCAGGTAAAACACAGAAAGAAAAGCAATCTAGATAGTGTGTCTAGAGTGTCATCATATGCTCTTCTTGCATGGCAGAACAAGTCACCCTGGCTGAGATTCAAGCCCCTAAAGTACCACTCCAAGATATTTCAGACAAGTTTTTATCATTCCTTGATGTCAGAGGCAATCAGATGTAGACTATGGCTTCAGGTCTAGAGTCTAGTTCAGAACATCATGTAAGTGTATATCAAATAAGAGAGCACAGACATACAATGAATCCCGTTACAGAATCACAGGACATCAAGCACTGGAAGGGACCTCAAAAGATCATCCAGTCCAACCCCTCCCCATCAGAGCAGGATCACCTATACCAGATCACACAGGAGCATGTCAAGGTGGGTTTTGAATAACTCCAGAGAGGGAGACTCCACAATCTCCTGGGCAGCCTGTTCCAGTGTTCTGTCACCCTCACAGTGAAAAAAATCCCTTCTCATGTTTAAATGAAATTCTTATGCTTCAGCTTTCATCCATTGCCCCTTGTCCTGTCACTGGGCATCACCAAGAAGAGCCTGGCTCCATCCTGGCCCTCACTCTTTACACATTTATAAACACTGAGGAAGTCACCTTTCGGTTTACTCTTCTGCAAGCTAAAGAGCCCCAGCCCATTCACTCTCCTCATAAAAGAGATGCTCCATTCCCTTAATCATCTTAAAACCTTTCTTGACCTACTAGACACAACCCCTCTAACACACCTTAGAATGGCATTGGCCCTCATGGCCACAAGATCACATTGCTGGCTCATGGTCAACTTCCTATCCACTGGGACCCCTGTATCCTTTTCCCCTTCACTGTCTTCCAACAGATCAGTCCCCAATTCAGCATGTCTTGTACGTCCAAAATTGCTATAAACCCTCAAATAGATGGATAAATGAAGAATTGTAGGCACAAAGTCACAGAAGGGTTTGAGTTGGAAGGGATCTTTAAAGGTCATCTTGTCCAACATCCCTTCAGTAGGCAGGAACACCTTCAACTATATCAGGTTGCTCAGAGTGCTGTCCAACCTGACCTGGAGTGCTGCTAGCTATGGGGCATCTACCACCTCTCTGGCTAACCTATACCAGTGTTTCACCACTCTCATTGTAAAAATTCCTTTCCATTTAATCTAAATCTTCCCCACTTAGATGAAAACCATTGCACCTTTCCCTGTTGCAACAGCCCCTGCTGAAAAGTCTGTTTCCATCTTTCTTGTGTGTCTTTTTGATTACTGAAAGGCTGCTACGAGGTCTTCTCAAGGCCTTCCCTTCTCCAGGCTGAATGGCTTTAGCTCTCTCAGTCTCACAGCAGGGGTGTTACAACCTTCTGATAATTTTTGTGGCCTACTCTGGACCTACTCCAACAGGTCCACGTTTTTCTCATGCTGAGGACTCCAGACCTGCACACAGCACTGCAGGTAAGGTCTCATCAGAGTGGAACAGAGGGACAGAATCACCTCCCTCAACCTGCTGGCTATATTGCTTTTGATGCAGGTCAGGATATGTCCAGCCTTCTCGGCTACAAGATCACATTGCCAGCTCGTGTCCAGCTTCTCATCCACCAGTACGGTATGCCCAAGTCCTTCTCTGTGGGGGGCTGCTCTCAATTGCACTCCACCTGATTTTATGCTTATGAAACTATGCAATATAAGAGCAACAGTAACCCCAAAGGTAAAGAGATTGCAAACCTACAAGAATAGACACTTCTCAGGAGCAATCCCTCTGTGAATGATCCTGCAGAAATATTACACACGCAAACGTACTGTAGCTTATTATAGCATAAAGACAAAAACAGCCTAATGAAGCTGTGTGGTTCATTGCAGTCCTGGATCATTGCTTATCTATTTTAATAGGCAAGAAATATAACAGCTTAATTATAATTATATACTGTACACAGCAGTGCTAACAAAATAACATGATGTTTGGTACATTTCCCATCGCCTTCATAGGAGGCATAGCAAGCTGCAGGTTTGTAACAATCTTCTGTTTCTTCACCTCATTAATCTCCCAAAGCAAAGAGAGAGCAATACAAGCAGAGGGAGCCCAGAAATCTACATACATTACTGAGTTAACCAGGCATGTAATTAGTGCTCAGGTGTTTATTCAAGGAAGAGACATGCAGGATTACTTAGAGTTGGATTTAACACCTTGAAGTTTGAATAGTGGTGGTATGTTGTGTGAGCTTTTCAATCAGCCACTTCAGCTGCCTTGGGAATAGAGAGTCATGCCCTTGTTCCTGCCTGTGGCATGACTTTGTTTTCACAGAATCATAGAATGGTTTAGGAAGGGACCTTAAAGGTCATCTAGTTCCAACCCCTGCCATAGGCAGGGACACCTCTCACTAGAATAGACCACTCAAGGCCTCATCCAACCTGTCCTTGAACACCTCCAGAGAGGGAATAGACACAATCTCCCTAGGCAACCTGTTCCAGTGTTTCGCCACCGTCACTGTAGAGAACTTCTTCCGAACATCTAGTTCAAATCTCCCCTCTTCCAGTTTAAACCCATTACTCCTCATCTTGTCATTACAAGACCTTGTGAATAGTCTCCCCCAGCCTTCCTGTAGGCTCCCTTCTCATACTGGACGGCTATTACAAGGTCTCCTCGAAGCCTTCTCTTCTCCAGGCTGAAGAGCCCAAACTTTCATAGCCTATCCTCATAGTAGAGGTGCTTCAGCGCTCTGATTATCTTTGTGGCCCTCCTCTGGACTTCCTCCAACAGTTCAATGTCCTTCTTTTGTTGGGGGCTCCAGAACTGTACACAATAACCTTGGTATCTAACTTTCTAACCTTGGTCTCAGTTATGTGAATATATGAAAGTGCAAACATGCAGTATGTCATGGTCCACCCTATGGATGGGGAAACAGAGCTACTGCAATGCTAAGATTGCTTCTGTCTACCACAGAACTTGGACAGTGTTGCTTAATTCAGTAGAGTAGCCTCACAGCCCACAATAACTGTAATACTTAGAATCACAGAGTTGTTTAGAATGAGAAGAATCCCATAGATCATCAGATCCAACTAGTAGTCTAACACTGTCAAGTCTGCCGCTAAACCATGTCCCCCAGTGTCACATCTACACATCTTTTAAATCCCTTCAGGAATGGTGATACCACTGTTTTCCTGGACAGCCTGTTCCAATGCTTGACAATCCTTTCAGTGACAGAATGTATCCTAATATCCAACCTAAACCTCTCCTGGAGCAGTACAAGGCCATTTCCTTTTGTCCTATCATTTACTACTTGGGACAAGAGACTGACTCCCACTTTGCTACAACCTCCATTCAGGAAGTTGTAGAGAGCAATAAGGTGTATCTTCTTTCTTGACTTGCAGTGATAAATGCACTGCAGATGAGGACAGGATTTGCTTTTTCATGCTTTCAAGAGTTGCTGCTTTGCCAGAGTGAATCATCTCCACTGCAGTGCCTTGTGATTGACAATGCATGAATATCTTCTGTTTAAAGTGCTTTTAGTGTCCATGGGGTCCTAAAGGCAAATGAGTTCTGCTTATCCCACAGGGCACCCATAACATTTCCAAGGTATCCCTGGGGATACTGTATGTGTGATCCAGATGGACCCTGGGCTTCCCTGTTGTGAAGTTCATTTCAGGCTTTTCAGCACCCTCTGTTTCTAGCTCTTATCTAGTGGACTTCTTGCCATCCTAATGTGAACCACACACTGAGCAGAGCTGACTAAAGATCAACAAAAATGACCAAAAGTAGAGAATGACCAACATTACTGCACAGCTTGTCTCCAGTACTTTTCAAGCCAAACTTTCACCACTTCAAAGCCATCCCCTCAATCCATCTCCTTGATCCCCATAGATCTACACTATTCTATTGCAGACGTGGGACTTTGCATGTATTTTCATGCTGATCTGGATAAGCACATCAAAAAGCTGGATTGCAAATGGTAGCCCTGAGTTACATTTATCTAAACACCACCAAGAAACAGAGATAAGGGAATGAGGCACATTTATGTGCATCGACTTGCTGAGGTTATTTGTTGCTCATAGCTGGTGAATGAGAGAGGGCTCCCTGAAACACCAGCATGATGATAAAAATTGTGATGAACATGTTTTATGTATTGCTTTTCATTGAAATATTGCCCCTTGGCAGGAAGCAGACAATTGGTAACATCAGCACACAGAAGTAGAGAGTGGGACTTTGCATCCTATAAGCTAATCAGGACAAACTCAGGCCATGCTGTGTTGAGTGAATAGCCCTCGTGTGCTTAATTCTGAAAGCTCAGAGAGAGGTTTGGATCTTAGAACAGAATAGAATAGAATCAACCAGGTTGGAAGAGAACTCCAAGATCATCCAGTCCAACCTATCCCCCAGCCCTATCCAGTCAACTAGACCATGGCACTAAGTGCCTCATCCAGTTTTTTCCTGAACAACCCCAGGGATGGTGACTCCACCACCTCTCTGCTTGAATGGTATAGGAAATGTACACCTGTGAAATCCAGAATTTGTGGAAATGGGGTTTTGTTAAGCAGAAGACCTCCAAGATTGTCAGGAAAATAGGGTAAAACCCATTAAAAAGAGTAGCTTAAATATTTCTCCCATAGGATTTGCGTTTTCCTAGAAGCATATACAGGAAACTTTGCATGGCTGTTTTCTCCACAACTGGGAGCTCAGTTACACAACTGGAAAAAGGTTCTGTTAATGTCAGTGCTCAAAGCAAACTTTAATCCACACAGATCTTCTCCAGCGCAGGAGTTGCTACAAGGTGATGGCGTCTGCATGCATCAGACAATCTGCGGACACGTACAAGCGTGCAGGCATATGCATTCTCCACAGTGACCTGGTAAAAAAATCCTTTAAAGCAGCTACATGAAATAAGGCCTAAATAAAGGAGTATGTTAGATGAATATGGCTGAACTTCCACGAGCTATAAGTTTGTTTACAAGTCGCAGAAAAGCTAATTTTCTTCACCTGCCTCATATTAAAAATAATACTACATTTGAAGGAAGGTGAGATTTTTATTTCTCGTGCAGGCACGACAGCGGAGGGCTCACAGAGTGTTAATTCCAGGGCAAACCCCTTGCCTCGTGCTTATGCTCTCAAATCTTGCCTCCTCTGCTGGTAAAACAAGCAGGATTAGCACGCACTAAGACCGGTGGAGATCATAATTACACCGGCTATGAGCAAACGGCAGAACCACGGAATAAATCCCCAAACAATTATTAAAATGGCTCAATGCATTACACAAATTGGAAAAGACTGGGACATTCTGGGAGGGGAAAAGGGAGGTAAGACACATTATTTAAGTGTTCTTGTAAGCCTTCTAAGATATTAATGTTGCAAAGCTTCTTATGAATATTTAAGAACATAAAATGGAGATACACTTCAGTCCAGCATTACCGCAGAAGCCTGTAATACAGTTGAGTCCACTTAAGAAGGCAATATCTGACATCTATGACAGATTTAAGCTTGATAAGGCAAGGGTGGTGTTTGTAGCTTGAAAAAAATCAAAGCAAACTGGTTAAATATTGCTGCAGTTANTTATATATATGTTATTAAATTGTTCGATGTTTTCTGGAGAAAGGACAAGCACCTTAGTGCTAAGGAGGAAATGAGGTTTATTTCTCCTTCTTTAAGCAGGTAGCTGGAAGATATTTCCTAATGCTGGTACCTGACACAGATCAGTTTTCACCAGGACTAATTTCAGGAAAAAAACAAACCCTTTTCATGGGAAAATGTTTTAGTTGGGTAAAATGGTTGGTTGCAGAAACGTTCTCTGCAAACATCCTATGAAGTTTATAAAACTTAAGACAAATCTTTCCACCTCACCTCAGATTTTTTTTTATTCTCAGTTCTTAATGAAACATTTTAATTAATCAAGTGTAAGTTTTGACTGATTTTCTTCTCTTTTAGTCAGTGTCTACCCTGAATGAAAATGAAACTCTAAGTGATTGTGATATTCATTGTGTCTATTCAGTCTGTCTAAATCACTATGTCTATTTAAAATGGGTACCAGGATATTCCTGCTGTAAGGAGAATGATGAAAAACTCTGCCATTATGAAGATTTTTGTATTGCCTCCAGCTAAAGTGGTTCCAATTGCCCAAGGAAAATCTGATGTCTTTATTTTCAGTGCAAATCAAAAATACCCTAAAAGCAAAACCAAAGGATCAAAATCAGAAGTGGCACCTTGAAAGAGAGCAAAAAGACCAATAAAGATGTTGTATTTCACAGGAAACTCGACTGTAAGAGAGCTTTGTAAACAGCAGATGGCTCCCATATAGAAGAGGCTGAGCAACCTGAGCAAACAATAATCAACGCGAAAAAGCTAGGCTGGGTTTGACACACAGAGAAATTTAAGGCACTGAAATTAAAAGATATATTGGAACACACTGTAAAGAAAGAAAGAAACATCTCTATTTTGGTTGTTTGGGTATTGGCAGCATGAATGTTTAACTGCTGAAAATCTTCTTGGTGATGTACTATATCAGATATGCACACAGGTCAAGGGATCCTGAGGTCTTCATTGTACACTTTTTATCACCTGTGTGTATACAGATGAAAGGTGATTGTTGAGGAGTCATGGCTTTATACAGCCCTGGTGCTTTTGCTATGATACAGGTACTCTATCACCAGAGACTGCCTCCCATCATGAACACTTCTGTCTCTAGGAGGTATCATAGAATCATAGAACCATAGAATGGTTTAGGTTGGAAGGGACCTCAAGGATCATCCAGCTCCAACCCCCTGCCATAGGCAGGGACACCTCCCACTAGAGCAGGCTGCTCAAGGCCTCATCCAGCCTGGCTTTAAACACTTCCAGGGAGGAAGCATCCACAACCTCCCTGGGCAACCTGTGCCAGTGTCTCACCACCCTCGCTGTAAAGAACTTCCTCCTAACATCCAGTCTAAATCTCCCCTCTGCCAGCTTAAACCCATTCCCCCTCGTCCTAACATTACTAGACCTTGTAAATAGTCCCTCCCCAGCCTTCCTGTAGGCTCCCTTCAGATACTGGAAAGC
>WAAF01016754.1:49627-65924 GCA_013400475.1 Tricholaema leucomelas | reverse complement strand
GCACTCAATTCCTCTGTCCATATCACTGACAAAGATGTTAAAGAGCACTGGTCCCAGCACTGACCCCTGAGGAACACCACTTGTCACCGGTCGCCAGGTGGACATTGTGCCATTGATAACCACCCTCTGCATGCGACCATCCAGCCAATTCCTTATCCAGTGAGTGCTCCACCCATCCAGTTTGTGCTTTTCCAGTTTGGTGACCAGGATGTCATGTGGGACAGAGTCGAATGCCTTACTCAGGTCTAGGTAGACGACATCAGTTGCCCTTCCCCTGTCCATCAATTTCTACCTGTAGAAGAGCATGGGCAGTAGAAATATTTTCCTTCAGTGTTATATATTTAAGTTAAATGTTTTATTAAAGTAGTGATTTGGTTCAGATTTTGCCCTTAAAATGGACCTCTTGTTTTTTTTTTTTTTTTCTGCAGCTCTTCCTGGTGCAGGTCCGTTCAGATACCAACTAGAAATACCTTGATTCTCTTATTGAATTTTGCAACTGTTTTTCTATGGATCCAAGCAAATTCCAGGTGCCAGCAGTGAGATCGCATGCACAATTATTGTATGTACAAAGCTGGAGAAGCCCAAGCTAGTTTCACAGTGCTCTTGTTCCCACATGACAACTGCCAGATTTCAGCACATGGATTTTTATGGTACTTATATATATAAAATGCATAAAGAAAGAAATAAAAAAATAATTGAGGAAGAGAGATGGCAGGGAGGAGGAAAGCAGAGTGGAGAAGGGAATGGGGTTGGAGAGGTTGGGTTCTCCTCTTTTCAGGCTAACCTCCTGCAGGGATGTGTAATGAACCAGCTCCAGGAAAGTGTCCCAACTGGACTCCAATTTTTCCAGCATTTGCTGGGATTGTACGTGATCCTTCCCTTTACAGTCAGATGCACAGGTCTATTAGAGCAGCCTCTGTGCTGTTGGATGAAGGATTTATTTTACCAACACAAAAAAACATCAAAAGGAGTATAGTATTCTGCAATGAGTAAAGAGCTAAGGAGGCCTCCTTCTGGCAAGTGGTTGCGTTCCCTGAAAATGTGACCTGCTCCTCAGGTGACCACTTTGCAGCTAGATGGAGTCTCTCCAGAGAGTTCATCTCTTTCATCTCTATTATCAGACCAAAAGCTGGAAATGATAGGTGACTGAAACAGATAGTGAGAAATGTTCCCTTCATTTAAGCTCCGGTTCAGTTCAGTAGGAGCAGAGTTAATTTTGTAGGACTGAAATAAATGAGATGGAAGGTCACAGAGCTAAACATTTTCCACAGCCTCCTACCCTGCATTGCTTCATTTCACTGTGTGTCTAGGACATTTACTTCCACTTTTAGCTCCTATTTTGACTTCTTAAGTTTGTGCCACTGAGGAGCAATAGGGATCTGTATTTTGTAGCTGCTACCTTGGAAAGGTAATACAATTTCCCTCAGAAGTTAGGAAGTATTCCAACCACGGACTAGATGAATAGCTAAACTGAATTAATATTCCCCTGTCCACCCTTTTCTTTCCAAAGACCTTCTATGAGGGGGGAAAACTCCATATTTGACATTTCTTCTTGAGGCTGACAGATATTATCAGATATTTTTACCCTCTGATTCCAGTGTTATGTAAGTATCTTATGTGAATACCAGGATAACAATGCACGAAAAATGATTTATTTCTTGAGCCAGGTAAGGATATTAGTCTTGGAGATAACAGCGAGAATATTAAATGAAATTCTTAATCTCAATACACTTACCTTTATCTTAATAAATCTACTGAGAACAGACATTTCTTCTTGTTTCTACAGAACAGGTACCTCTTATCCAGGTCCTTGGCTGCACTTAGAAGCCGCTGCATACATTCAGATGAGACAGGTGGTGCAAAGTCAAGGGCCATATCCAGCAAATAATCTAAATCAGTCTATGGGCTGCTGAAAAATACAACAGCTCTTTAGAGAGACCCATATTCAGCTTGAAATATATTGGTGCCTTAAAGTTCACCTGGCTTTCTACCAGTCAAGCATCATATAGGATTAAGTAGAGGTGAGACTGTGCTCAGATAAAGATCCCTATATATACACTACTTTGGTGTCTGTATGCTCATTCTAGTCAATACAATCTTTTGAACCTGTATTGGGCATTGGAGAGGTTTGCTGCTGGGTGAGCTGAATTGCTCTCTGGTCTCGTGGGCTTGTAATGGGAGACTGGATACCTAGCCGAGATGTAGACACACAGGTACCTTAATCCGTGTGCCTTGAACCAAAGCTGACTCCAGCTTCACCTGCTCGCACTTTTGATTCCTTTATATACAGGGTTTCCTTAAGAACAGTGTGAACTATAACTTCTGCAGTTTCATAGCTTTCACTTAGCGACAAACAAGAGCTAAATGACACAACTCCAGGAATTATCTGGACAAAGTATTTGCTTGTAGTCCGCTGTATATTTTATCATCACAGGTTAGTGCTGTGGGAGACTAGTCTAGAGAAAGTGAATTGATCTCACTTTTGATACCATCCTAATTGTTCCATGACCTTTTTACTCAAACTTAGGCAGCAGTTTTTATTGAGATGACTGGATAACTTGTTGGCTGGTCTAGAGATCTTTTAAAGCGAGGTTAGTTAATTTTTCCCCACTGCTACTGTGTAATGAAACTGGCTGACAGGAGAATTAGGGAACTGAAAAACTGTATGTTTACAAAGGATTAGAGTAAAAACCTCCTTTGCAGAGTGAAGCATCTCCCACTTACAACAGCAAAACTAAACAGTATTGGATAGCTTCAACACATTTCAGTGAGAGACAAACAACAAACATCTCTGGAGTGCAGCCTTACAACAGTTTCATCATAAAGTCCTTTTTGTTCGTGCTATACTAAGACATTCTATGTCTAGGGCTTGGAGATCAACTGACTGACTCGTTCCAAGTTTTCCCAGTTGCAAATTAGTTGTGATTTACTTTTCAGGTTGATTATCCTCATGATGTTACCTTGGTGTCTGATCCAAGCCACACTGAAGTAAATGGCAATCTTTGCATGAACTTTAATAGGTTTTGTACGAGGCCTTAGCTGTCTCTGTAGCTATTAGGAGAGGTACAAGTTATACAATGAAGCACAAGTGTTTGCACTGCTGGGATGAAGACCTTGTACTGTATTTAATGTTCCTTAATTAATTGAGCCCTGAGGTGTAGAGTGGGCTTATGTTCCCAGAAACTGCTTTAGGGTAACACAGCACCTTCCGTTTGTAGCAATCCAAATCCAACATTAAAGTTTAATGTTTATTGAACAAGGTCCAGGAATCCACACACAAGAACATTTCAACTTCCACTGGAATGTAGCCACTTTTGGAGCAGAACATGGCAGTTGTTTCACAAGGATAGGCAAACTGAGGGAAGAAAAAAGGTGGTAAGTTCCAGTGAAAGCATCAGGTTTCTGATATGAGCGGTCCATAAAGGACCAATGTAATTACCTAGGCAGAATTTCTCCAAGGAATCGACTTTGCTAAAATAACATAGGGACTTTTCATAGTTCTGATGCCATGTAGTCCACCTAAGAAGTCATGCTTCCAGTAGAAGAGCATGACATTGGAAAACTTAATCCAAGGGCCCACATTTCTAAAGGTAGATAGACAAAATCAGCCTGGCAGCTTTGCATGCCTTCTTAATCAACAGAAAGAAAGAGGTACTTCCAAAGGAAAAGCAATTTATTTTTTAAGAGAGGTGAATCATTTGAATAGGTAAATCTGCTTCTGATGTTCCCTCTTTTTCTATGCTGCCTTCAAGAACCCAGATGGTTTGATCTGAGATATCCTTCAGGTATGAAGGTGAGATAAATCCCACCTTCGGCTAATAAAGTCTTATGGGGAGCATGACTCGAGCTCTGTAAATGCCACCTCTAAGGTGGCCTGCTGGACTGAAGAAGGATAAATGAAATGCTCTTGAAACTGAGAGTGGGAGAAAGGGTTTGGGGGTTTGGCTTTGAAAAGGTGGAAAAAAAAAAAAAGAAAAAAAAAAAAAGAAAAAAAAAAGAAGCAATTTCTGCAGTGTCCAAAATCTTACAGACTGAAGACAGTGATGACAGAAGAAGATGGCCTTGACTGACCTATTGCATCTGAGAGAAAAAAAGAAGCATATATTCCCAGAATGTGACAGCATCACAAAATCATAGAATTGCTTTGATTGCAAGAGACTATGAGATCAAGTCCAGCTGTTAATCCAACAGCGCTAGGTCACCATTAAGTTATGTCCCTAATCACCACATTTACATGTCTTTTAAAAACATTCAGGGGTGGTGACTGCCACATTCCCAAGCAACTTCACCCTTTCTGTGGATAAATGTATCCTGATAGTCAGACTAAACCTCCTCTGGTGCAACTTGAGGCCGTTTCTTCTTGTATACTTGTTTTTTATCTGGGAGAACAGATTGACTCACACTTGGCGACAACCTCCTTTGTAGGACAGTCAGCAGAGGAGGAGAGCAGTGAGGCAGGGAAATATTTGGAACAGGTGGCAGGTGGTTAACAGATGGATGAGAAAATAGCTGGAAAACAGTATCACAGTATCATAGTATCATCAGGGTTGGAAGAGACCTCACAGATCATCAAGTCCAACCCCTTACCACAGAGCTCAAGGCTAGACCATGGCACCAAGTGCCACGTCCAATCCTGCCTTGAACAGCTCCAGGGATGGCGACTCCACCACCTCCCTGGGCAGCCCATTCCAATGTCCAATGACTCTCTCAGGGAAGAACTTTCTCCTCACCTCAAGCCTAAATTTCGCCTGGCGCAGCCTGAGGTTGTGTCCTCTCGTTCTGGCGCTGGCCACCTGAGAGAAGAGAGCAACCTCCCCCTGGCCACAACCACCCCTCAGGTAGTTGTAGACAGCAATAAGGTCACCCCTGAGCCTTCTCTTCTCCAGGCTAAACAATCCCAGCTCCCTCAGCCTTTCCTCGTAGGGCTTGTGCTCGAGGCCTCTCACCAGCCTCGTTGCCTTTCTCTGGACACGCTCAAGCATCTCAATGTCCCTCTTAAACTGGGGGGCCCAGAACTGAACACAGTACTCGAGTACCATATAGAATAAACTGGTAGGGGTTAGCCCTGTACAAGAGAAGGTTGGGGTTTGCAGAAGCTGGCAGAGAGTAGATGGGGAGCGACAGGTGAGCTAGTGGCAGGGAGGAGGCATGTGGCAGGGAGGAGGCATGTGGCAATGTGGTGAACTGCTCTGCGATCTCTCCATAGGCAGGGCAAACCAGGCATTACAGAGACTAATATCCACAAGGACAGGTTTCTTGAAGCTGGAAACATTAGTTGGAAGAAGTTTAGCCCCCATAGAATGTTTCTGCAGATGTTAATGTCTTCGCTGGTGGGGAAAAAATCAGAACACCATCTTATTGGGGTTGTGCTAAGATATATTAGAAGACCTCTTAATTGGATTATAAATGTGTTTTTCTGTGCAGAACAACCCCGTCACCCCTGCTCAGCAATATTTATGGCAAAGTCAGTAAGTCATTAGGTGGTGGAGTTCAGATTTCCAAGTGCATGTTTGGTATAGACAAGTCAATATGTTTTTGGTGTTGTTTTTCTTTTTTTTTTTCTTAATTTAACTTCTTGATTGACTTATTATGTACATTGGCACTTTTAAGAGCTTCAAATAAAACACAGTGAGAGTTCAGAACAAATGTAAATGGCCTAAAAGAAAAGGGGGGAAAAAAAAAATCCTATAATCTTTTTTAATGGCTATAAAACGTGGGAAGGATATATCATAAGCTCCCCGCATGGGGTCCTTGTCTGCGTTCAATCCAGTATTGTAATTTAGACATGACTTTTTATTTAATTTCTGACTGAGAAAGGGAAATTAGAAAACAACATTATCTCAGCTGCTCTGTTATAATGAACAATATTTCACAGTGCCAGTATAAGTTACCTTAAGAACTTATTTTATGAGACAAACATTGGCTGAATTCCACGAACAATTGGGTTTTCTGGTGTCTTTTGTCTGCTGAGGAACCCAACTTTAAGTAAGAGTTTTAATTATAAATGAGCCTGCAATCAGTGATGCCCACATTGCATGTGTGTAACACAAGTGATGGTAGTGGACCCCAGGTTAGCATCAGGGTATTATTTCCTGGTGAAGTGCAAACAGAGGCTCCTTTTCTTCATGTTAGACATTGGCTCTCTTCTAGCATATGTAGCTGTGTGGGTATTCAGCACTGCTAGATAGCACAGGTATGACAGAGCCCAAGGGAAATATCTTGCTAGTTTGAACTAAACACCCACAGTGTCGAAAAGGTGGAGGGATATCCACTGACAGCAGGACAAAGTGGAGGTATGAGTGGTTGTCTGGCCTAAGGTTGTGGCCAGAGTGAATCCACTCTTGAGAAACTCCTCCAAATATTTCCAAGGAGACCAGATCCAGGCTAGGAAGCCTCTTATGAGCAATCAGCTCTGCTTGTTTGTTTCCAGACAGTAAAAAGCAATGTTCTCTCTTTTGCTGCTGTTTAAACATAGACCGTAGATAGAAAATATTGACTTAAATAGTTTTTCCTTTGGGGAAATCCTAGATCAGGATTATGCATCTGAATGTTTATTTAGCTGTAAATAACACATTCTGCTGTTAATCTCTGTATCTGTTTTATCAATTTTTTTCTAAGTCATAGAGATTTAGCCAATCTGTAATTAACCCTTTAGCAGGGCAAACACAGGATTGTCTCTCTCTCCCTAGCCACTAAACACATAATGTTCTGATAAATATTTAAGCAGTGAGGGATGTAATGCACTGTAATCCATTTGTGTCATGTTCTGGGGAGTAGTACAGTGCTAAAATGGATACTGTAAGTGCTAAAATCTCAAATTGAGCAGAAGGCCTGTTTACCACTGCAGAATTTAGCTTTGAACTGTGACACAAGCTGGGAAATCCATTTGAAGGCATGGATATGCTCTACTTGCTCATCAAGAAAATCTTCCCAAAAAACCATTCAAACAAAAAAAACTTCAACAATAATGAAAGCAGCCATCTCTATGAATGCTGTAGTCAAATATTCCCTAATTAAAACTCTCTCAAAGTCAAATATTCCCTAATTAACACTTTCTCAAAGGCTAAGTGAGGGAAGGCAAATCCTGAACCAATGACAGACTAAAAGTGGTGTTGGAGGTGGGACTGCAACTCTTCCCACTGACGTTTAAAACTAGGCTAAACTGGGATCTATGAAGATATAAGGGCTTTCTTGCTGTGGGTAGATCTATGACATTTTTTGTGCTTTCCTTCTTTACCCCCCTCCCCTCCAGCAGTCTGTTTACTGTCTGATTACAATTATCTCTGTGACGGATATTTGCATCGCGACAGTCCTCCATAGGTGCAAATAGGCAAAGTATTGCTACTTTGTTTTTTTACAGTAGGGTCTTAATTCCCACCAAGGGTAGGGAAAGGTGAGGTTTGGTAGCCAGCTCTTTTTGCTACGAGGAGCAGCTGTAGCTGATGTGTGTGCTCACTTCCATGCAAAACATCAGCAGTACTCTCTCCATTCATCTGTGTACAGCAAGCAATGGTAAGTGGCTCTGGAGAGACATCCCACTGGGGTATATGACTGAGCAGGATGGTGCCTTAGCAGAAATTTATGGGAGTTGGTAGAAACCAGAAATGTTTCTGTTAGGTCATGGAAAAGTAAGTTTTCCAAAGTATCTGTGAATTTGCACCTGGACCAATAAACATTTTTTTTTATAATGTTATTCATTTTACACCTCAATAAAGCTTAATTATAAGTAAGCAGTAAGAAAAGCAGGAGACATGTTCCAATAATATTGCACTTCTCCAAATCATTCCTGTGGGGCTCTGGCAGTTTCGTTACCACGAAGGAGAATAAAACAAATTAAGAAAACTATTCAAAATTCATTTAAAAACATCATCCAAGGAGCATCATAATAAAAGCACAATGAAAGAGACAAACTCACTTGGCTAATTTCCTTCATGTGCTGTGCATGTTTATAGTGTGTCTCTTAGTATGTTTTAATTAGCATCACAATCATCAACTGGTAACTAACAGCACATATGGTTCAGGTTGGAGGACGCAGGGCATCTATTTGAAGCAGAGAAGAGGCTGATCAGATGATCTTGACTTTCTGCTGACAGGTCAGCAGAGACTGCTGGCAAAGTGGGATTGTAAAGTCCCAAGTCTTGGGTAGAAAGAATATAATTGAGCAAGGGACCACAGCTTCCAGACTTGTCACCCATGGTCTCAGCTTCTACCCTTCTGCTCAAGGAAACACTCTGATGGGACAGATATCCCCCAGTCTAAAGGCCACTACTTTGTTTCCTGTAGAATGTGTATTATTTTGTGCCTTGACTTATTTTGTGCCTTGACAACACGGTCTCTTCTTGGCTGCATCCTAAGTTGCCTTCCTTGATCATAAGGAAGAAATGTTTTGCACTTAGAGTGGTGAAACACTGACACAGGTTGCCCAGAGAGGTGGTAGGTGCCCTATATCTGGCAACATTCCAGGTCAGACTGGACAGGGTTCTGAACACCCTGATCTATTTGAACATGCCCTTGCTCACTGTAGGGAAGCTGAACTAGATAATCTCCAAAGGCACCTTCCAACCAAACTGTTCCATGATTCTGTTTTCACCACTAGAAACAGGATGCACAGTTTGTCTTTTATTTGACCTTCTTACTGCAGATGTTTGCTTGGATTGGAGTTTGGGTGTTTGCTTGTTTTCCGTTTATTTATTTATTTATTTATTGATTGATTGCAGTGATGCTTCTGCCCCCATCTCAGACCTTCGGTGGTGTAGGATCCATTTCAGGTACCTGAGGCTGAGGCTGTGGCTGAGCAACATAAGTTGAACTTGTCAGAACAATTTGGAACAAAATTGCTTAACACATTACAGAACATGCCTGATCTGTATTGTGGAAGGCCTAAACAGGCCAAAATAGGCCTGAACATGTCCTGGCTTGTCCAGACATGTTTTTCTGCTCTCCCTCCTTCTCTTGTCTGGAGAAGCAACAGAGGGAAAGGAAGATGAATGGGCCTGGTGCTACCATGTCTGTCCAAACTCATTTACAGGCTAACCTGCACATGTTTATACACGTGTCTGTGTTCTGCCTTAAAAGGTAAAACTAAGCCCTGACTTCAGATAGTATGGTTAAGCATGACAAACTGCAATTTTGATTAGTTAACCTGTGTCCAAAGGCCCCTTAGACTTGAGCTGTAGTGATAAAAGAGATGAGCAGGCAGAGACATTATGCTTGATGCTTGTTGCTGCCACTGATGCTCTGCTTGTTGTGTTCTCTGCTTCTGGCAGTGCTACCGCCTCATTGCATCCTGTCATGCTTTGCTATAAGCTAGCCCTGCCACAGAGTATCAAACCCTGATACTTTCGGCTTGTCAGCCTGGAAACTGCTTCAAGTTTACCAAAAATAGGCACCAAATGACTCCACGTGGTAGGATTGCTTAGCCAGTGTGATATTGTGACATCGTGCTTGCAAGTCCTCTGCCAAGGCTGGGAAGCCCTAGAAGGGATACGCAGATTGTCCAGTAGGAACTAGGTCCAGGTCAGATATTGTCTGCTTCTCTCCCAGCAACCCTGCTAAGAGCCTGGGAAGACCACAAGGCTCAGCGTTTGACAACTGATGGATCTCCCTCCAAATGTTTGGGTGCTGTCTGAAGCTGTAGTTAGACCCATGAGTTGGGAAATAATATTTTTGTGAGTAAATACTCAAAAGCGTCTTTAGCAAATCTTTAGCAAACTCTGCAATAAAATCTAGCTGGATCCTAGCCTTCTGTCCTAAGCAGAAAGGAGCTACTTGAGTCCATCTAGTGTGCAAGCAGTATACTGAGTGCAAGAACTTCTCTTTTGGTTCAATTGAGTTTAATGTTGCATTATTGCTAGTTATTTGTTCTAGATCCAGTTATTCCTTTGTATAATGTTTTCATGATCTGGGTGATAGGTTGGACTGGATGATCTTGGAGGTTTCTTCCAACCTGGTTGATTCTATGATTCTATGACTGTTACACAGAACCAATTATTATTAAATATTACTGAGTGGGTGGTGAGAGAGTCCTAAATATCAAAATTAATAAACAATATTAATTTTGAAAATAAATCCCATCTCTCATTAATTAATGACCTCCATTACAACCTGCCTCTTTCTGAAGCTGTGATGTGAGGTGGGCTATTTCAACAAGGTCAGCAAACTGTGAGCTAGCAAATGCCTCCAAAAGGGGTGGAGTGAGATGATGCCAAGATGGACAGATCATGCTTACTGATCTTGAAAGATTTTAGGGTGCCTCTAAATCTCATTTCAGACACTATCTTCATCTGGAAAACCATCACTTTACCAGACCACCTGCACCAAAGCATGCTTGAGTGTTTTTCTGTTGATAGCCTCTTTTAATAATATTTCTTATTCTTGAGATGCTTCAGGTAATGTCTCTGGAGTAGTAGACACTGCTGCATGATGTCTTGTAGCTATCCTGTTGATCTTGTGGTTCCTACCCTGAAATGGTGATCTTTGCAGCTGAAGAAAGAGTAGCCAATCAATCTCACGAGGTTAGTAAAACAGGAAAAGTTTTAGGCTTGGTTTCATCTTAAAATACTTTCTTTAGAATGTTCGGTCCAACTACAGTCTGTTATTATTGGGGCATCTTGTCTAATTCTCTTTTTTTTTCCTTAAAAAAAAAAAAATCACTTTCCCTTAAGAATATGTTATGAACTGCTGCACTTTAGCAGTGTGATAGTTCATAACAAAATTGAGAGGAGCATGAATTATATCAGAACAACATTACTAATGTGTAATCTGCAGCATTGGTTAATTTGTTTTGATATTAAAGTTTTAATAGGAAATATAATTTGATTGCATTTTAAAAATAAAAACTGGATTTTTGTATTATAGAAAAATATTATGAGTAATAAGCAAAAAAGAGGGCTAATACAGCTAGGCATTTCTATTAACAAAATGAATATGTTTCATATGCTCTTTGTGTACTAATTCAAGTCATCTGGTGCCAGTTTGAGATGATTTAACATAAACTACAGCCTTGCTCCTTTGGCCTGCATTTTGCACCATTGCTAGCATTAACTGGAGGATAGGATTGAAGTTTTGCAGTACCAGCTCCTTGCACATCTGCCATAATTCAATTATTAGTGTTAACACCTTGTACACCACCAGAGTTTGGTCTGTATTTACGAGTCTTCTCCATCTGGACTCAGAATAATCTAAGGACCCAACTGTGACAGGGATGAGTGTAGGTGGCTTGTGATGAATAGAATAGAATAGAATCAATCAGGTTGGAAGAGACCTCCAAGATCATCCACTCCAACCTAGCACCCAGCCCTATCCAGTCAACTAAACCATGGCACTAAGTGCCTCATCCAGGCTTTTCCTGAACACCCCCAGGGACAGTGACTCCACCACCTCCCTGGGCATCCCATTCCAATGCCAATCACTCTCTCTGGCAAGAACTCCCTCCTAACATCCAGCCTATACTTCCTCCGGCACAACTTGAGGCTGTGTCCCCTTGTCCTGTTGCTGGTTGCCTGGGAGAAGAGATCAACCCCCACCTGGCTACAACCTCCCTTCAGGTAGTTGTAGACAGCAATGAGGTCTGCCCTGAGCCTCCTCTTCTCCAGGCTAAACAACCCCAGCTCCCTCAGCCTCTCCTCATAGGGTTTGTGTTCCAGGCCCCTCACCAGCTTTGTTGCCCTTCTCTGGACACGTTCCAGCACCTCAACATCTCTCTTGAGTTGAGGAGCCCAGAACTGGACACAGTACTCAAGGTGTGGCCTGACCAGTGTTGAGTACAGGGGAAGAAGAACCTCCCTCGTCCTACTGGCCACACTGTTCCTGATACAGGCCAGGATGCCATTGGCCCTCTTGGCCACCTGGGCACACTGCTGGCTCATCTTCAGCCTACTATCCACCAGTACCCCCAGGTCCCTTTCCTCCTGGCTGCTCTCCAGCCACTCTGTCCCCAGCCTGTAGCGTTGCTTGGGGTTGTTGTGGCCAAAGTGCAGAACCCTGCACTTGGCCTTGTTCAATCTCATCCCATTGGCCTCTGCCCACCCATCCAGCCTGTCCAGGTCCCTCTGCAGGGCTCTCCTACCTTCCAACAGATCAACACCTGCTCCTAGCTTGGTGTCATCTGCAAACTTAATGATGCTGGACTCAATCCTCTCATTCAGACCATCAATAAAGATATTGAACAGGACTGGGCCCAGCACTGGTCCTTGGGGAACACCACTAATGACTGGCTGCCAACTGGATGTGGCACCATTCACCACAACTCTCTGGGCTCGGCCTTCCAGCCAGTTCCTGACCCAGCACAGAGTGAATTTGTCCAAGCCATGAGCTGCCAGTTTAGCCAGGAGCTTGTTGTGGCAGATGGTGTCAAAGGCTTTGCTGAAGTCCAGGTAGACTACATCCACAGCCTTCCCCACATTCACCTGGCAGGTAACCTGATCATAAAAGGAGATCAGGTTGGTGAGACAGGACCTGCCCTTCCTAAACCCATGCTGGCTGGGCCTGATCCCTTGGCCATCTTGTAGGTGCTTTGTGATAGCACTCAAGATGACCTTTTCCATGACCTTGCCTGGCACTGAGGTCAGGCTGACAGGACATGGTGGTGATGTGCTAAAGGATGTGCTGTTAGGATTATAGCAGTACATAATCTCGAAAAAGGCATAATAATAAGTATGCTGCAAAGGAATGATGTAAAAATGCAGGAGCAACCACACTAGGTCAGATGAGTGGCCCATCTAGTCTGTTTTCAGCAGCAGCCCCATGTGGTAGAGAGGGTAAGAATGGAATAAGCATTCTTTCTGCTGGTGCTTTCTAGCCTCCAAACACTGCTTGTAGTGCATGGTTTTTCATATTTAGCAACTCTCTGTGGTTTCCCCTGCCATGCTGGAGCTGAGACTCCAGAGGTCAAACTGTTGCTGTGGTCTTTTGGCATCTTGAATGAGCTGCTTTGCCCCTCATATCTCTGTCCTTATGCCATGTGGCCTTCTTTACAGTGGCTAAAGACCTCACAGTACTTTTATTAAAGCACATGAGCTTAAACTAATGAAATGGTAAAAGCTAGCCCACAGTGAACAGCTGAAGGTACAAGATCCACTCAGTATTCCAGAAAGATACAGAGGAGAACTGAGGAGAGCACGTACTTCCTTCTTGGATATCTCACTGTATATCAAAGGACTCCCCTGTCTGTTGGGGAAAGATGTAAAATGAACTGAGGAGCGGTGTCTAATGCTGTAAGATTTCAAATTGGAAAAAACCCACACATTTTTCTCAGTGAAGATAATTAATTGTGGATAATAATCATCAAGGGAGGAAGTAGACTTGATGGTCTGAAAAAACCCAAACAAAACCTTCCTGTCTTCCTTCTTAGAAGAAATATTTTATTCAAGCACAAGATGCTGAACTAGGCCTGTGTGGATGACTGACATGGTAAGGCAAGATATTTACTGTACCAGGTATATAAAAGCCCCTTCAGATTTCAGAAATATCAACACTGTGCAGGTGCATTGCATTCAGGATCTTCACCTGGGTAATTATATTTCACCTGCCTCAGTGTTTCCTCAATTCATTTACATTTCAGTTGCCACTCTGACCTTGGCTGCAGACGGATCCCATTCTAGGATGGCTCTTATTATTGATCAGGGTTTTACTTATTCTGGTTGGAATGAAGAGTTTTGCTCCAGGGGTATCACTGGATATTACTTGGATGATTCATCATCTTTGGAAAAAAAGCAAGATGATAGTTTTGGAAGTAGAAAAGTGAGAAGAGTATTAGAGAAGCAGTCAAAGAATGCATGTCTAGTGAAAGTGCTGTACCCAGGCACAGATACAGGCTGGGTGGTGAATGGCTGGAGAGCAGCCCTGAGGAAAAGGACCTGGGGGTCTGGGTTGATGAAAAGCTCAACATGAGCCAGCAGTGTGCACATGCAGCCCAGACAGCAACCATGTGCTGGGCTGCATCAAGAGCAGTGTGGCCAGCAGGGCAAGGGAGGTGACTCTCCCCCTTTACTCTGCTCTCGTCAGACCCCACCTGGAGTACTGTGTGCAGTTCTGGAGCCCCCAACACAAGAAGGACAGGGAACTGCTGGAGCAAGTCCAGAGGAGAGCCACGAAGATGATCAGAGGGCTGGAGCAGCTCTGCTATGAGGACAGGCTGAGAGAGTTGGGGCTCTGCAGCCTGGAGAAGAGAAGGCTTCAAGGAGACCTTATAGTGGCTTTCCAGTATCTGAAGGGAGCCTACAGGAAGGCTGGGGAGGGACTATTTACACGGTCTAGTAATGTCAAGATGAGGGGGAATGGGTTTAAGCTGGAAGAGGGGAGATTTAGACTGGATGTTAGGAGGAAGTTCTTTACAGTGAGGGTGGTAAGACACTGGCACAGGTTGCCCAGGGAGGTTGTGGATGCTTCCTCCCTGGAGGTGTTTAAGGCCAGGCTGGATGAGGCCTTGAGCAGCCTGCTCTAGTGGGAGGTGTCCCTGCCTATGGCAGGGGTTGGAGCTGGATGATCCTTGAGGTCCCTTCCAACCTAGACCATTCTATGATTCTATGATTCTATGATTTACCATTAGTTCTTGTTGTTATTTGTGTCATTATTAAAAACCACTTCAGCAACAGAATAAGACTTACTATATCATCAGCAATAGCAAAAATAATCCCAGAGAATGGGCGAAAACTGTAAGTCAGGGGGACACAAACCCCTTGGCGAACAAATTTGGAAGGTTGCCAGGAGATATTTCATCTCAATTTCAGCTTTTTCCTCCTGCTCTCTTTCTTTGCTGAAGCACTCCTAGCTGACATGGATCGGTTCCCGTCATTCTGCTAATGTCTTTGAGTACCTGCACAACATTCAACTTAAAATTGTCGAAGTAAGGAATAAAGAGGTTCACTCCTGGCAGAGACTTTGATTTAGCTTGACAAGTGTCAACTCGCATGGAAGAACAGAAGATAATGAATTCCTTATTCAGGTTCTACTTGTAAGATGTTTTGAGTGAAACAAATTTCTGTGCTTGTCTTTACCTACTTAATGCCTACTTTCACCCCTTGTCATTACTGAAAAAGCAAAAATCTCGGCCTGGTTTTAAAATGGTTGTTGGTTTTGATGTTACCACTTGCTGAGGACTTTTTTTTGAATCTTATTTCCTTCTCTGTGACACCTTTTCTGCTGTTTTCTGTCCTTGCACAGATCTTCCAGTTCTCCTTACTCTGAATCCCTGAGACTGATGCCCTACGGGAAGAAAAAGATTTGGCACCTCATCTCATCCTACATAGAGCGGCTCAAAGAGGGAGACCACTAGCACTGGTGGATGGACATCTGAAGGGATGGATGTTTTATTAAGCAGCTTAATAGCTCAATTGATAGTTTCAATTTCTATACCTAACAGAGATGTGTTAAATTTTGTCAAGTGTAAGACTAATCTGGTCAAATCAAAAGCAATAAATATGGACATATACATTTAACAGAGAAGAAAGTATTATACCTTTATTTATTTGGGTGGTACAGAAACAAGTGCATCCCATGCAATAATTCTGCATGAAACATAGAAGAGAAGAAGCCCATAAGACCTCTCCAGAGGAGTCAATGAGAACAGAGATGGGGGGGGTCCCACCAGTGAATTCTCTGGGGACCAGGGAATACATGCACACATGGGTACCCCCCTTTGGGTACAGTTTCAACATTCTATTGTAGCTCAAATAATAAAACCATAAAGAGAACAGTATACTGAAAACTACAATGCTTATAGCTCAAATATTAAGACCATAGAGAGAGAGGTATATGACAAAGAATGCTCAGTAACTCTGGTGATCAATGAGCAGGTTACACTCACCCTATCCAACTGACCAGCAAAACTCCTGAGATGCATAGATTGCAGACCTGGCAGGCACTTATCTTCTTAAGGCAGGTGTCCTCACCGGCAACTGCACCATCATGGTGGTGAGACTGGTGCTACTCCAACCCAGCTACCTAGGCTTTTGGTATGTGGGTTTAAACTGGAAGAGAGGAGATTCAAACTGGATGTTAGGAATGAGTTCTTTACAGTGAAGGTGGTGAGACACTGGAACAGTTTGCCCTGGGAGGTTATGGATGCTCCCTTCCTGGAGGTGTTCAAGGCTAGGTTGGATGAGGCCTTGAGTGACCTATTCTAGTGGGAGATGCCCCTGCCTGTGGTGTGGGGTTGGAACTAGAAGATCTTTGAGGTCACTTCCAACTTAAATCATTCTATGATTTTGTATATGGGTTCAGAATTCTATGATGTATGGCCAGGTGTCACGGAGGGGAGAAATTAACTAATGCGAGAGGATATTTATAAATATATATT
>WAAF01016754.1:25502-49153 GCA_013400475.1 Tricholaema leucomelas | reverse complement strand
CAGGCCTGGACTTTCCAAATATGGGGCTCACATGGGCCTAGCACCCGGCAAGCGTGAGCTGAGCATGTGGGGGCTTACACAACCTAAAGCCTGGGCAGGCCAGACTCCACGTGGCACCAGACCCGTTGTGCCCCTCTGTGCTGGCCATGTGCTCACCCCTGACTAAAAGCAGGAAAAACATGTCCAGGCAGAGCAAGGCATATGCAGGTCTGATTTCGGGCCTATGGGCCCTCCACGACACCAGGACATCCCAGAAGGACAAACAAAGGAGAACAGAGCTTCTCCTTTATTTTGGAATCTGTTACATACCATCCATTCTAGTGGGAGGTGTCCCTGCCTATGGCAGGGGGTTGGAGCTGGATGATCCTTGAGGTCCCTTCCAACCTAAACCATTCTATGATTCTATGATTCTATGATCTTTCCCTACTGCTCATGTGCATACTTGCAAGCCCCACTTCCCTGGGTCTTATCATTAGTAACCTAGTGACTATCGGCCTGCTACAACTTCTGATCAAGTACATAGCAACTCTTCCCTCTTACAGGTAGCAGTGTGACATGATATTGTGGAAGACAATACTGAACTGATTAGGGGTTGGAATAAGGTTTTCATATCACAGGTATCTAGCACCATCCAAGATGTCTTACTGTGCCATTCATCCACATTGGACTGGCAGATGCGGCACAGAAATGAAAGTCAAAGTGTAAGCAGGACTCAAGTCTGCCCAACGAGCAACTGACTCTGAATAGACAAATGAAAGGTCCCTCTGTGATTTTTGCAGTCTTGAAAATAGGCAGTTGAAGAAGAATCCGAAAGATCTATCTGATAGGCAGAAGGAGAAGGAACAGAAAATAGTTGTTGACTTTTTCCTGTTTCAGAAGAACCTGTGTGCTTACCAGGCAGAAGGCTTAAAGGAAGAAAAAGAGTTATTTCACGTATTTTAATTAAAGGTTTTGAAAGCCAAAGGCTATAAATGGGTTAAGAAAGTAATCAAAAGAATGAAAAGGGTTCCTCTGAGGCTACTGAATAGCACCTCCATTTCATCATTTATCTAACCCGTGTATGGCACAACCACAAAGGCATATCACAGAAAGCATCTTCTGAATTCTCCTGTTCTGATCTTACTTCCCTGAGCATCTAGAAGTCCTTCTCTTCTGCCAGGCCCTTGTGACAGCAGTGGGAGAGTGCAGAAATGCACCGTGGTGGGACAAGAAGATCTGTCTGCTCATGCCTTGCATAAAGCACAAATATGATTTGGTTTTGCATTGTGAGGCAGGAAAGTGGCCAGGGATGGCCACAGTCCCTGAGGTAGAGTTATTTAAGATATTTCCGTGTAAGCATTTTTAAGATGAAAGACAACAATTGGCTTTATAAGCGCTCTTGGTACTGCTCAGGAACTGGGGTTGTGTTCTGCGGAAACAACACTTAACTGGCCACTGCCAGGTAGTTGAGTGAATATTTAATCTTAGGTGGAAAAGAACACTGACACTCAAAGGAGCAGGCAGCTTCTTTGCAATCCTTTGTAATGCTTCTGCTGTCCTTTACACAAGACTCTTGTCCTCTTGGAAAATTCACCTCACACCAGGGAGCAAAGGGTAACTTACTGCCCATTTCTCAGCATGATGGAGAGAGGCCCCGAGGTGGTAATGATTTATGGTGGTTTCTCACATCTCACCGCAAGCCTTGGGCAAGTGGAAGACAGCCTGTGCCTGGCACATTGCTCCCAGTCTGTTGTCATACTTTTGCACTGTCCTCATGGACTTCTTATGGTGATAGGACTTGTTTAACATAAACTAATGCTAACCAGGAGCATCCTGCACTCCTCCTTTAGTAGGCAGGGCATTTAATGAAATCCATCAATTATTGTATTTCTTTTTTTCTTATTAGCTTCCTTCATTTTTACCACCTGCGAGTTAAGAATCATCTTTTTCTGCTCTATCTGCCAGATTTTTAAGGTCTGCTTTATCTATCTGAAAACTATGTTGTTTTTTTGCTTTTATATACACCATCTATGCAGTAAAGATTGTGGCGCCAGAGCTCACAGCACCTTTATCTCCAGCTATATCAACCCTGCAAGTTGTAAAATCTTCATTACCTTTACTGAACCAGTGAGATCAGCTCTGAAGAGGAAAAAGCCACCATGGTAACAAGAGGGTATTTTATAGCAGCACGCCCCTGCCAAAAGCCGTGCTTTAAAAGCTCTTTTCTTTCTGTTGTCTCAGTTTTGCTGAACCACCTGCTTGTCCAAAGGAAAATGAAAAGTGGCATTTGCTTTCAAGTAGCTTTAGGGTGGAGAGAGAAGGAGGAGTATGAGTAACATCTGGGCTTAGCTCCCTGTGCTGCATTTCGTGGCAATGCCACTTTCTCAGGCCCCAAGCCTAAAACAGGGCTGGAAACGGTGTTTGCCTCACATTACTTGTTTGTCTTGTTTAATTTGATGTCTTATTTTCACTGGCAGCTGCTAGACAGTACTAACCTAGACAATTTATTATAGGGCATCTCATAGAATCATTTAGGTTGGAAAAGACCTTCATGCTCATCTAGTCCAACCATTAATCCAGCACTGCCAAGTCCATCTCTAAAACATGTCCCTTAACTTTGCACCCCCACATCTTTTAAATACCTTCAGGGATGGTGACCCCACTATTTCTATTTCGAAAGCCTGAAAATTCTTTTGATGATTTTTTTCCCCTCTGATGTCTAACTTAAACTTCCCCTTTTAGCCTTTTCCAGGCAAAGAAGATCTGCTTTTCGTTTCACAACCTGTGGATATGGTAGTTTCATTTTCAGAGACATTTCTGAGTCCCTTTGTGAGTGTATCACACCTAAAGAGAAAGGTCAGATGACACAAGACTTTTGGGACACTTTGCCGTGCCCCAGGTTTTGCAACCCTTTGCTCTTCCAAGTGTTGATTAGAATCAGAGAATCATAGAATCAACCAGGTTGGAAGAGACCTCCAAGGTCATCCAATCAAACCTATCACCCAGCCCTATTCAGCCAACTAGACCATGGCACTAAGTGCCTCATCCAGTTTTTATTCAACATCTCCAGGGACGACGACTCCACCACCTCCCTGGACAGCCCATTCCAATGGCAAATCACTCTCTCTGGCAAGAACTTCCAGCCTAGACCTTCCCCAGCACAACTTGAGAATGTGACCCCTTGTTCTACTGCTGGTTGCCTGTCAGAAGAGACCAACCCCCACCTGGCTACAGTCTCCCTTCAGGTAATTGTAGACAGCAAAGGGGTTCGCCCTGAGCCTCCTCTTCTCCAGGCTAAACCACCCCAGCTCCCTTTGCCTCTCCTCATACGGTTTGTGTTCCAAGCCTCTCACCAACTTTGTCACCCTTCTCTGGACATGTTCCAGCTTTTGTGCTTTGTGGTGATGCTCAAATAATGGGAGATCACTGCACTAATATTTTTTTTAATATAAATGTGAAAACAATAATATGGCAAAATTATTCAGAGAAGAATGAGTCAAAAATAAAAATAAATTATAATGGTCACTGAATGAGTGAATTGCATTGGGCTGTGAGAAATGGAGAGAGGATGAAAAGATGATAAATCTGATAATACCTGGGTTATCCCCAGAAAATTACCTGGCAGCAATAGTTTAAAAGGATCTACAGGTAGTCTGCATTTGACATTACAACTTGCTTGTCATGTTTATAAAGGTGCCTAGTCGAGTTTATAATTGTCTGTACATGCATTTTAATCACACCAAGACAATATGTGCAAGCCTGAGTGAATATTCCTGAAGGAGAGACACTCAAATACTTTGCTGTCACTCTGGGTTTTATAAATGTATCCATCAATCTGCAATCTGGGCTGAACTTATTTTCCTCCGATGAACCATGTTAAGCCAACTTAAGGGCTCTACATCAACTCCCTGGTGATGCTTAACCAAGTCATTCTGTTTTACTCGTGTAGGCAGATTGGAAAGATTAATTTAGATCCACATACTGAGTTTAGACAAAAACTCGCCTCTCAACTTCAGAGGGCTTCACTTTTCATGAGTTAAATGAGAGCCTCAGGCTTGATCAGACTAGCACCTTGATGAAGTGTGGGTTAGAAGCTGAATGCCTGAATTATTAAGTTTGAGCTCATCTCTGCTGTGGGTAATTCAGCAGGGCCATGCACAGCTTGATGGATTCAATTGCAAATCTGGGCTGTGTTCATGTACATTTGCCTGTGTCAGCTTCAAGCTGAGCTGCAAGTTGAGTGAAAGGAAAATAATTCAGAATGAGACTCCAGCTAGGCTGCTCCAGCTAAACCAAAGAGTTTTTCTGGCTGAAGGTGAAAACTTTGCAATGCCAACAGGTTTCATGGAGAACCACTTGGAAAATCAATAGGTGCAGGTAGGCTGAAATGTAATGAAAAAAGAAGTCTGTTCTAACACTGCAGCAAAGGCTGGAATTTATCTTGTGCAGAAGTGTATGGCGTCTTTCAAGGAGGCTGTACAACACCCAGGATGGAAAAGCTGTTGCATGTTTCCTCAGGTGGGACAGTCAGAGCACAAAAAAGGTGCTGCAGAAAGAAAACAAATCTCAGCTTTCTTCAAAGCAAGCTGCAAATTGAGGTCCCGAACCTCAGCCTGCCCAAAGGCTCAGTGTACACTGTGTGACTACCAGCATTTTGCTTTACACCGTATCATATCCCTTGTTGGATTATTTCACGTTTGGGTCCTTTTGAGGCAAAGACTATGACAATGCTTTTTAAAAAGCTCTTTCTTTTGTCTCCCAAACAATTTATTTTTTTTTATTTTGTGCAAGGGCAAACATTTTTCAGCATTCAGCTACCTGAAAAGGTGAGAAAGACCATACAACATTAAGTTCACAAAGATGGTCTCAGTACAGTTTTAGCTCAGGGCTTTCATTTCATTCTGTACCTGTCTCACAGGTCCTTCTTCTCTGTGGCATCCCTTAGTAGAAATCATCATCTTTTTACATCTTGCATGAGATGAAATAATACAGTAGTCAATCACTCGGCTTTGTTCCTGCTGCAGGAATCACTCTATGAAATTCCCTGGCCTGCATTGTAATGGAGGTCAGAGTAGAGCAAAATATCCCCTCCTGGCCTTAAAATCTATGAATAATATTTTCCCTTTGAGACTTCAGCGAAGATGCGGTGGGAAAAACGTCTGTGTCACACCTGGGATATGGACTCAAGCTGGCTATAGGTTGGATAAAACCATCATACATGGATGGGCAGATCTGGTGTATCTCCCTCCATCTGGTTGCACCTCCATCCCAGCCCCATGGGGCATTAGCATCATGGAACTGCAGCAGTAAAGCTACTGTGAGCAGGGATGGCATCTCACATGTCTGCTCTTGCTTGCTGATTTAGTATTCAGAATATAGAATTTATTGAGGATTCTTCCTTTGTCACATCATCTATCAGAGGCAGACACCACCGAGATGGAAGGGGGGGAAAAAAAATTAAAAACCTGTTTATTGCTCAACTTGCTCTAGGCATGTTTTAGTTTATTGTTCAGCTTGGTTCATTTCAGTGTTTCAATTTGAACGGTTCACTTAGTTGCTGTGGCTAAAAAAAAATAAATTAAGAAAACCATAAGAAAACCTATTTAAAAGAAAAAAAAAAAGAAAGAGAAGAGGCAGCAGTGAAAGTTGAGATTTGTGGGGCCCCACAGCACCTCACAATGTCAGAGGTGTCAGTGGATAATTTAAGGGCACAATCCCGCATAGCCAGTAAGGACGTGCTCCCAATTGTCTATGCTGTGTGTGTTCGCCCGTTGAGCTGGCACCCCTGGGAGGAGCTTCCTGTGCCGGTGAGAGCACGCACCAGAGACCCGCATTGCAGATACTCTGCCCAGCCTCACTCTGCCTTGCTCCCACGCTGGGGCTGCCACCAATTTAGCTGTCGTTAAGAGGCCCTTTGCTGCAGAGTGCGAGGACCCTACCACTGCTGCTTGCTTTTCCCAAGCTCATAGATGGTGTCTGTGAAATTGCCCTTGCTTTGCGCCACACAAAGGTGTTCAGTGTACAGGGGGAGTACAAGGTGGCCGCATCTTCTGAGGTCACCCAACAGCATCCCTGATTCAGAACCAGTAGATTCCTAAAAATGGTGTTGGCAAGTATTGCCTCCTCCTAAACCAGAAGCTCTGATTTCAACAGTCCTAATTATGGCTCTGCTGATCCTCCAGACTTTTGCCTCAGATATATCTGCCTCCAGTGAGGTAGGGGCTTTCCAAAGAAAACAGGATCCAGCTTCTCCACACAGATGCTTTTAGCATTTGAAGAAACCTTCTTCTCCAGCAGCAAGTGTACTAATCTCTATGGGAGATAAGTCAATTACAGCAAATTGAGCTATTTCATTTCTGGCTGCAAATGGCTTTCAGTTACACAAGTAGACACATTAATCTAATAACTAATGATCATATATTTTGCTAATCATACAACGCTGCGTGAGGTATTATATCTAATTATATTTAAGATTAAGACATCTTTATATGTGTGCTTTTGCTGGTTGCCAGGCTGGTGCAGATGGATGGAAACAGGAAAAGAAAGCAGAAATATTTCCAAAACCCTCCTGTAAGGAACAGAAGATATCTTTGAAAGATGAGAAGATACAACTCAGAGAGGACTGGCTGGGGTTGCCTCCAAAATAGTATAGGAAAGAAAACTTGCAATTAAATATTCTATGATATTGGTGTTTCCCCCCCCCTTTCTTTTTCTTCAATGAAAAGCTTGAATACAGAGATCTGCAGTTAATTGCTTTGGTGCAAAAAAAAATTAAATTAAAAGCTCCTGCTGTTCTCATCCTCCTAATCTGGCCTCTGAGCCTACATACTTGGGAGCTACACTGCTGATGAGATACAACCAAAAGATGTTTCCCATAGGGCAGACTTGCAGAAAACCCCACTGCTGCCAGATCATAGAATCATAGAATCATAGAATGGTTTAGGTTGGAAGGGACCTCAAGGATCATCCAGCTCCAGCCCCCTGCCATAGGCAGGGACATCTCCCACTAGAGCAGGTTGCTCAAGGCCTCATCCAGCCTGGCCTTAAAAGCCTCCAGGGAGGAGGCATCCACAACCTCCCTGGGCAACCCGTTCCAGTGTCTTACCACCCTCACTGTAAAGAACTTCCTCCTAACATCCAGTCTAAATCTCCCCTCTTCCAGCTTAAACCCATTCCCCCTCGTCCTGACATTACTAGACCTTGTAAATAGTCCCTCCCCAGCTTTCCTGTAGGCTCCCTTCAGATACTGGAAAGCCACTATAAAGTCTCCTCGAAGCCTTCTCTTCTGCAGGCTGCAGAGCCCCAACTCTCTCAGCCTGTCCTCATAGCAGAGCTGCTCCAGCCCTCTGATCATCTTAGGCTTTTCCAAGTGCTCATTCAGACACACTCTCAAATCAGGTTACAGAATCATAGAATGGTTTGAAATGAAAGGCACCTTAAATATCATCTAGTTTCAACTGCCCTATGGCAAGCAGGGGCACCTTCCACTAGGCCAGGTTGCTCAAAACTCTGCCCAACCTGACCTTGAGCATTTCCAGGAAAGGCGCATCTGAAGATCATCCAGAAAAAGCTTCAAAACCCAGAAGACCTGCAGGACACTGGTTCTTTACAAAGGTCCAAGGACCCTGATCCATGTGGGAACATCTGGATTGCCACCATGCACATGTGAGCCCTTGACCTACTTAAATGAGACTGCAAAGAAATGAGTAGGCTCATCCGCTTGTGGGGTTGAAGCCTTTGAGAAAGGGCTCATAAAGAAACCATACTGCATGCATTTGAAGCCCTGATGTTCTCCTGTGAATGACAACCTCTTCTGCTGCCCAAGGCACTCCATGGTTCCTCAATAGATAGGAGTGGACCATATCCTATGGACAGGTGCCACATGTTGCCTCCAGGATGGGGCAAAGTAGTGCAGCCCAAGTTGCTGAAGTATGACGTTGATGACCCCAGAGGACTTTTTTTTTTAACTTTTCCTCCAGGACAGTATGACTGTTTGCTCTGTGTACAAAACAGTCAGAACTGGACCAAAACGTTTCATTTTCCAGGCTCAAGGAAGTCCCCAGGAAGCCAAGAGATACATACCAACATAAATACCTAAACCAGGATCTTTAATGCAGTCTGCTAACATTTATCCTGAAGGATATTATCATGTGCTAAGATCACTCTCTGAGCTTTCCTGGGCTCTTGGTCAATGTGATAATGTGTCCTGAATGCAGTTATGCAATCACTGGTTATTCTCTTTGGTAAATATTTTTATTCATGTGGGTATTTTTTGCATCAGTATATCAGCAATCCATCATATGTGAAGGCCTTGTGGCAGCTGCTGTTAAAATCAATATGTGGTAGGATGCCAGAAAACTGAGCTCATTTTTCTCATCTTCGACATCGTAACTAAAGATCATAATAAGAGATAACGATAATGATGCAAGGCAATGATTAGAGAGACTCTGTTAAAGGAAAGAAAGGAATCAAGCAAGCAAGAAAAGAATGGGTAGTAAAATAACATAAAATGACCTTAGTGTTTCTCATGGGAAAAAGTGGATTTAATTGCTAGAGAGCCATGTATAGAAATCACAATTAATGTACCCGTCCTTCACCCTTGCCCTGTCGTTCCCATAAAGGCTCCTTACACCACCATTGCAGATGTATGGCAAACATTGCTAAATCCAGTGACTAGGCCACAAAACAGAGATAAAGCCAAAATACCTCTACAAATGTGATTGGCCTGACACACTACCTATTTATTGGGAAGGGAAATTTCACCCCTGGTTAGCAGTGATTGAAGTGAAATGTGCTCAGCTACAACACTTTATGAGGGTATGGCACAGCCTGGCTCTTGTGGGACTGTCTCCAGGGCCGAATCTTTGTACCATAATCAGTTGTGACTTATTCTGCAGGTTATTTACATAAGAAAGCCATGCTAGGAAGGATGTATTTCTTATTTCCAGTGATGTGTAGGTGTGTGAGTGCATGTGTGTTTCACATGGGTTGGACAGGACCGTTTAAAGATCATCTAGTTCAACCCTACTGCAGTGAGCCAGGACATCTTTAGCTATATCAGTTTGCTGAGAGCCCTATCCACCTTGATTGGCACGGGGCACCTATTGCCTCTCTGGACAATCCCTGTTAGAGTTTCACCATTTTCATTGCAAAAATTCCCTTCTTTCTATCTAGTCTAAATCTCCCCTCTCTCAATTTCAAATCATTAACTGTTGCTCTCTTTAAGCTTAAAACTGCAGTTTGCATGTGTGTATCATATATTAGCACAGAGCTACTGTGTGTGCATATAACCATGTATGCACAAAAGTGCCTATGCATGAGTACACATGGTATATGCAAAGCCAGAAACCAGCCGGGCCTTAAATATCACATAAACGAAGAATGTCTAGAAAAAGATATGGGAGAAATTAGAATATTTATCTATCAAGATGTGGAGTGATTTTCAATCTTCACTTGACAAAGCTACCAGACTACATAGGGGTTGAACAACCTGTAATATACTGAATATAACACAGTGTAGTACAGCAAGGGTCTATCACTCCCCTGGGCTACACCCATGGCAGATCAGATGTCTTATATTCATGGACAATTTAAATAAGCTATTAGGAGGAAATTCTTTCCTGTGAGTGTGGTAAGATAATGCAAGTTGCTCAGAGAAGTTGTGGATGTCCCATCCCTAAAAGGATTCAAGGCCAGGTTAGAGATGTCCCTGCACATCGCAGGGAGGTTGGACTAGATTGCATTTAAAGGTCCCTTTCAATCCAAACCATTCAGTGACTCTAGGATCCTATGATCTCAAATGGAAGAAGAAAATTTACAGGATGTGGGAAAATGGAATGGCCACTCAGGAAGGATATAGGACCAGTGCTAAAATATGAAGAGGTGCCAAAAGGAAACCTAAGGCCTTCTTGGAATTTAGTCTGGCAAAGGATGTAAAAAAATATCAAGAAAGGCTTCTTCAAAGACATAAGTAGGAAAAGAAACACCAGCGAAAATGTGGGCCAGCTGCTGAATGAAGTGGATGACCTGGTGACAGAGGATACAGAGAAGGCAAAGCTACTGAACGCCTTTGCTTTGGTCATTACTCCTAAGACTAGTCTTCAAGACTCTCAGTCTCTGTAGGTGAGAGAAAGATATGGAAGAAGGAAAACTCTCCCTTGGTTGAGGAGGATCAAGTTAGAGATCAGCAGAATAAACTGGATAACCACATGCTGAGGTGGCTGGAAGACACCATTGATGTATAGAGTACAAGTGGGTTGCCTGAGAATTGGAGGAAAACCATTGCTGTTTGAGACTTCTAAGAGGGCAAGAAAGAAGACCCCGGAAACTACAGGCCAGTCAGCCTCACCTTCACCCCTGGAAAGATGGTGGAACAGCTTGCTCTGGGCATCATCTAAAAGCATGTGGAGGAAATAAACGTTATCAGAAGTAGCCAATATGGTTCCACCATGGAAGAGTCATGTCTCACTAATCTGACAGCCTTCTACAAGGGCATGATTGGATGGATAGATGGGGGGAGGGCAGTGGACATTGACTATCTTGACTTCAGCAAGGGCTTTGACACTGCCTCCCACGGCATCCTCACGGACAATCTGAGGAGGTATGGGTGAGATGAATGGACAGCAGAGCGGATTGAAAACCGGCTGAAGACAGAGTTCAAGGGGTTGTGGTCAGTGACTGGAAGTCTGTAACAAGTGGTATTCCCCGGGGGCATTTTTGTTCAATATATTTTCATCAATGACTCTCAGTGAGTTTGCAGATGACACAGAACTGGGAGGGGTAGCTGACACACCTGAACGCTCTGCTGGCATCCAGTGTGACCCGGACAGGCTGAAGAGTTTAGCAGACAGTAACTTTATGAAATTCAACAAGAGCAAATATAAAGCCCTGCACCTGGAGAGGAATAACTTGATGCACCAGTACGGTTAGGGGATGACACGCCACAAAGCATCTCTGTGGAAAAAGACTTGGGAGTCCTGATGGACAACACAACAGCCACAAGTAGCAACTTACCCTTGCAGAAGGCTACTGGCATTCTGGGGTTCATCAAGGAGAGTGTGGCCAGCAGTTCGAGGGAGGTTCTCCTTCCTCTCTACTCTGACATAGTGAGTCCTCATCTGGAATGTTGTGTCCAGTTTTGGGCTCTTTAGTTCAAGGACAGAGATCTGCTTGAAATGGTGCCACAAAAGGCTATGAAGATTGTTAGAGAATTAGAACATCTCTCTTAGAAAGAGAGTCTGAGGGGTTCAGGACATCTTAGCCTAGAGAAGACTAAGGGGTCTTATCAATGCTTCTAAACACTTAAAGGATCAGTGTTGGGAGGATGGGGCCAATCTTTCTCTCAGTGGTGCTCTGCAATAGGAGAAGAGATAATGGACACAAACCCAAACATAGGAAGTTCCATCTAAACATGAGGAAGAACATCTTTACTTTGAGAGTGGAACAGGCTGCCCTGCCTGGTGGTGGAGTCTCCATCTTGGAGTCAGTCAAAACCTACCTGGACACCATTCTTTGAAACCTCCTTTAGGTGAACCTGCTCTGGCACAGAGGCTGGACTAGATGGTCTCCAGAGGTCCCTTCCAACCCTATACTTCTGTGACCTGTACATATACATAAATACATGCACGCACTTAACATAGTGTTATGGAGGCAGGGAATTAATGTGGCCGAGTCTGGAACTTATAGAAAAATAGAGATATTTTTATTTTCCTGAAAACTGCCCCCCAAACTATATACAGAAATTAATTTAGTTTTAATTAGCAGGTTCAGTTGGTGGAGAAGATCTACACGGATACCATAGGTAGACTTGACTATTTTGGAAGTCAGAAGTTGGAAAAGGCTTAAGCTATTAAATATTTAGCGTCCCCACTATCAAGATAAGGCTGAGCCAAAGCTACTCACAGCAGAATCAGGCTGGCTTGACTGGAAGGGCGGTCCAAATGCTTGTCCCTTCAGAAGCCTCCGAGGGTCGTTAATAGCTATAAAGCTGCACAAAGGAGGTGCTTAAGGTGAAGCCATCCAAAGCGGAGACAGCCCTGTCCCTCAGGAGCTTGTCTTTCCGAGCGTCAGGGGCTCCTTGTGCAGAAGCTACCCAGGCCGGGGAGAACTCCAAGGTGGGAACGAACTCTAAGGTGGGAACACCCCAAGGTGGGAACCCCAAGGCAGGAAGTCCCCCCAGTATTTATACCCTTCCTAGACAAAGAGCTGAGTTACCACTTCCTAGGCGCAAAGAGCACACAGCCAATCCCCAGCCGATTCCAGCGCAGGCCCTGCATGGGGCACCCCTCATGCTGGAAGGGTCACTTGCTCCCCCCCTTCACACCTGCAGGGCAGGGCAGGGGGGAACAGATCTTTTCACGCCTTTTCCTCTCCCATTCAAACCACAGAGGGAGAGGAATTTTGGAGTACACAGAACTCCAGGACACATAGGTGTAGACAACCTTGTTTGTGTGGCAGGAATTCTAACTGTAGAGGTATCAAACTGGCTATCCCTAGGAACAAATACAGCACAAACACATGAGAATGTACATTCATAGATCGCCATTCTGTCCATATATGTAGTACATATGTATATTTGAGTGTTTCTGAAGTACACTAGGAATCTTCAGAGTGGTGTAAGATCTAAATAATCAAAAAACACAGGCGTTTGTTGAACAGCAGATATGGAAATGAAACACTTGACTAACTGTGTCACTGAAATCCTGACACCAAGTCTAAGGTAATTCCTTTTATGCAGTGAAAAGCTCAAGATCCTTTTAGTATCAGTCTAGCAGTCTTAAACAACCAAATCTATTGCCAGAAAATGTAGCTCTGCATTGCTACAAGCATGCTCCTGTTATTCTGATTTCCTCCCTGTAAGCCACTGTGAAAACCCCATCCCAGGAGGCGGATGGTGTTGGGCTGACAGAGGGAGACTGATCCTCCCTGTGCTGGTGCCTTAGGCAGGTGCTCTTTGTAGTTCAGTTCCACTAATCACACCACAGCTCTGACATTCCTCCCAATATTTAACTTTCCTGGGACCTCTGGTAGTTTATTAGCATTTTCAGGCTACAGGTACTGGTGTTTCTGCCTTCAATTACTCCACCACTTTTTGCTGCAGGAGAGTTCCCTGCCCCAGGCTAAGCGTTGACTATGGTGATAGGAATAATCATTTGTGGGTGATATTTCAGCAGCGTGCAGAGGGAAGTGGAAGACGATCTGTGACAAACAAAATGGATAGTATCAAAAATCAATTCCACTCTTGCTATGGGAATGAGCAAAGCAAAGAGAAAAAAAAGGCAATTCAACAGCTTTTAGAGGAGGTAGGAAGGAAAGGAAGGAAAACAACCTGTTTAAAAGAAATACCCACTTTGCTGTTGTAGGATGAAATGTGCCACTGGAAATGTTTCTTTTCTTTTTTTTTTTTTTCCATGAGGATTCATATATGTCTTTCCCTCTGTTCACTGGGAGGGAATTCAACTAGATGACCTTTAAAAATCCCTCCAACCCAAATAATTCTGTGATTCTACGGCTTCCAACATCACTTTTATTTCTAGGAAATCTAGATAGGGTCAGATTTTTAGCCAAAACCTTCTTCCTTGACCTCAGACAGACCCTCACACAAGCCAGCAGGTCCTTTTTCATGTGCATCAGCACTTGTGATGTATACAGATGTACATTTGCGTGTCTGTAAACTTGTACAAATACACACACATACACCTGTTTCTTTTCTCTTAACAGTATGGTGCCTAGGTAGTAGAGTATTGAGCTCTGGGGGCCCCAACACAAAAAAGACATGGACATGTTGGAGCATGTCCAAAGGAGGCCACAAAAATGATCAGGGAGCTTGAGCATCTCCTCTATCAAGAAAGATAGAGATAATTGTGATTGTTCAGCCTGAAGAAGATAAGGCACTATGGAGACTTATTGTGGCCTTTTCAGTACTTAAATTTGGCCCACAGGAAAGATGTGGAGTGGAACATCTTCCTCATGAGGAAAGGCTGAGAGATCTGGGTCTTTTCAGCTTGGGGAACAGGAGATTGAAGGATGACCTCATTAATACTTAAAAATATGTGAAGGATGAGTGTCAGGAGGATGCAGCTTGTCTCTAGTCAGTGATGTCCAATGATAGGACAAGGAGCAACAGGTACAAACTGGAGCATAGGAGGTTCCATGTGCACAGTTCTTCCTATGTCTTTTTTTTTTTTTTTCACTATGAGGGTGTTAGAAGACTGGAAGGGGCTGTCCAGAGAGGCTGAGGAGTCTCCTTGTCTGGAGGCATTCAAAATCTGCCTGGCCATATTCCTGTTTGACCTACTCTAGGTAGATTCTACTCTGGCAGGGAGATTGGACTAATCTTTAAGGTTTCTTCCAACTCAAAACATTCTGTGAATCTATGATCCTATTTAAAGTCTTTTAGGACTACATATAATTCAAGAAGGATTGACTTAAAATGGTAGTCAAAAGACCACACCAATGTTTCTTACAACCATCAAGAGGAATTGTGACATGTTGCCCAGGGAGATGGTGCAAGTCCCATTCCTGGGAGTTTTTAAGGCCAGGCCGGATGAGGCTCTGAGCAACCCGATCTAGTGTGAGGTGTCCCTGCCCATGGCAGAGGGGTTGGAACTGCATGATCGTTGAGGTCCCTTTCAGCCCTGCCAGTTCTGTGACTCTGTGAAAGTATTTATTCTGGACCAGAATATCCACTGGTGATAATGGGAAAAGAGCAAACATAAACAAGAGAGAAAATGAAAACAGAACCAAGCTTTCCCTTCATCCATCCGCTTCCTCTCTGGGAGCATGAACTCCACATGGAAGTTTGTATAGGAAAATAATCCAGAATCTCCACACCCAGAGGAGTTTTTGTCCTGAAAAAAATACCTTGAGAGTGTTGATTATGGACTTTGTTACTGCTATCTGAAGCCACATGGGCATGTGAAAGAAGACATATCATTCCCATTGCTGGCACATAGGAGAAATTTACTCAATAAGTTATAATCCTGACTCCTGATAACCACCAACACTATCATTGTTCTGGTTAGCAGACTTTTTTTCCCTCCTTGTCTCCTGAAAGGAGACAGTTTCACATATTTACAGCTCTGATAATTAGAAAACTTCTAATTTCCAGCTTAAATTTATTCATGGCTACTTTAGATCCATTTGCATTTCAACAGCCCGCTCCCAGAGGGACCACAGGGTTGCAGAGCTGTAGATGGAGGTGATCGGTTTGACCCAGAGAGGAACTAGTTTCCTGCAGCCTCTTCAAAAGTCCCCCGTGAATGGATTGAACAATGAGCATTTTCTGTCAATGAGTGGGGCTAAGATATTAACAAGATCAGGCCTGCAGCTGGTGATTTCAGAGCTGGTAATCACTTCTCAGATTATATATTTGGCTGCTCCAACACAGCTTTTACTTCAAGCTAAGAAATTTTTCCTTCCTTTCCCTTGAAGTCCTTCATTTTTTATGAAAATGTAAGACAGAAAAATAAAATTATTTTTTCTTCCCCCCCCCTTTGTAAAAGTTTTCTATCCTCTTTCCAGTGCTAAAAAAGAGGATGGGAAATGCTGCCTAAGCCATTTTATCCCTTTGCCAAAACTTTCAGAAATGAGTTTAGATTTCAAGAACTGATTCCCAGATACTTTTTCCCACCCCCCCCCGCCCAGAGAGAGCAATGGAGTAAAGTCATGGCACAGTACACCTTGCTGATCATCCTGACCACGCCACACTGTGCAGAGGGTACAGGAAACAGAGTCTCACTTGAGCAGCTATCAAAAGGTGGGACAAAGAGAGTGTTCATGGAGGGTCTCTAGTTGGTGTGCACAGAAACTAACCATTGTCCCTTGGAGTGGTAACTTGACTGCCTCCCTTCTAAAGGAAATACAATCTTTCACAATGGATGGGTAGTGGTAATGAAAATACCACTACCTCTTACTCAGAGCATTTTCTATTCAGTGTAAAAATCTTCTTTGGGAAAAGTAATCCTTTCCACTCTCTCTGATAGGCATGGAAAGAAATGTGTAGCGTGGTGAGACCTTGAGCAGACCATCTAGCTGACTGCTGCAAACTAAGTTCAGGGCAAGATGATGTTCTGCAGCATTCATTCCCTCATATTACTTCAGTGTCACCCAATATTACACTCCCTTCATGCTGCCTCAGCAACCCCTTATGCTCCAACATCCCCTCACATTGCTCTGACATTTCCTCACATTACTCCAGCATCCCTCCACATTGCTCAGGCATTCTCCAGCATTGCTGTTGCATTGCTCCACGCTGCTCCAGCAACCCGTTGCATTGCTCTAGCATCTCTCTGGGCTTTAGGTGATGCTGCTTCGCCTTCAGGACCATGCAAGGACTAGCAGCTTGCCCAGGCTGGTGAGACAGAGTTCTGGAGGAGATCAGCAGCAAGCAAGATGGACATAAGGTGCCATCACCTAGCCCCACACAGTTCCGATCAGCAAAAACGGTTTACTCAGTATATGCACTGTGTTAGCCACGCTTAGCCTGCTGGTAAATAAAGTTTATATCTGTTTAAATAAACATAGGAGAAATAAATATTGCAGAGTTTTTTAAATAGAAGCTCATTCCTGTTAAAAGTCATATTCTGCCAATGATTTAAAAACGATTAGTGCTTTTACATGTCATGAAAAGGGTTGATCTCCTTCACCCACCTTTGGTTTTATTTACAGCCTTCCTCTTTTTGCCACAGTAAAGTTGGGAAAGGCAGGAGAGGGAGAGCTGAAAGGAAGCAATACCTGATCATGTAAACAATTAGACCTTTATCCATCCTGACCAAAGAGGTCCTTTATCTGATGACAACCTCTGCAGAACGGAAGAGGAGTAGGTATCTCCCTCTGGGACCATCCTAACTATTCAATCAATTCTCCTCAATTACTAACAAATCTAAATGTGATTTATCTGCCCAGGAATCATTCCAATATCAGGCAAGAATCTATCAATAAAACCCCCAAAGGCAATCTTTTTTCCAGAGCTGTCAATAGAACCTCTGAAGCACAAAGAGAAGGAGCCGACAATTGAGATATTTTGCCTTTCTTTTCTTTTTTTTTTTTTTTTTTCCTGAGCACTTAATTAAGTCGACAAGAAGCTGTCAAGGATAATTTTCAAAGCACACGGCCCCAGCATCTGACATTTGATAATATTACACTNTTTTTATTCTTCTTTTTTTTTCTTTGGTGGTGGAAGGTTGAGAAAAAGGGGGCATTTGACAACTTCCTTGCCCGTAGATCCAAGGACAGTAGGCCACTTTGTTAAGGTCAGTCATGACAAACAGTATGATGGGTTTTTAAAACCAGCTGAGTTTAACAATAGTAGGGCATGGGTATGTTATTTCAGTGTCAATAAAGTGAGCTGCTCAGCAGTTAGCAAATACCTCAGCAAGATCGGTGGCACCGGGATTAGAAGTAGTAGTAAATTTATAGGGTCAGATTCTGATCTCAGATAATACCACTGTAAATCCAGAGTCAAATTCATTGACCCAATAGTTTTTGATCCAGAATAGTCCAGATGTGGGCATTTTCTGAATTTGTGACCAGAGCTGCCAATTGCACCATTGCTTTGGATTTATTAGTATTTATTTTTCAGCCTGATGGAAGTCAGGCTCTTCCCTTTATTCTTCCTGCAAAAGTCACTACTGTAAATCTCTCTAGATGATCATCTGCTTAAGTGCCTAAGCTACTTTGTAAACCTATACATGCAATAGCTGCCGTTCTCATGTCTTTGAAACAGAACCAAGAGCAGCTTTGTAAATATGGAGCAGAATCCGGCCACTGCTGCTGCTCAAACAGTTCAGAAAGAGAACTATGGGTGGAAAAACTGGGTTCTATCTTTGTATTTGGCTTTCTAAGCAGTTAATGGTACTTACTGTTTGCTGCTTAGCACCCCATGCAGAGAGCAAGGCAGACTCAGCAAACTGATTTGAACGGTAATATTTTATTAAAGTTCTGTACTTAGTTGCTCTTGCAGCTGCAGCTAAGCAATTATAGCATTTCAATCATAATTCATTGGTTATTGGAATCCAAGATGTTATTTCTTGTTTCTTGGCTACAGAAAAAGACCCTGGGGTACGACACTTGCTTAAGAGGCCAGGAAACCTGAAAATGCTCTCCCTGGCTTCTGGGCAGAACAGCAAGAACCTGCCAAACTTACTGGGGTTAAAAGTGAATGAAAGATATGGCCCAGGATGTACACCCCCTATTCTTGCATCTGAAAGTCCCAGCTTGGATTCAGATCATGCCCCCTCGGAGGAAAAGTCATGTCACCTGTTGCAGCGTGTGGCACCATGGCTGAACAGGAATGAGAACAGCTTGGCAAGTAGTCCCTTGATCTCTCTTTGAAGAAGAGCTCCAGGATAAGATCAAACCCTATTTCTGGTTAATTTATTTCTAATTTATGCACAGGATGAGACAGAGATATATCAATATGTTACAGCCCATTTCAGAAGACCTAATTTTGGAAGTCCAGGGCTTTGGCAGTGGTGATGGGGCCAGTCTCATCAGAAACCAGATATAAAGTGGCACATCTGCCTTAAATGGATAGATGATTCCTCAGGAGTGTTTAATTTAGACATTGGGCAGCTTTTACCCATCAGAGATCATCAGAGAGCAAGCAATCAGAATTAATGAATTGAATTGCCCAAGGTCATCAAGCATCAAGGTCATCTGTAGCAGAAGACAGCAATTGTCACAAACATCCCCCAAATCAGTTTCCATTGCCTCAGGTGTTCTCTTAGTGGCTGTGTGGAATGAGAAGGGTTAAACTGGGCTAGATTGAAGACACATAATTATCCCAGGTAAGAATTAACTTGCCAAGAATTGGGAGCAAGGCACCACCTGACTTGAACAAAATGATCTAAATCTGTATGTCCCACGCTGATCCCCGCACGGCTCTCCTGCAAATGATGCACCAGAATTAACTGAGTGTATTTTACAGTAGGTACATTTCACCCCTCAGAGGAATACTATAAATGTTGGTCTCATGGATGCTACTTCTGCAGTACCCTGAGATGGAGAGGAAGGTTTAGATCCAAATCAGTGTCAGTGCTGCCTCTGGAAACCTCTCACAACAATTAAAGCAGAATTATAGTGGGTTCCCGGGAGTGACCGCAGTTTGGGCTTGAAGGGTGAGGGATCCTAGTCTCTCCACCTCATTTTAGGCAGATGAAGCCTGGGTTTTATGACTTTTGAGACTTTGTGGTTAGAAAATTAAAGAGCACCAGAGGGTACTGCTGGGCACTGAAATGTGACTGTAAGCCAAATTATTAGCCCAAGTCTGAAGGTATTCTTGGCCAGGGATAACTGGCCCTCTCCCAGTCCCATCCCAAGGACACTCTGGGGGACAGTTTGGGCCAGGCAGCATGCCTGACTGTGTATTTTGGCCTGGCCACCCTAGATAACAGTACAGATGAGGGTGTCCAAGAATATGTCAAAGAATGGGTCACGTATATTAGCAGTATAGATACAGCCTTTATGGTCTGTTTTCCTAGTCTCTTGATCTAGGAGGGATTTTGGGACCTTGGCTAGTCACGACAAATGGTATCAAGATAAAGCAGTGGAGATGGAGATCTGGTCAAACTGGCAGAGATGCTGCTCTTTTGAAGAGTCTCTAAAGGGATGGATTCATCCCTGTCTCTCAGTTTTCTTCTGTCTGCGGTTGCCTGTACTTGTAAGTAGGAAAGTATCCAATGGAGAACCACAAGAATGATTGCAGAATTTGAGCATCTCCCCTATGAAGAGAATCTGAGAGACCACGGGCTGTTTAATCTGGAGAAGAGAAGACTGAGAGGAGATCTTATCAATATGTACAAATACCTAAGGGGTGGATGTCAAGTGGATCGGGCAAATCTCATTTTGGTAGTCAGCAACAATAAGACAAGGAACAATGCCTGTGGCCTGGAACATAGAAGGTTTCACCTCAACATAAGGAGAAACTTCTTTACAGTGAGGGTGACAGAGCACTGGAACAGGCTGCCCAGAGAGGTTGTGGAGTCTCCTTCTCTGGAGACTTTCAAAACTCACCTGACTGCATTCCTGTGTGGACTACCCTAGGGGATCCTGTCTTGACAGGGAGATTGGACTCAGTGATCTCTGGAGGCCCTTTCCAACCTCAAATGTTCTGTGATTCTGTGATACTGCAATCGTTGTGCTTTTCAGCTGATCTTAGCAGAGATGCTGGCTCAGATTGCTCTCCTGGAAGTTTAGGATCAAGGCAACTTGGACATCCCTGAGCCTCCCTGCAGCACAATCCTATCCCATGCAGTGTGTTTTGAGTTTGCTCCTGGGACTGAATCACAGCGCTTGTACTTACCACTGGCTTAGGGCATACCTGCAAAATTTCCAGGGTTTCCTTTGCTGTGTGGCAACAACCAAGAGGCACGAACACAGTCATCAGTCACAACCCAAATGAACTTCTGTTTTAACAGTTTTCCATAGTTCAGGGCCCACTGGTGTGTGCAAAGTGTGAATATCAACATTTATCTCTGATATTTGCTTTGTGTTGTTAACTCTTCTTTTCCTGGAGCTGTAGGGTAGTGGAAAAATGCTCATTTTTCAATGTTAGACTTGATTCCTTAACAAATAGCTGCACACTTGTGTGCCTATGAGGACTGCTGATTAAGGAAACCATGGAAGAGAGATGTAAGTGTTACAGATTTTCCCCTTCTGGCTACATCTGCTCTAGAAGCCAAGCTGTGGTCTTTGGGTACGATACACAGCACAATTCATTTTGTGCAGCTCTTACCATCAAACGGGACTGACCCCTGCCCATGGCCTTGCTCAAAATGTGTAGAGGCTGTCCAGGATGTACTGATCTGAAAACAATCTAGTTTGGGAATTGTGATTTCCATCACCATGCGATCTTCCATTTGCTTTTCAGGCTGGAGAAGAGGATGCTGCGAGGTGACCTTATTGTGGCCTTCCAGTATCTGAAGGAGGCCTACAAAAAAGACTGAGGATGGACTTTTTGGGCTCTCAGGTAGTGACAGGAGTAGGGGGAATGAAGCAAAGCTGGAGGTGGGGAGATTCAGACTGGATGAGAGGAAGAAGTTGTTGAGCATGAGAGCGGTGAGAGCCTGGAATGGGTTGCCCAGGGAGGTGGTTGAGGCCCCATGCCTGGAGGTGTTTAAAGCCAGGATGGATGAGGCTCTGGCCAGCCTGATGTAGGGTAGGGTGTCCCTGAGCATGGCAGGGGGGTTGGAACTAGGTGATCCTTGTGGTCCCTTCTAACCCTGACTGATTCTACGATTTATGATCAGCACTACAGTGTGACCAGAAACACTTCTATCCCCTTGCCTGTTCTTGCCTTGAGTTTGGTGTTTCTATACCATTCTAATAATAGTATATAGGTTGGAAAAGACCTCTAAGACCACTGAGTTCATCCATCAATGCCACACTGCCAAGCAGCTACTAAATGATGTCACACCTATGGTTCTTGCAAATACTTCCAGGAATGGTAACCCCACCACTTCTCTAGACAGAACATTCCAGGGCATGACAAGCCTCTTGGTGAAGAAATTTTTCCTCACGCCTTACCTAAACCTCCCCTGGTACAATCTGAGGCCATGTTCTCTTGTCCTATTGCTTGTTACTTGGGAGGAGAGATTAACTCGCATATGGATGCAGTCTCCTTTTGTGTAGCTGTAGAGTGTGAAAAGGTCTCCTCTCAGCCTCCTTTTCTCCCAGTTAAGTAATCTCAGCTCCCTCAGCCTCTTCTGGTAAGACTCGTGCTCTAGACCCTTCACCAGCTTTGTTGCCTTTCTCTGGACACACTTATTTTCCTTCTTGTAGTGAGGTGCCCAAAACTGAACACAGTGTTCAAGATGAAGCCTCACCAGTGCTCAATACGGGGGCCCAAATGCTCCCCTAGTCCTGCTGACCACACTATTTTGGATAGATGACTTCCTGTATCACAGGGAAGGAAGATTTACATACCTATGAGTTTGTTTGTTTTTTTCTCCAACTATATGAGTTGGTCTAATAAAATATAATGCCTATCCTCACAAACATAGCTTCAGCTCAGAGGCTTAACTCAAAGTATAAAGAGATTTATGCAATATGCCAGAGAAGGAGTTCCTGTGAGCCATTTCTCCCCTTGGACATCCTGTAGGTGCTTTGTGATGGCACTCAAGATGACCTGTTCCATCACCTTGCCTGGCACTGACGTCAGGCTGACAGGTCTTCATTTCCCAGTTCCTCCCTCAGCCCTTCTTGTGGATGGGCATCACATTGGCCAGCTCCGAGTCTTTGGGGACCTCCCCAGTCAGCCAGGACTGTTGATAAATGATGGAGAGTGGCTTGTCCAGCTCCTCTGCCAGCTCTCTCAGCACCCTAGAATGGATCTCATCTAGTCCCATGGACTTGTGATGATCCAAGTGGCTCAGCAGGTCCCTTAGTTCTTCCTCGTGGATTACAGGGGGGCTATACTGGCCCTTGACTCCATCTGAAATGGTGTGGCTGTGTTGGGCTAAATCTCTCCTGTTCTGTGTCTGAAGTGGTCATCTCAGCCTGTACGTCCAGTCTCTGAACTGGTACCTTGTATGCAAAACTGCTGTTCAAAAAAAAAAACCTTTGCCTGTTGAGAGTCCGTCTCTGCCTGGAATTTTGTCATTCTGGTCTACAGCATTTAGATTCCTCAGGGTTTTAGCAACACCCTTGGGTGCTAAATGTCACAGCATCAGGCTGGATGCCAAGTTAATGATGGACCATGACATGGTCTTGGCTTTGGCAGAATGACTCTGCGGTTTTCCTTGGAGTATCAGAGCAAGAACCTAGGTTGTCTTGTCACGTTGAGGTCTTAGGGTGATTAGGATAAGCAGTGGCCAAGTGTGCTAGTTTGAAGCAAGCTAGAATGGCTTGGTGAGAAGGACATAGGCTGTGAAATGAAAACAATGGTGATGTCTACTTCCCTCATGGTCTTGCTGAGATGTGTAAAAAGGAAAAGCAAAACATAGATAAAGTCACTCTTCACTTCGCTCTCGGCCTGGCTCTGGGCACTTTGTCTGCTGGGGAGCTGGGGCTGCTGGCTGAACTCCATCTTACTCTCTAACCTCACCCTCCATTTCCTTTGGGCTGATTCACCTTTGCTTCTTGGCCCCCTGGCCGAACCTCCATTATTCCTTGGGATTGGGGTAAGGCTGAGAGGGGTAAGGGGAAGGTCAGGGAGTTGAGAGCCCCTCCTGGGGACTCAAGTTTCTGGGAGGGGAGTTGTGTCTGTATTACCTTTTTACCTTGTATATTTCTGTCTATAACTGTATATACTGTAACTATCTGCTTGTAAATTGTGCCAGCTGTAAATATAAGCTTCATTCAAATTTCCAGAGCCAGCTGAGACTAGTCTGGGTGATTTCTAAAGTGTGAGGGGCGGAGGACACCCAAACCACCACACCAAGCAAACTGTGCTGTTCTGCAGCAAGCCCTTGGGATGGTGACCATGTTTGCTCTGCCATCAATGCCTTTGGATTTGGAAAGTCACTTAACAGTGTGGGTTTCCCTCTGTATAAAATGGGTAGAATAGTCACATCTTACCTTACATGTGTGACATGAGGCTGAACTAATTAATTAATTAATTGTTTTGGAGGTAATTAAGTTTCTTGTTTCATAATATGCTAGTTTGAGCCTAGCTAGCATGTTTTGGTGAGAAGAACTAGATGATAGGCTGTAAAATGAAAACAATGGTGAGG
>WAAF01016754.1:0-20995 GCA_013400475.1 Tricholaema leucomelas | reverse complement strand
TGGGGGACAGTGTCAAAGGCCTTGCTGAAGTGCAGATAGACCACATCCACAGGCCTCCCCACATCCACCAAGAGGGTCACCTGATCATAGAAAGAGATCAGGTTGGAGAGGCAGGATCTGCCCTCCCTAAATCCATGTTGGCTGGACCTGAGCCCTTTGCCATCCCTCAGGTGCGCAGTTATCACCCCCAAGATAACCTGCTCCATCAGTTTCCCTGGCACTGATGTCAGGCTGACGGGTCTGTAGTTCCCAGGTTCCTCCATCCGACCCTTCTTGTGGATGGGGATCACGTTGGCCACTTTCCAGTCTCCTGGGACCTCTCAGGTGAGCCAGGACTGGTGGAAAATGATGGACAGCGGCTTGGCCAGCTCATCTGCCAGCTCTCTCAGCACCCTGGGATGGATCCCATCCGGTACCATGGACTTGTGGGTGTCCAGATGGCTCAGCAGGTCCAGAACTAATTCTTATTGTCTCCTCTGGACTTGCACCAACAGACCTATGTCTTTCTTGTGCTGAGAAAAGGTTTCCCAGGTTGTCTGTGCACTCAGGCAAAGATTACAACTATACTGCCCTATCTGCTCAGAAATGACTAGAAATGCATTTTTAAACCGAAGGTTGGTTCCTTTGTCCCTAGTTCTGTGCTAGGACTATTTCACCATACATTGTCCAAGTGCAGTGAGCAACTGATCCTTATCCTCCTGCTGTGGGGAAGAACAGATGGGCAGGAGGATCCGACTATACAGGCTTGTATGAACAGCTCAACCAATGTCCATGTGATGAGTACTCTTGGCTTACCCATGTGCTTTCAGAAATCTGAGCCCTGGTCTCTACACTGAGAAGAAAGAATGGGACCCAGGCTTGCTGATGGCAGAAATACAGCCCTGCCGACACAACACTCCTGCCGCTGCCTGCATTTAAATCTCACCAGCCTTCCTGCTCTGTCTTAAACCTCCAGCTTTAGAGGTCCCCACTCATCAAACTCTTGTCAGGGAACAAGAGGAGGAACAAGGAGGGCTTAATTGATCAGCTTTGAAAGTAGCCTTGAGAACTTGATTCAGATATTGACTTCCAACGAGCTGGTTTAACTTCAGCTTCCAGAGCCAGCAATGGCTGAACATCAAAACTATTAACCTCTGGCCTTAACAGTTGGTGAGACATCACAGCAGCAGTAATTAGGAAGTCAATCGGAATCACATGTCTCACTTACACTGGCATGTCAATCAATAGTGCCAGTGACAGATTCATTAGGCTAGGCCTTGCAGCACAAGCTAGTAACAACCTCATAAAATACGCTTTTGAGGCAGGGCAAAGAAAAATCTGCTAGGAGGACTTGACTAGATGACAATATGTATTGATTAGGGCTCAAGCAATTTATGAAGTGCTACTTGCTCTGCAACCTTTCTGGCTTGGTGCTAAATTTTCCCAGGTAGTTGCTAAACAAAACAAAATATTACAATTTTTGAAGCCATTTTCTGACAGAGCATTTTTTTGGTGTTATATACGGCTAACAAATAGTCTAGTAAGGTTAAACTACAGTAGTTACTTAATTCTGAAAGGTAACTTTCATCTCTCTGGCCATCAGGCTTTGAAAGAAGACATCCATCTGGATGGGGAAAAAATTAGTTACTAATCTGGAACATAATTAGGGAACTTTACTACCCTCCACAAACAAATTTCATTTCATCATGTCTTTCCTTAGAGCGTCTATTCTTTTTGGTGGGGCACAAGAAAAACAGGTATGCTACTTGAGAAACTCAGTTTACAGACTTCAACCAAATCTCTCCTCCTTGTTGTAAATACAATTTTTTTTTTTTTTTTTTTAAGAAAGAAACACTATTATGAGAGACCTGCTGAAATGCTCTTTGCAATGCTGTTCTTTTAGTGGGGTCTTTTCACCCTAATTTGATTGTAGCTGTTTATTTGTCAGAGTTTTCCCAAGGTATCACAGAATCACACAATGTCATGGGCTGAGAGGCACCTCAAAAGATCATCCAGTCCAATCCTCCTGCCAGAGCAGGATCACCTATACCAGATCAAACAGGAGTGCATCCAGATGGGTCTTGGATATCACCAGAGAGGGAGACTCCACAACCCCCCTGAGCATCCTGTTCCAGTGTTCTGTCACCCTCACAATGAAAAAATTACTCCTTCTGTTTACATGAAGCTTCCTATGCCTCAGCTTCCACCCATTGCCTCCTGTCCTGTCACTGGGCATCATGCCCTCTTCTCCAAGCTAAGGAGCCCCAGCTCCCTCAGTCTCTCCTAATAAGAGAGAGGTGTTCCATTCCCTTAATCATCTTTGTGGTTCTGTGCTGGACTCTCTGAAGCAGCTCCATGTCCCTCTTGAACTGGGCTGCCCAGAACTGGACACAATATTCCAGATGCAGCCTCACCAGGGCAGAGTAGAGGGACAGGAGAATTTCCCTCAACCTACTAGCCATAGCCCTTTCAATACACCCCAGAATGGCATTGGCCCTCGTGGCCACAAGAGCACGTTGCTGGCTCATGGTCAACCTCCCATCCACTAGGACCCCCTGATCCCTTTCCCCTTCACTGCCTTCCAACAGGTCAGTCCCCAACCTCTACTGATCCCTGGGGTTGTTCTTTCCCAGGTGCAAGACTCTACACTTGCCCTCACTGACATTAATTCAATCTCTCCCTGCCCAATCTTCCAGCCTGTCCAAGTCTCACTGAATGGCAGCACAGCTTTTTGGTGTGGCAGCCACTCCACTCAGTTTGATGTCATCAGCAAACTTGCTGACAGTGCACTCCATGCCCTCATCCAGGTCATTGATGAATATATAGATCAGAATTGGTCCCAGTACCGACCCCTGTAGGACTCCACTAGTTACAGGCCTTCAACTAGACTCCATCCCAATGACCACAACTCTCTGACTTCTTTCCTTCAATCAGTTCCCAGTGCACCTCACTACCTGATCATCCAGACCACATTGCTTCAGTTTAGCTGTGAGGGTGCTGTGGGAAACAGTGTCAAATGCTTTACTGAAATCAAAATAAACCACATCCACTGCTCTACCATCATCTAGACACTTGGTTATGTCCTCATGAAAGGCTATCAGATTGGTCAAACATGACTTCCTCATGGTAAAACCATGTAGACTGCTCCTAATGAGCCCCTTGTCCTTGGTATGCTTAAAGACACCACAAAGGATAAGACGCTTCATTACCTTTCTGGGTATGGAGGTGAGGCTATAGTTACTTGGATCCTCCTTCTTACCCTTTTTGAAGATTGGAGTGATGTTTGTCCTTCTCCAGTCCCCAGACACCTCGCCTGTCTGCCGTGACTTACTGAAGATGGTGGAGAGTGGTCTGACAATGAGCTGTGCCTGCTCCCTCAGCTCCTGTGGGTGCATGCCATCATGACCCATGGATGTCCAGATTACTCAACTGTATGTAAGGATGCACTGTCCTCTATTTACTCTATCACTGATGGTGGGATTTTTTTCTTGCCCTGCGTGATGAAGTAACATTTTGCTTCAGGGTGAAATATCAATGTAGGGTCCCTGCATTGATGGATATCTCTTTAGGGTATCCCATCTTGCATGAATTGACCCTTTCTACAAGACAAATATCAGAACTAGTGCATCTTCGTCCTGTTAACCAAAGATGCCAAAAAGCAGCCATAAGGCAGGTGGAACAATTTTCATGGCCATTAAAAAAAAAATCAAGGATTAATCAGAGACTCTCTCAATGTATCATGAATCATCTGTTTGTTATTGAAAATACACACAGTAAGGCAGGAGTTTTGCTACTACTGAATAAGGATTAGAATCATAGAATCATAGAATCATAGAATGGTTTAGGTTGGAAGGGACCTCAAGGATCATCCAGCTCCAGCCCCCTGCCATAGGCAGGGACATCTCCCACTAGAGCAGGTTGCTCAAGGCCTCATCCAGCCTGGCCTTAAACACCTCCAGGGAGGAAGCATCCACAAAGTAGATTAGAGTGCATTCTTGCAGCAAATGGATCCAGAGAAATACTTTCTGTACCAAAGCATTAGTGGACAAACATGTCTTTGGTTTTACATCACTGAGAATGTTTGGCCCCACACTTTTTTAGGCCTTCCACCAATTACACCCACTTTATGGTGTCAAAGACTGCCTGAAAGTTGATAGATTGTCAGGTTTCAGCAACCACTAGAAGAGAGGCTAAGAAAGACCCATAAGAGAGAATCTGAGTAGCTGTGACCCTTCTCTTGCCTTCATTTGCCTTCCCTTGAAAACTACTTCCAGTAAGCAAATTGTTCCACCAAAAAACCCAGCCAGTGAAATAAAATTCATTAGAATAATCAAGAGGAAGTGCCATCAACAAGGTTTAAGCAGAAACAATTGGATTTTAATTCAGAATTAATATACATGGCCCTTTTTTTCAACTACTTTTTGTTCTATACCAATTATTAAAAAAAAAAAAAATGCAGTCATCCTTCCTTGGCTAATCCCAAATGGTTCAATAAAATCTGGTGGAAAGTGAAGAATGAGGTAGGTATGAAGAATTGTGTGCTGGAGATCCTTAAAATTATTTCTAATGTGGAAAGTTTTGGAAAAGAGGAGTATGTAATTGATGTACAGACTGGAAGAAGATCATTTTGGGTATGGTTTCCTCCGTAACAGCAGTGTCATTCATGTAGTAAAGTGAAAGTTTTAATGAAGAAGTAATAACTGCTTATGTTGGCAAAGAATAAAAGCAGCTGTGCTTTTGTGAAAAGCAGTAAAATGAGTTTGTTTCCTCCAGCAGATTAATCTTTTGGAGACTTTCGAAGGGCCCTTTGGTTTTATCTGTCTGTGAAGTTATTTTAAAGGGTCTAACTAGAAGGGCAAGTCCAGCTCATTACAGACAATGCCTCTTCCTTTCCTGCAACTTCCCTGAGAAACCCTGGGTGGAGATGATGGGCAGCGTCCCATGGACTGTCTGATCTCTCACACAAGTCCTGGACACTCTTTCCCAGGTCTGAAGTGGCAGCAAGAGGCAGCTTCAAAGATGATCATCCATTCTGCCACCCCACAGGACCCTTGCTTGTAGCTGAAGCAGTTCTGCTATTGGCACAGCTTAGAGCAGCTGGTATGTAAATACTCTGTTGGGCACTACCATTTTAATTGCCTGGTCTTACCAGCTTTCTTGGATGGTGTCAGATAACATGAGCTTTCCCACACTTCAGCTACCACTTAGCAGGGCTGATTTACTCCACTTTTAACAACTCTTAGAAATGAGAGAGGCAACATTAAATTAATATCACAATTAAAATTCAGTCAGTGCAGCACTTGGTTGAAATTTCTGAATCAACACAATAGGTCATGAAACCATGAAGAGCTATTAGAAGAAATGGCTCATTACAGTCTTGTCTCAGCAAATTTAACAGGGAAATCTTTGCTGTCCTGTTCATACAGTGTGTTGGCACAGCTAGTGTAGGAACACATGCACCCATTATGACCTTTATGGTTCAGTTTCTATTTTGACCTAACAGAATTTCAAGGGAGTAGAGCAAGCAAGAAATGCATTGTACATGTTCCTGCGTGTACAAGATAAAAAGCATGCACATGACTAATGTCCGTGCTTTTTGGATTTCAGATCTGCACTTGTTGGAAGCCTTTGGTGTTGATCCTTGAAGCACCAGATGGTACAAAGTGAGAGAAGCTTCCTGCCTGCTGAATGGGTGAGCCTGTGTACCTACATCCCTGGTACTTACGTGACTGTATCCATTTACTCACCCCAGTACCTCTGCCCTGCTGTGCAGATTCATTGAGATCAAGAAGAAGAAAGAAAGGGAAATTTTTGTTCATAAAACTAATATTTGTCTTATGGTCAGGATAATGGACACAAAATCTCTGATCAAACTGAAATAATCAGTTTAGACATACATCTCAAATTGTGAAAAATACCTGCAACCCACACAGGACGTCTACTCTCTGGCTGAAATCATTCGGACAATTCTTTATCCACCTAATGGTCCACACACTATATTCAAGTGTCATCAGCTTAGAGAGAAGGATATTGTGGGGGACAGTGTCAAAGGCCTTGCAAAAGTTCAAATAGATGACATCCATTGTCCTTCCCTTGTCCACTCATGTAGTCACTCAATAGTAGAAAGTCAGTAGGCTGCTCAGGCAGGACTTGCCTTTAGTGATTTCACACTGGCTGTCTCAAATCTCCTCCTTGTTACCTGAGTGCCTTAGCAGAATGTCTAGGAGGATCATTCCATAATCTTTCCAGATGCAGAGGTAAGGCTGACAGGTCAATTGTTCTCAGGGTCTTCCTTTCCACTCTTTTTAAAAATGGGAGTAATGTTTCCCTTCTTTCAGATGCCAGGGACTTCATCTGACTGCCAGAACTTCTCAGATATCTTGGAGTGTGGCTTGGCAACTCCATCAGCCAATTCCCTCCAGACACTGGGGTGGATCTCATGAGGTTCCATGGACCTATATTCAGTTTCTTCTGGTGGTTAGTAACCTTGTCTTCAGATAAAGTGTCTTCAGTAATTTTGCAGATGACACTGAGATGGGTTACTGTGTTGATCTGCTAGAGGGTAGGAAAGATTTACAGTGGAATCTGGACCAACAGGCCAAGTGCCAGGCCCTGCACCCAGTCCATAACAACCCCATGATAAGATACAGATTTGGGAATGTGTGGTTAGAAGCCCGCAACTTGGAGAGGTACCTGGGGGCAATGGTTGGCAGTCAACTGAATACAAGCTGGGGGCAATGGTTGGCAGTCAACTGAATACAAGCTAGCAGTGTGCCCAGGTGTCCAAGAAAGACAAAGGCACCCTGTAGCCAATAGGAGCAAGGAGGTGTTTGTCCTCCTGTACTCAGCAATAGTGAGGCCACACCTTGAGCACTGTGTTCAATTCTGGGCCTCTGACTATAGGAAGGATATTGAGAGGCTGAAGTGTGTCCAAAGAAGGACAATGAGGCTTGCAAAGGGTCTGGAGCACATGGCCTATGAGAAGCATCTGAAGGAGCTGGGATTGTTCAGTCTGGAGAAGAGGAGGTTGAAGAGAGACCTCTTTGCTCTCTACAACTACCTGAAGGGAGGTTGGAGAGAGGAAGGGGCAGCCTCTTCTCCTTGGTGGCAAGCAACAGGGCTAGAGGAAATGGTTTCAAGATGTGCCAGAGGAGGTTCAGACTGAGTGTTAGGAAATACTTCTTCACTGAAAGGTCTATCAAACTTTGGAATAGTTTGCCCAGGTCAATGGTGTTTAAGTGTCCCTGAAGGTGTTTAAGCAGCATGTGGACCTGGTGCTTAAGGATATGGTTTAGTGTTGACCCTTCAGTGCTCTGTGGAGGGTTGGATTGGATGATCTTTGAGGTCACTTCCAACCAGATATATTCTGTGCTTCTGTGCTTCACTTATTATGTGAAGTATTTTGTCCCCATGGTTCTCATCTTGTGGTCCTTCAGCTTGTGAGGTGTGAGGAAAGAGATTGCCAGTGAAACCTGAGGTAAAGAAGTTGAGAGCCTCTGCCTTCTCTTTGTCTGTTGTTACCAGCTCATCAGGGGCAGATGTGGGGTAGTTGTATACTTTAACTTTAATTTTCTGGTTGACAAACCTGTAGAAGCTCTTCTTGTTCTTTGCATCCTTTGCCATGTTCAGCTCCAGCTGCACTCTGGCCTTCCTGACCTTATTGCTACAGGACTCAACAGCATCCTTGTGCTCTTTTCAAGATAACTGTCCCTGTTTGGATTGCCCATGCCGTTTCTTCTTGTTTTTTTACTTTGACTAGCAGGTCTCAGCTCAGCCATGATGGTTTCTTCCCTTCCTTGCCTGAGTTCTTACACCTGGGGATTGAGAGCTTCCTTGTCCCTGAGGATGATTTCCCAGAGTCCTGTTGACTAGTCACCTTCTTAGAGAAACACCCTTTAATTTTTTTAGAGTGTTTCTTTGATGTTTCTCTGTTGGCTCCTACTACCTCAAGTGCCTGTAGCTCATCTCTGTGAGACTGTGCTAGACAGTGCCCTGCGGGCTAGATGTGCCCATAGACATCTCTGTGAGATGTGCCTCAGGACAACAGGATGGAGGCCCTTACTCACGCCTTGACCTTCTATCCCTGGTGTGTCATTCTACAAGTTGTCATAGACAAGTCTATTGTTGTTATCCCACTCCTCCTTCACATCTAGTTTAAAGTCCTGTCAATCAGACTCTCAGTCTCCTGAGTAAAGGTCCTCTTCCCACTTTGAGAATGTCAGCAAGCCTGGTGCTCTGTAGGCTATCCCATAGTCAAAAACCCCAATCACTGAGCCATAATATTAATAGACTGGATCCGTCCCTTCCAATGTGACTATCTGCAACTGGAATGAGAGAGGATTATCTTAATGGTTGGACCTGATGATTTGAAAAGTCTTTTCCAATCAAAATGATTCTATGATTCTATAAAGCTCCAGCCAGTCTAAAATCCCTTAGATGCAGGAAAAGATCGGCTTTTCTCTTCCTGATCGACGTGCCTCTAACCATGCAGCTGGTGTAGCTTGTTTGCCAAGTATAATGTGAAGCTGTCTGATAGCCTCCTGGAAAAGGAAAAACTTACCAAGTTAACCTCATAGGTGTCTGTGGGTTTCTGGGTCTGTGCTGGATAAAATGGGGAAAGCAGTGCTGGTAAAGGTGTTGCAAGCATCATCAAATTATACCTCGTAAGTGATATTCACTGAGTGATTTATTCATTTGTGAAATTCAGGGTATGCCCTGGGGAACAGTAAAGATCGACAGTTTCATAAAGAGGGAAGTTAAATTCACAAATCTGCTGCAGTGTCAAAGACTAATAATAATAATAGAAAAATCTAGAGGAAATAAAAAGCTCTTGCAAGATATTTCTTAGCGTCCTCTTTAGCTTGGTTTTACCTACTACTAGTAAGGTGAATTTTAATTTCCTCTGATGAAGTTTTTCAACAGTGCACCTGAAATCACAGCATATTTTCCATCTAAAACGCAGACTGTTTTTCTTCATTCACAATATTCCTTCGTCATCTATTGTGTTCAATAAATTTTGGAAGGAGAGATGCTTGCAAGGGCCTTGATGAATTATCAGGTGAGATACTTGGCCTCAAAATCCTAAAAACACATGTCAGTCAAGACACTGTATTTTGGGTAAAAAACTTATTTTTAGGGATCTGATGGAAAATCTCTTGGATTTTATCTTATGCAATGACTGCAGTTTTTTAGGAAAATGGCCTAGGTTGACCTGTGTTTAATTCGCAGAACAGGTTATGTGAGGAAATAATTCCTTTAGCTGAAATATCTTGAATAAGACCTTCAGCATTTTGTTTATAAAGTAAATTTAATTTTGCAATTTTCCTAAGAGCTTCTGTTTGAAAAAGTTTAAAAAGGAAAACAAGATCAACATTGCAATGAAGTGCAAACTGTTTTTTTGCTTAGCATTTCTTTCCTCCTAAAAATAAACAAGACATAATTTGTGGCTAATTCTGAACAGTCTCGTTCCTCCTCCACATGTTTCCATTCCCAAAATACTAGATCTGGGTTAAAAACCCAAGATGGCTAGCATCAGCACTTATAGTTTGGCCTTGGGCATGTTGCCAGTTTGCGTAGCTCATGGAAAGCCAGTCCAGATTAAAACTGCTTAATCACAGAAACAGTCTGGTTGAAAAAGACCCCCAGGATCATCAAGTCCAACCATTAATCATAGAATCATAAAATCACAGAATCACAGAATCAACCAGATTGGAAGAGACCTCCAAGATCATTCAGTCCAACCTAGCACCCAGCCCAATCCAGTCAAGTAGACCATGGCACTAAGTGCCTCAGTCAGGCTTTTCTTGGATACCTCCAGGGACAGAGACTCCACCACCTCCCTGGGCAGCACATTCCAATGGCAAATCGCTCTCTCTGTGAAGAACTTCCTCCTAAAAGCCAGCCTATACCTGGCAGAAGAGACCGATCCCCACCTGACTACAGTCTCCCTTCAGGTAGTTGTAGACAGCGATGAGGTCACCCCTGAGCCTCCTCTTCTCCAGGCTAAACAACCCCAGCTCCCTTAGGCTCTCCTCATAGGGTTTGTGTTCCAGGCCCCTCACCAGCTTTGTTGCCCTTCTCTGGACATGTTCCAGAACCTCAACNAGGTCCCTCTGCAGGGCTCTCCTACCTTCCAACATATCCACACCTGCTCCTAGCTTGGTGTCATCTGCAGACTTACTGATGCTGCACTCAATCCCCTTGTCCAGATCATCAATAAAGATGGTTGAACAGGACTGGGCCCAGCACTGATCCCTGGGGAACACCACTAGTGACTGGCTGCCAACTGGATGTGGCACCATTCACCACCACTCTCTGGGCCCAGCCTTCCAGACAGTTCTTGACCCATATCAGAGTGAATCTGTCCAAGCCACGAGCTGCCAGCTTTGCCAGGAGCTTCTTGTGGCAGATGCTGTCAAAGGCCTTGCTAGAGTCCAGGTAGACTACATCCACAGCCTGCCCCACATTCACTAGGTGGGTAACCTGATCATAAAAGGAGATCATAAAAGGGTCTTGGCCTTCCTAAACCCATGCTGGCTGGGCCTGATCCATTGACCATCCTGTAGGTGTTTTGTGATGGCACTCAAGATGACCTGTTCCATCACCTTGCCTGGCACTGAGGTCAGGCTGACAGGTCTGTCATTTCCCAGTTCCTCCCTCAGCCCTTCTTGTGGATGGTATCACATTGGCCAGCTCCAGTCTTTGGGGACCTCTCCAGTGAGCCAGGACTGTTGATAAATGATGGAGAGTGGCTTGCCCAGCTCATCTGCCAGCTCTCTCAGCACCCTAGAATGGATCCCATCTAGTCCCATGGACTTGTGATGATCCAAGTGGCTCAGCAGGTCCCTTAGTTCTTCCTCATGGATTACAGGGGGGCTATACTGGTCCTTGCCTCCATCTGCCAGTTCAGGAGTCCAGCTGTCCTCCTGGAGACAACCTGTCCCACTATTGAAGGTTGAGGCAAAGAAGGTGTTAAGCACCTCTGCCTTTTCCTCATCCTTTGTTACTATATTCCCCTCTGCATCTAATAAGGAGTGGACATTGTTCTTGGCCCTTCTTTTGCCATTACTATATTTATAGAAACATTTTTTATTCTCCTTAACACGGGGAGAAAAATCCCAGAAGATGTCCTTCCAGATGGCACTGATGTTCTTGAGCCTGAGGGAAGACAAATAGCTGAGAGCTTGGACTAGATGTTCTTCAGGTGTCCCTTCTAACTGCTAACATTCTGACATTCTGTGATTCTGTGTAAATTTGCCTCACTCATGCCTGCTTGATAAAAAATCCCCAAGGTTTTGGTCTCCTTAAGACTCTGCAGCCACATGGACAGAGCTGTTTCTCTTTCTGTGGCTGTGTAAAACATAAGAGGCACATGGACCCTTGGGGAGGCCATTAATTGCCACAGTCACATCCAGGCAGCTGGTGATTCTCATCCAAAGACATGCAAGAGACTTTATAACCAACTCTGTGTCTGTCACTTGGTTTTACTTACTACTTGTTAATATGAGTAAAATTAGATTTGAAGCTCCTCAAGTGTAAGGCAGTGCTCTGGCTCCAACTCTCGTTCAATTAGGCTTCAAGCCTAATGATCCACAACAAAATATCCAAAAGAAATGCAATAAAATGCAAAATTTGCTAGCAGAGTGAGGAGCATTTAAAGCTGAAGTCTCATCTCCATGGTCAGGAGGGCATTCTGAAAATCTCAAACTTGGTTTTGTGTCATTTTCTTGTTTTCCACCTGTGAGGACAAGTATAGGATGCACTGGTATATTGCCATCGGGTGCTGCATTCTGCAGGGACAGGTACCAAAATGCAAGGAACCCAGCACTATAATTGCTTTCTAATGCTAATGGGGGAGTGAACAGGGAGGGCCTACCTTTGGAGTCCCTACCTTAGCTGATAGGTTTACACTCTTTCTTTTTTACTACCAGATTTACCAATGCTCCTAAGCAAAACATTTACAAACATCTTAATATTGGCAGAGTCTTTTGAAGGATCTTTAATAGGTATAATCTCTTCTGTGTAACCAAAATCAACCTGCACATCCTAGGCCAAAGGTCTTGGCCCCTTTTGTGGGTGTTTCCTGACAAATTTAACAATTTCACCTCTTCTAGGCTCATGCAAACATCAATAGTGAATTTACTATGGAGGTTTTTCCTTAGAGGATAATGTTATGGACACGAGGAGCAATTTTTGTTTATGCAGGGGGATTTCTTGTGGCTTTTTGAAAGATGAACAGCAGAAAGACTGTCACATAAAGCCAGTGAAGCAATGCTGAGTAGCAAACCGATAGCCATGTGGTTTCACCTCCTGTTGCAACTATTTTTTATCACCACTTTATGCTTCATGGGCCAGTGGACTTCTTTTTCAGCTTTGCACTTTCGTATATATTATCCATACCCGCACTCATACAAACACACACCCCCCAATTACTTTTATTTTCATCATTACATAGTGCTGCTTTTTGTGCCATTTAGGCACGAACCTCATCTGAACCCTAAAGCCCCATTTGTGACACACAAAACTACTGTCATTTACATTCTGTGCCAAAGTATTACATAAAAGGCATCAAACCAGAGGAGAGACAGGAAGCTGGGAGTAAAGATATATAGTCAGCAAAGTGTATAACTTCTGGCATATTACTGCTTAATCCTAACATAATTATTCTCATCCTTTTATTTGATTAACTTCTAATGGTTCCTCTTGGTGTTAAAGGTCCCAGTCTGATCATTTGATTTTAGTGTCTGCTATAATTACCGATAATGTTCTTTGCAAGACAATTTAATGATAACCGCATAATGGCCTATATGAAGAAAGCTGCAGGGTTTCAATGCTTTTGAGTAATATAAAATACATTAGACTAACACAAGCTATCAACATGACAGGGAATGTTTGATTTACACCAAGGACTACGTTATAGAGGGGTGGAAGTTGGTTGTTTTGTTGTTTTGGTTTTTTTTTTTGCTTCTTCCTTTTCTTGTTCCGTTTACAATAACTGACAGAACAGTTGGACAATCTGCAACTTGCTGAGAGCAATAAAATGTAGCACAAAGTTAGAACTGACATGGAGTTGTGCCTAAAGACCTGCACTGGAGCATCCTGCCAGAGCAGTGTGGCACCGGATCTTGCTTTGCCCACACCAGAGGATGTCACTGGGAGAAAACTGTCAATGTCTTTTACAACCAAACTTAGGTGAAGTTTCCAACCTACCGTGTCTATTTTTTTCTGGGTAAATGGGTGATTTAAATTTCCATGTGGCTTTTTCCCTCTATTTAAAGGTCTCTGTATGAAGAGTAACTTACTCTAATATTTATTGACAGGTCTTTACCTCCATTTCTCAAACCTGACATAAAAAGAAATCTGATTTTAGCCCAGCCAATGTGTTCTTCTCATCCATGTCTTACTTCATACCATTCTATTTTCACAGCTAAATATCGCACTGAGCTAAGTGATTCAAGCTTAGCAAACCCTCCTTCACTTGAAATTTAAGCAATCGCTCATGGTTCTGGCAAAATGCAGCATAATTTATGGTGTGTATGTAGGAGAGAAAATTTCCTGTCAAAAAAAAGGTTAGCAGTGGACATATTACATTTGCTGTTCTTTTTTATTCCAGGATAATGGCATTTGGACAAAAGTAGGCCCGTCCTGTTTATAGTGCTTTATGCCCCATTAGTATTATTGCAAGTCTCTGGACTCACATGTTAAAGCACTTAATCAAAGGCAATGGGTTGAAAATCATGTCCCAGCACTTCTCATATTTGATTCGTTCCTCCCAGATAGAAAGAAGTAAAAAACACATTACTAGCATCAAAGCAGCACATGCATTATCTGCTAAGCAGTTGAGAAGCTATCATTGGGTTTTATCCCTTTGGGTACTAGGACGGACAGGAATTTTCCCCACTCATCCATTCAGAGATCTGAGACTGCTATTTTTCATTTTTCACCCTTTGACAGACAATCCTTTAATTTTCCATAGATCTCTATTTTAAAGACACCTTCATGTCACTTATTTTAATTGTAGGCTGCAGGCATCAAGCCTTAAAAAAAACCAAACAAACCAACAAAACAACCACAAATGAAAAAAAGCAGAATAAATGAACAAAATAAAAAAACAACCAACCAAAAACAACAAAAAAAAAAACAACCCCAAAAACCAACAACAACAAAAAAAACCCAAAAAGACCCCAGAGAGAAAAGCTTTAGAAAGACAACATTTGAAGTAGTGGTAGTTTTATGAAGATCCTCCAAGGATTTTATCTGAGATAAACCTAATGATAGGAGAGGAACATATCTTAAGGGGAGAATTAATTTATACATTTAATTACTTGGGATCCATTTCACTTCTTGACGATGCATTTTGATTCTCCAGGAGAGCCCTGGCTGTGGCAGCTTATCAGCCTTGATGGAGATCAAGGGAGCTGACAAGCAGGGGTTTTGCGACAGGTCCCGTCCAGGCTTGCAGTAGGGTTATAGCATTGATCCAGGTACACCTGGTTGCAGCTCAGAGAGCTGCCAGTGGTTTTTGTCCTCCTTTTCTCCAAGGATGAGCACAATGCTAAACCCATGTCTGGTGAATTTACAAGCAGCAGCTGTGTCACACAGACTGAGCACAAAGGAGGGTAATAAAGCAGTGCGGAAAGGAGGCAGCTAAATGTGATCGACAGAGCAAGGTAAAGGGTATGCCTGCATGGTTCAGACAGCAGATCTTTGCCAGGTTCCAGGGAACCTGAAGGAGATGGCAATTATGATATTGCTACTATTATTCTCAAACTGTGGACTAGATTTTATTTAGGCATCGCTCAATCAAAAGGATGGAAACCTGCCCAAGTGCTTTGCAGAAGCAGAATGAACTCTGGTGGTGTTCTGGCTGTAACTTCTGACTTGAGTAGCAGTGACCATGATTTGCTGTGGCAAAATACAAATTGTACCAGGGAGAAGGAAGAAGAAATAATCCAGAACAAGTCACAAAATCTGCGCGTGGTTACAGGTCCGTGGCTGACACAGAATGACTTTCAGGTTCAAGGGCCAAACCAATCTGGCAATACTTAACTCTGCACTTTCTTCTCTGGATAGCCCCGGTGGCACAGTTGCTTTTGCAGAGTAGTTCCTTTCTTTTCTTGGTCAGGAGCCTTCTTTTCCTCCACAACTCCAAGCACATTATGGTTTCTAAATAAAATACAAATTACCAGAGCTCACTAGTGAAATCTCCTAATTTGAATTGATCTGGTTCATCAGTCTTTTTTTTCCCCAGTTTATGAGATGAAGGAAAATGAACACACATAAAACCAACCTTTTCATTTTCCTTCTTATGAACATCTTTTGTGATTCACTTTTTAGTGCTCTGGCCTCCATACCAATGAAACTCAAAGCACAGAGAGGAAACTTGATACTTTGTTTAGGATATTTAATAGTTAAAAGCTTCTTGTTTCTTCCTGTCAGTACCTAAATGAATGCATTGGCCCTGTGAACGGCTAAGAGAAAAATGGTCTTCCTGGACATTTAAATTTCCTCCGTTCCCTTTTCACTTTGTGAGCAGGTGGAAAACCTGGAATACTTATCTGAGAACGTGAAGGGGGTTTTCCATCAAAAAGGGAAGTCCAGGCAGTTTCAGTATTTTCCCCTNAGCCACACAATAAGGACGCTTAAAGTGAAGCCCTTCAGGGCTTGTCTTCGGAGTGTCAAAGGCTCCGTGTGTAGGAGTTATCCAGGTGGGGGGAGAAGAACTCCAAGCAGGCACACCAAGGCGGGAACGCGATCCAAAGCGGGGACGAACTCCACGGCAGGAGCACCCCAAGGCGGGAACACCCCAAGGTGGGAACCCCTCGATATTTATACCCTTTCTCAGACAAAGAGCAGAGTTACCACTTCCTAGGCGCGAAAAGCACACAGCCAATCCTCAGCTGAGTGCAGCGCGGGCCCGGCACGGGGCACTCCTCGTGCTGTAAGGGTCCCCCCTGCTCCCCCCCACTCCACACCTGCAGGGCAGGAGGGGAGAAACAGGTCTCTTCGCACCTTTTCCTCTCCCATTCAAACCATAGAGGGAGAGGAAATTTCTGGGGTACACGGGACCTCCAGGACAGTTACCTTGAGGCAAGAACTTCTGCATCCAGACCACTTGGTCTGTATGTGAAGCACTGTCTGAACAAGGACCATTAGTTATTTCCTCTCATCTAAATATGATAAACTCACCCATTGGTGGACATTGGGTTTTCCTTTGAGGTTCCCCGACTTCTGAAAGCTCTATGGTCTTGACAGTCTCCCTTCCTTGGCCTGCTCTGAACAGCCCAAATTTTGCATCAGCTGGCAAAAGAAATGAAAGTTACATTTGAAGCACAACTTACTTGTGCACTCATTGCAAACACAGCCTTACATTTACTCTTTATTCTCTCTCCCCTTCTGACACAGCCCAATGCCTCATTTAATTTTTTGACCTCTGCTGCACATTTTGCTCTCAGCAGCAATGCCTAAATCCTTTTGTCAAAAATTACTGGTAATTCAGAACCCATCAGCATGTACAAGTAGTTTAAGCTGTTTTCCTTCCAGTGTGCATTTACTACACATAGCCTGTCCTTCTGTCTTGAACTGACCAATTGTAATTTGATAGGGACTTTGAACAGTCCTTTTTCATCTTTAAAAGCCTTAACAACTCTGGATGGTCAGCCCAAGAATCCAAGAAGAAGAAGGAAGAGCTTGCTGATGTCAACAAAGATGATTTTTTTTATCCTCTGAATAGTACTCTGACACAGCTTTCTGGCATAGCCAAGTTTCAGTCATCTAATCTTGTAGCACAATATGCCAGCTGGGTTTATGAAGGCTGCCTTGGTTTTATCTCCGGCTATTGAATTTTGAACTTGGTGGAGTAATATCAGATGACAAAAAAACATCTGTATGTAAGAGGTCAAACACGGTTGTCAAGTTATTGTCAGCTGTGTCAGTCCAAATTTACCGTACTTCAGGTATGTCATTAAGGCTGCTTGTGAAATGGAGTTTTACCTTCTTACTTCTGTTGATGCTTTTGCGTCTCTCTGTTCTCCCCAGAAATGTGTTTTACTTTCCAATCACTCTCTGCAGTATGGTGGTCCTTAAACCTACTTGTGATTCAGGTTTGCTCTGGGTTCAGCAGTCCACTGCAAGCACCAATTTAATAGGTGGTTCATCCCCTTGAAGAGGATGTCTAAGACAAATGGACTCTTACTTGTCCAAAGAGGTTTCCTCTCTTCATTGGATTTAAGAGAAATCTAAACAACCACATTGTCTGACGCAGAAATTGCTAAAGCCAAATGAGAACTCCCCTATTTGCTGATAAAAGAGGATCATCTTCTTATAATTATTTTTCATTCAGTATCTTTCTGCCTTCTACCCTTCCTAAGGTTTCTTATCTGTAGTTAATTTGAAGATGAACATTAAGTAATTGTTTGACTGAAAGATCTTTGAGATGGCTAGTTCAAGGCATATGGCTGCAAGAATGGCTTGAGCAAATAAATTAATTAGTTTCAGCAAAGAGCAGTTTAAACAGAAAATCAAAATGAGGATTAGGGTATTTGAAAGGTTATTGCAAAGATGGGTTGGTAATGGTGAATGGGGAAACAAGCTGCACCTGAGCAGGTTTTGGGATGGACAGTAGGAAAGAGCATATGTCCTAGCAAAATGGTGAAGCCATGGGCAGAAGTGCCCAGACTGCTGGATTCATCTCACCCAGATACATCTCTGACAAGTTGAGCTGTTTTCAAACCACACTCACACTCCCCATGCCTCATTTGAGGAAATTCAAGTTCCTCTTCCCTTGTGGTGGCAAAGCACCCTCTGGAGATACAGAAACAACTGAGCAACCCCCTGCACAGCCTGGATGGTTATTTAGAGAAGATCATTAAGAGATTCCCTACACATATCCTAATTAAAAACTCTGCAATGCAAATAGTAAGATAAAGGGATTTCTGACAATAAGCAGGATGAAGTGCCACTCGAGCACTAATTAATATGATGGCAGTTAATCAACATAGAGTGTCTTGCAACATTGTGGTAATGATGATGGTGGATTGACCTTGAAGGCTTTGGGAAATATTTTCAGGATTTCCTTCAAACGTATCAATGCTTTTTCTTTTTTTTTCTGGTTATAGGATTTACAGTTAAGTACATCAGGTCTTCGGGTCTCAGGTGCATTTGAAGGCCTAGCAACATCCAGAAAATATCTTTTCTTTTTTTGCGTCCTGGGAAGATGACTCCTGGTTTGCTTCTGCTTTTTGCTCATGCTGAAAGGCATATGGTGGCTTGCTGGTTACACATAAAAAAAAATGACCTTCAAAAAGCTCTAGCACAATCTGAAAGGGAAAATGGACATCAAGATGGTTCCAATACAGAGGTTTCACTGTGGATTCCTTATTACTTGAGGTGTACTTATGTATAAAAGAGAAACCGTCAGTAATGGGCAAGGGCACAATGGAACATGGCATGAAGCTCTCTTGTTTTACAAATACACAGAATCATAGAATCACAGAATGGTTTAGGTTGGAAGGAACCTCAAAGACCTTCTAGTTCCAACCCTGCACCATAGGTAGGTACACTTCTCATTAGAAAAGGTCGCTCAAGGCCTCATCCAACCTAGCCTTGAACACCTCCAGGAAGGGAGCATCCATAACCTCCCAGGGCAAACTGTTCCAGTGTTTCATCACCTTCACTGTAAAGAACTTCTTTGTAACATCTAGTCTAAATCTCCCCTCTGCCAGTTTAAACCCAGTAATCCTCATCCTGTAATTACAAGACCTTGTAAATAGTCTCTCCCCAACATTCCTCCCTTCAGATACTGGAAGATCACTATAAGGTCTCCTTGAAGCCTTCTCTTCTACAGGCTGAAGAGCCCCAACTCTTGTAGCTTGTCCTCATAGCAGAGGTACTCCAGCCCTCTGAGCATCTTTGTGGCCCCCCTCTGGACTCACTCAACAGTTCAATGTCCTTCTTGTGTTAGGGGCTCTGGAACTCCACACAACACTCCGGGTGGGGTCTCACAAGAGCATAGTAAAGGGGGAGAATCCCCTCCCTTGCCTTGCTGGCTGTGCTTCTCTTGATGCAGCCCAGATAAAACCTTTGAGTACTTAGGTTACAATCTACATAGAGTAAATGATGCTGCCAGTATTTATACTGCAGCTTCATCAATCAATAAGTTTAACAATAGGCAATTAATCAATACCTTTAACAACCATGAGAGAGGATGACATCTCTGGTAAATCTCAATGTTTTGCTGTAGATCCATGCCTTAAATACTCTTCCCTTCATCACAGCTGAAGTATTTGACTGAATCCTGGAAGATGCTGAGCACTTGTTTTCAGGAAGTAATTGCATGCTCTGAAATCTCTGTTTTCCTGCTAGTAAATATATATGAGTCTGTTTCACCATCTGGGCAAGTACAATGCAAACAGATTTTGTGAGTCTGATGTCCTCTTGCATGCACCATCCTGCGAAGTATCCCAGAGGTTACCAGAGACACTATCTCTGATGAACAGCATTGTCTTCTCCACTCCAACCTGATAATTGAGGCAGCTGCCAAACAGTCTGTGTTAAGTTTATTTCGCAACTAGAACTGTAGATGTTTCCCTGCTGGAATCTGACCATTCCAGCATCTTTAAGGAGGAAGAGTAGCCAACTCCAGGTTGTTCTCAGTACCACTTATAGCTTCTTGCTAATTCAGAAAACAACCCCTCAGCATCAACTGGCAGCAGCAACCCTGATTAATCCAAGTTCTCTATAAAGACGCTCTGTACTGTTCAAAAATCTTACTGAACAGTCTTGTACACAACATAAGCCCATTAAAATGATGGTCTGATTCTCTAAAGGTTTGGCTATATGGCTTCCCATAAAAAGTTTCATAAACCACCCACAATCAGCCGCCTTAATCCTCAATTCCTAAAAGCATATTGAGCACAGAGTGACACGCTGAAAAATGAGAGGAGTTCTCTGGGCACAGCACCAGAACTCGACTGCTAATTGTGGAAATAAATAACAACGGCTCCTAGAGGCCCAGTGGTTGGGTTGTTTGGTTGGTTGTTTGTTTATCCTCCCTACCAGCAAGATTTCTCCATGGGTGAAATATAGAAGTACGAAATGAAACAAAAAAACCCTACCCTCTACTGCATAAGTTTGGTTAAATACAATACATTGTGTGTGGGTTAGTTTTCTGTGTGACTTATTTTTTTTTTCCTGAGAGGGTTAACAGGAAGTGGAAAAAAAACCCATTCTCTTTTGAAATTTAAATTGTCTCTTCTATAACCACCCAACAGTGGCCAGCAGCTTGATTTCCTCTGCCGAGTATGGGGCCCAAGGGTGACAGAAAATTGCAAATAATGTATGGCTGACAAAGAGACATTCTGCGGTTCAAGCTGACATACATTCCTCCTCCATTCATTACCTGTTTTAGCTCCAGCTAGCTGCTGAACAGTTGTCCTGATGTAACTTGCTGGTGCTCTGACACTTATTTTCTTTGGGTTTCCCAAGTCTTTTGGCTTCTCTATGCTTTTCATCACCATTTCTGAGCACAGAATTTGTGCTTGGGATCTGATAGGGTGCAAATCTCTTATGGTCTCTTCTCCCAGGCAACCAGCAACAGGACAAGGGGACACAGCCTGAAGTTGTGCAGGGAGAGGTATAGGCTGGATGTTAGGAGGAAGTTCTTCTCAGAGGGAGTGATTTGCCATTGGAATGGGCTGCCCAGGGAGGTGGTAGAGTCGCCATCCCTGGGGGTGTACAAAAAAAGCCCGGACGAGGCACTTAGTCTCATGATCTTGTTGACTGGATAGGTCTGGGTGCTAGGTTGGTCTGTATGATCTTGGAGGTCTCTTCCAACTTTGCTGGTTCTATGATTCTATGATTCTTTTGTGTAGTCTCCCAGAACCAGACATGCATTGCTGATTCACAGCTTGGGTGAATCTAAGCTGCACTAAGGTGAATCTGGAAGATTGTTCCAACTAGCTGTGAGGCAACTGGACTAGATGGTCTTTAAAGATCTTTTCCAACCCAAATGATTCTG
>WAAF01016753.1:0-42706 GCA_013400475.1 Tricholaema leucomelas | reverse complement strand
TTTGGGCCTATGGGCCCTCCACAACAGCAAGATTACTAGGCCTAAGGAGCGTTGGATGTCTTTGGAAAGAGAGAGAGCTGACAGCATCTGGAGCACCCTTTCTCTCAGCCAGCCTGGCTCACCTGTGAGTAAACTTTCTGCTCAGCCTGACTGATACTGGGAAAGCTGTGTTTATAGCTTAGCCTTTTCCATTTCCTGACTTCTAAAATAGCCAAATTTATCTGTGGTATCCTTGTAAGATCTTCTCAATCAAACGGAGTCTGCTAATTAAACTAAATTAATTTCTGTATATAGTTTTGGGGGCAGGTTTCAGGAAAAGAAACCACTTCTATTTTTATATACATTCCTGACTCGGCCACGTTAATTCCCTGCCTCCACACAATTGACTAATCTAATTAGAGACATCAGGGTTCTTACCTATGTCCGGACCCAGGGTCCTGGAGCCATATATCATCCTTGGCAAAACAGCTATGTTCCCATTTTATTTTTTCACTCTATGCACTTTTGTGTTTGCTCTCTAGTGTAGAACCAAAATCTCAGCAGAAGTAGTGCAGTTTGTCTCAGCTCCAAGCTGGGAGATTTGAATTATCTAAGTAGTAAAGTGACAATAAGGATATGAATCTCCAGAAGGCAGAACAATTTCACTGTCACAGAATTTTCTTAGAAATTCAGTTCCATCTCGTCCTTGTTTTGTTTTTCAGTTGTAGCCTTTACAGGGAGTAGAGTTTGCAGGATTTTAGACAGTGCACTTTCTTCTACATCAGAATCAGGGTAAGTGTTTTCAGACAAATATTAATTGAGTCTTTTATTAGGCAGGCTATTTTCTTTTTCCACTAAAAGCTATTTTTAAAAGTTTAAGTAATAGGGAATGAAAAAAAAACCCCGAAGAAAAACCTCTAAAAAATCATTGAATCCTCCTTCAACTGAATATTTAGGTGTAGATTGGGATGATGCCCGGGCAGCTTGTTCAGTAGCAAGCTCTATGTATGGGCTATACCAAGGCACATGTTAGGAGATGATCTGCTGGAGAGCAGCCCCATGGAGAAGGACCTGGGAGTCCTGGTGGACACCAAGTTATCCATGGGACAGCAATGTGCTGTTGTGACCAAGAAGGGCAATGGTATCCTGGTGTGCATTAAGAAGAGTGTGGCCAGCAGATCGCAGGAGGTTCTCTTCCCCCTCTGCTCTGCCCTAGTAAGGCCTCACTTGGAATATCTTTTCCAGTTTTGTCCTCCCCAGTTCAAGAGAGACAGGGATCTACTTGAGAGAGTCTGAGGGAGGGCTAAAAGAATGATTAAGGGACTGCAGCACTGCTTTATGAGGAAAAGCTGAGAGACCTGGGGCTTTTTGGTCTGGAGAGGAGAAGACTGAGAGAGATTCTAACAACTATATAAATGTAGGAAGGTTGGATGTAGGAAGGGACAGCCTCTTCTCACTCATGCCCTGTCATAGGACAAGGAGCAATGGACATAAACTACAGCACAGGAAGTTCCACCTCAACATGAGGAAGAACTAGAACTCATGTTCTTAAAGCAGGAACTAAAAAAAGCTGTGTGGGACAGAGGAAATCTCTGAACAGTTGACTTTCGGTTAGACATCCTAGTTTTGAGGTTGTACAATGAAGATCTTGCCATAATGTGGGTTTGTTGTGTACTGATCCTTGTAATGATGCGATTTTGGCTTTCAAAAACAGAGTAAGAATATATGTGAAGCTTGTTCCTGTAAGTCCTATCTGGAAAGTATTCTGCTTGCTACTCTTGAGTATATTCAGTGAACTGGAAAAAACATGTACAAATCTCTCTGAAAGCTTGCATCACAGCAAGTTCAGATACCTAAAATTAAACACCTGAGTTAGCCATCTGGATTTGATAGCTCCCAAAGGTCTTGTTAAATAAATTAATGCAAGAGAAGAGGAAGTTCCAGTAACACTTGGGAGGGGTGAAGTTGTTTGAATAGCTGTCATCAATAATTTTGATTTTGATCCTAAAGCTAAAGCTGATACCCTGCTGACCAGTAAATATTGTCTATTGATTCTGTCATCTGAATTAATGTCTAATAAACTGAATCCTTTCCCTCAATGCCTGCTTTCTTTTATCAGATGTAGAAGGCAGAAGAATATTGTAATTATCATTTAGTCTCTTAGAACTTCAGTTTTGGGTGTATAAAACCTAACCAAATGTATAGCCTATGTGAATAGCAGTACTAATTACTACAGAGTGGACACTTGCATTTGGTAGAGGAGGGATGTTGCATGGCTTGTGGTATGTCTAAGTAGAACTTTTTGCACCACTTTATTCCTACTAACTGGGATACTTTAGTAGGCAATTCACAGCCTTTTATTCATTTTCCCTGAAGAAAAGCAGGGACAAGTAAAATGATGTTGTTAAAGAGTGAGCTTGATTTCTGAAGAAATAGTGCTGTCATGGAAATGTGTCTCCCAAAGGCAGTGTCTTCCATGACCAGTGAAAGACTCAGCGAATGTCCATTAGAATGGGATATCTGTTGGTACTAGATAGAGACCAAGTTCCAGGCATGCTTACGCTCATAAGTGTACATATTGTTGGGGATCTTTTATCCCTAGACCAACTGTAGTATGTTTCTTACAACATTTTTCTCAGAATCTTGTTTTTTTAATCTTCATCCTAGCTGAGCTCACTGCTCTGTCTACTCAGACTATAACAGATAGGTTAGAGGGTTTTTTGATCAGACTTTAAAGCTTCCCAAAAGGCAGTTTAATTTCAGAAGTAAATAGCAAATCCAAATGCTGCTTCTTCCCTGATTGTGTTGTATTGAAGATTGTTGTTAATGTTGTTGGCTAACAAAGATCTGTTTCATGAAAGGATCAGCTTCACTTCTGTGTGGTTTTTTCCTTACCTTCCTCCTGTAGTGTGTTCAAGATGCGCATTTCACTGGCCAGCATTTTAATTTGATGGAGAATTAATATCAAGATTAGCTTTTTATTTGTTCCCATATAAGGCACTAGGTTGTAGTTGAGAGTTGCAGCCCAAGTGATTCCATCCCTTTATCCTCGCATTACCTTGGATGCACATCTTTTGATACTGGCAGAGAGAGATGATTTAGTTTGTCACTTCCACTATTGAACAGCAGAGATCATGGTTGCTAGCTGTTGCTAGATGTGGCCTGTCTGAACTGGTGTATTTAAACTACCACATTTTGGATACCAGAACACAGCAGTGGCCGTCATAATGATTTGGGCAGTTGCTCACATGGGCACTGAGCTGTGGTGTTGACTGTAAGAGAAATTATTTGGCCTTTTCTTTAAAAAGACTCAATATTCAGTCATAGATTTGTCATATTTCCACATAGCATATTAGGTGTTCTTATTTTTCTAACTCCCCTGGTCCTCTTATTTAGCCATTCAGCCTGTGCCCTCAGTGTGGAAGAGGAGATGAGATCACATTAATTTCCAATTATTCTTATAAGAATTAAAAAGATATTCTTTCCAAATCTGTTTTTTGGGTACATTCTTTAAAAACAGATAAACAAATAAAATTTCATGTTGTCTTCAGGAAAAATAAGTAATTTATTTCATCCTAAGATCCTAAGGCAAAACGATTACATTTTTGTTTGTCTATCTTAACTGATTCTCTAGAATGTGACTTTTTAGTCAATGAAAGGAATCGAATGTATCACTGGAACAAACCGAAAATGAGAAATTCAGTGATTAAAAAAGAAAAAAATGAGGCATTGGCGTGGAGAATGTATTAAATTCTTGGACCTGGAAATATTGTTATGAAGGTTGAATGGGAAGCTGTCACTCCTCATTCCTGAGGGAGGGCGAGAGTCACCAATGAGAACAGATTGAACCATCCCTTGAGATGATGACCTCATCTATTTCCTGTGTATTGAAGTGACCTCAGGTTAGATCCTTCTCATGAACTCCAACTTGAATCAAACTTGATCATCACTCCCAAATTCAGGGCTGCTTCTTGAATTGTGACCATGGAGTCATTCAGGTTGAAAAGGACCATGAAGTCCCTCCTGTAGCCCAGTGCTCAAAGCAGATTGAGCACCAGATTCAGGGTGGGCTGTTCAAAACTTTGTCCCACTGTGTCTTGAAAACTTCCAAGGAAGGAGGCTGCACAGCCTTTTTTGTCTCTGTTCACAAAGCTTGATTATCCTTGCAGTAAAAATCATGGTCTCTGGAAACACACTTTGTATGTAAGTGCTGCCTCCTGTTCTCCTGCCATGTACCCAGCAAAAAGCCCTGGTCCTGTTAGAACTGGTATGAGGTTTGTTCTTTCAATTGCTAGCATAAATGGAATGGTGCTGTGTATAAGTATATGCTGTATGTTTTCATAGCGTCCTATTGTGAAACCCTAACTTGAGATGACCCACACAAAACATGTCTGTATCTCAAACCCAAGAGAAATACAAGCAATACATTTAAAGCTGTTCTGTAAGAGGCTAGTAGAAAAAAGGCTCTGGATTACGAGAGGATGCAGCCAATTTTTCGTATCATAGTAACCATTTGCAGGACATCTCTGTGTAGTTGTTTCTTTTTTAGTTTTGACCTTCTTACCCTCAACTTCCTGGCAGTTTGTTAAACTCACAATGAACCTTTCATCATCTGAAACTTTTTCCTTTTAAATAGCAGCAAACTACTATTTCTGACAAACTTTGAGTTTTAACTTCTTTGTTAAAGTTGAAACAAGCCTTTTCCCCATCATTAAATTTTAACATTTTACATTTTCAAGACTTTGGCTACTAACACAGCATTACTTTTAATGAGAAAACTCAAAGATGATTTCTTGCCAGTTGTCATAGTTAAATAGCTTGACATTAAAAGCTACCAGCAAGAGAAGCTTTAAAATTACATCAACGGCTAAATAAAGAGTTTGTTAGAAAAGTTATGGAAATTACATGTTTGTAGTTTCAAAGAGAATTAATTTACAATGAGAGTTGTTTGGAGGTTTGGGGGGAGTTTATTTTTGTTTCCTTTTTTTTTACATTTAAATATTTCTAAAAGCACCACAGTCATATTTAAAGTAATATTTCCTTTGACTTCTACAGGCCCTCTTCCCAATTCTCTCTTCCTTGATGTTGCAAGGCTCTAACTTACTTGGCAGTATTGACTAGTTCATCAATTCTTGATGGTTACATGCTAAGAAATGATGAGTTTCAGGATTTGTATTTTCAGGTGTTCATTTCACTTATATTCTGAGTTCTTAGAAATGTCATTTCTAATGGGCTGCTTCAAAAAAAATCAAGTGAGCATAATACTTAACAGCTTCCCAGAAAATGGGTTGGTTTTCTCCTCTATAATGAAAGTGAAAGTGTCTTGTTTGGGGGCTGCTTTTCTGTTGAGGTCCTGTTGTTAGAATCGAGTAGAGTACACTGCTAGTTTGACATAAGTTTTTAAAAAGAATGACTTATTGTGCAGTGTAAGAGGCATAGAAGTGATGTGAGTGAAATAATGCAGAGTTTTTAAAAAGTAACAACAATTAGAATTTTGAATGATTTTTGAAAGAAGTCATAATTGCTGAAAATCTGTTCCTCTGTCTTACTTGTACATTTGTCAAATGTAACTTCTGCTAATGGGAGAAAATTTCAAATACAAAAGGCAGACAAAAAACCTCCAAGAACCACCACCCAAACTTTAGCTGATGCCATTAACACCCTCTCCTTTTGAAGTCAAGGTTCAAAACTTCATCCTTGGAGAACTTAAATGGAGATGGAACATGTAACATAATGGAGATAGAACATGTCACAATTGCTATTTAAAATGCTGTTTTGGAGAGTGGCAAGGACCAAACGTTCTGGGGGCAGGATATGCTAATGGGTATTATTTAGGTAGTGGTTCAACTGAATGGGCTGATGGGTATTTGTTCTGTCATGGGCTCCTGATTTGCCCAGTTTTTCATGCGTCCTGTCATTTTGTTACCATAGGCAAGTCCTAGTTTAAGTGACTTTGCATTTCAGGGCACATACAATACGGATGAAGTGTGTTTGAGACCAGGAGTCGAAAGAGATGTTGAAGAGTAGGGGGGAGAAAATTGTTTCTTTAAGTTGAACTTTCTGTAAAAGTTGTGCATAGCTTTCAAAGTCCAGCATTTTCCTTTTGGTATTTTAAATCCTGTTCTTGCTACTTGTTACAAAAGAAAATCCATTAACTAAATGTTTCTGCATGCTCAGGGTCAATGCTGGGTAAGGGTGGCTGAATAAGGGTTATTTTGTCAGTGCTTACTACTAAACTGCGTACTGAAGGTATTCAGACCTTTTGTTTGTGGTTGCTGTTTCATGCTCTGCAATGTACACACTTTTTCTGCATACAATATTCAGCTGGTATAATCTCTCATGTGTTTTGTCCAATGATTAAATACATTTACTGTGAAGTAGATTAATATCCTCCAGAACTACATTGTTTTATTATAATGATATTGTGGGTACAGTCCCTTTTTTAATAGGAACAGTAGAAGAAGGTCCCAAATCTATGGTGGATGTGAACTTAGGACATGGCTTTTGTCTGTGGATCACAGCTTGGAGCACGCTTTGCCTTACACATTGACTTGTAAGAAAGCTTTATTTATCAAGGGCTTTAAACTGCCATTTGTGGCGCATAGAATTTCAATCCTCTGCGTTTGTGTGTAAGTGGAATATTATTTCTTTCATTCTTATGTAAAAGCATTTTTGTTCTGAGCTACATATCAGAGCTTGATGGCCTCTTGCAGCGGGAGCCAGCAAAAGGCCTTTAAGCCAGTTTTCAGCTGAGCATTCAGCGTAAGGCAGCGTGTGGCACTCCCAGCTGCAGCAGAGCCTTCCCCTGCCTCAGTAAGGTCAAAATTAAAGAACGGAACACACACACAGCTCCCTCCCTGCAGACTTATTCTGTCCCCTTCCTCCTCTGAACCTAGTGCTTCCAAGCCCAGGGTGCAAAGAATTTTTCCACCCATGGCTTCCCTCCAGACATTCAATTCCAGGCAGAGCCCTGGCAGAGAGGTCAGCATGGCACTGCCTGCCAGGGCTGGCTGCCTGTGTAACTCTCTGCCTTTTCCTGCCAGCATGTATTTCCAGTTTAAAGGGAGCATCATCCTGGACAGGAGGATTTTTAGGACAGAAGTATTTTGTATAGTTTTTAGCACTCTGGCATCCCCTGGGCAGAATAAAATATTAATCAGTGTGGCAAATCCTAGAATCTGCACCAGAGTCGTGTTAGCCTGTGGTTGAGCTGGCCTCTGTGTAGCACTCTGACGGAATTACTTTGTTTCTCTTGTCAGACTACTTCAACACGAAATGAGCCATCTTACAGTGTGGTCTTGTCGTTGCCAATTAACCCCTACTTCAAATGAAGGTCTGTGTTCAGGCAGATGGACATTAGTGTGATCATCTTGAGGAAGAATTGAGGCTTTAACAGCAATAAACCCACGACAAATAGCAGCATTTTAAAAGTGGGCCTGACAGGACACATTATTCCTGTCAAAACTGCAGTCAGCAATAAATCCAGAAAAGGAACAGTCAAACCCTTTGCATTTTTTCTTTCTTGTGTAGAAATAGTGTAGAGATGTAGCAAGATTGAATGCTCTGTCCATACAGTATTGATGCAACATTAACATTTTGTCCTAGAAATTGGGCAACACTTTATCAGCAGCTCATTTTTCCACCCAAAATCATGTTGGTGCTAATATTCTTGCAGTTTTGTTACTGGGAGATTAGGCTCCTGTGCTTTCTCTGACGCTGACAGCATATCCCATATGTACCCAGGTGGGGTTGGTCTCTTCTCCCAGGCAACCAGCAACCGGATAAGGGGACACAGCCCCAAGTTGTGCTGGGGGAAGTATAGGCTGGATGTTAGGAGGAAGTTGTTGGCAGAGAGAGTGATTGGCGCTGGAATGGGCTGCCCAGGGAGGTGGTGGAGTCACCATCCCTGGGGGTGTTCAAGAAAAGCCTGGATGAGGCACTTAGTGCCATGGTCTAGTTGACTGGATAGGGCTGGGTGCTAGGTTGGACTGGATGAGCTTGGAGATCTCTTCCAACCTAGTTGATTCTATTCTATTCTGTTCTATTCTATTCTGTTCAGTTCTGTTCAATTCTGTTCTGTTCTATTCTATTCTATTCTATTCTATTCTATTCTATTCTATTCTATTCTATTCTGTTCTGTTCTGTTCTGTTCTATTCTATGCTATCTGAACTCAAGGCTTAGATAAACTTCTTATGCAGGGAGAACTGAGACGGAGAAATGTATTCCTCTTCAAACTCTTGTTCTTCAGTAAGACTAGGCTGTACTCTAAAATATGTATGAAATATGCAATCTCATTTGTGTGGGTTTGATTTTAATCTGAAATTTGCCAGTTATGCAAAATAAAATTCCTTAAAGCATATTTGCCAGTTCTGTTTTCTGTCGCAGAAATCAATAGAGCTATTCCAATATAAACTAGAAGAGGATTTTCAGATCTTGACTATTCATAACCTGAAGTAATTTTATTCAGCAAATGATGGAGTTTCCAGCTACCAATTATGAAAGAAGATGCTTGTAGATGGGAAAAGTCTTTGAAAACTGAAGCTAGAGTATTGTTTTGAAGTTCCCTCTGGCTCTAATATTTTTATATGCTCCAGTTGTGTTGCAGAGATTGGAGCACTCCTTTGAAATGTCCTATTATTTGAGACCTTCCAATTATATGTCCTATTGATCAGCATGCCTGAGACTAGTCGAGGGCTATCAATGATCAGTGACCCTCTGAGAGGTCCCTGGTGTATAAGAGTCAAAGCTTGTGGATATTTCAGAAACAATAGTATAAGTCATTGTGGGCTTAGGATGTTTGCAGTGGAATTAATGCACTCACTACTTCAAACCAAGGGCTTTAGAAGCCAAATGTCAGCTTAGTTCTCTGTTAGAGAGTTTGCTCTAACATGTTACTAGAAACCTGTAAAATTGCAGTAGTATTCTTTATTGAATTCCAGATACAAGCCAAACAATTATGTGTTAATAAAGTAGAAGAAGCTGGAGCAGGGAAGCCTTTCTCTGCTTCAGCATTTCCTCTGTTTCACAAATGAGTAGAATAAATACAGCCTAGTAATTTAATGACTACTTTACTGGTCTCAAGACCATAATTTACTGAAATGTAATGAATTAGTCTTTGTGAGGAAGCATGGCATGGAAGGTTTTACTTCCTTTTATTTCCTTGAATCTTTTTTAATCTTACTGTGGCTTTTCCCCTTGGAGAATAAATTGCACAGGAATGGGAGATGATGTGGCATCTTTTTCTTTCTTCTTTTTATTCCCCTAAACAAAAAGTGTGTTTAGTATGTGAAGAAAACGCTGAAGTGAAGCTTCTCTGCTATTGTAGCTTAGTCTTGATTTTGAACTGTTAAGTCTGCCTGAAAATAAAGGAAGAGTGGAGGGACACCTAACAACAATCAATTAATTTGTTGGTTTTTGTTTTTCTGGTAGCTGCTGTGGGTAAATATAATGAGTTTAGGAAATTGTCAGTTCTTGCTGCATGATACAAGAAATTTAACTTCTATATACCATTCTGGACCTGTGCTTAACAGATACTGCTGCAAGGGTCAATAAAATGAGAATTTATAGGAGTTATAAAGATTCTGTTATGCTGCAGTGTTGTGAAATTTCATTAAGATTTTTTGATTGTTCACACAAAGTTTAACCTTCAGTCAAATAAAAACATAGAACTTTTCTTGACATGAAATTTGTTGGCATGTCCATTTTTTTAAAGGTTACAAACAATCATGTAAATATTTTTCTACTTTAAACCAATTTTTTTCTAAATCAACAATTTAGTGGTCAAAGTATTTTAGCACATCTGGAGCTACTTGAAAGCAGTAAGATACATTGATGAAATTGCATATCAATGTTTTCAAACCTCTTTCATCACAAAGGAATTCTGTCATTTCTTCTTTTAATTCTATCTGTGCTGAACTGAAATCCAGCCAGCTTAAAATCTCCCTCAATCTTCTTCATTTTTCTCTTTAAATTTTACTTTGCTAGAAGTTGAACTATGTAAGTAAGTTACTGCATGTCATTCTGCCTGGACTCCATTAATGGCTATCTGTAGGGCTTGCAAAGTCTTTCATCATGAAAGACCCTCTGGCATGGCCTGTCCATCAGCCTGCAACCCATATTCCTTCCGAACCATTCTCTTTGGGGGAAGGAGGAGGTGACTGACAGACTAGCTAAGAGCAGAGAAGTGTCTTTAGGCTTGACTTTTGATCTTTTTAGTCCCCAGGCATAACTATAATAATGCAAAAAGCTCAGTTAACTTATCTTCTTGTCCTAAGAGATGTGTTCTGGTTCACTTGTGATGTCAATCCTTACACTTTGCTATCACACAAGTCTCCTAGAAAGCGCTTCACTTCATCAGCAACTACAATTTAAGCAGAATAGAATAGGAATGGCTTACACATGCTGATATTTAATTGGGATCTCTAAGACTTATTGGTAGAAATGTAGATAATTGCTTGTCATTCAGGTATCACTTGATCAGAAAGCATCAGCTTTAAACTTAAGATCATAACAAGAGTCAAACTAAGACGGTTAGGAGATGAGGCTTTATGTTCAGTCATGGATAGTGAATTTCATCTTCCTAGTCAAGTGGTTTGCAGCACACATGGATTGATGATACACTGTAGAGCAACAGGGACTGCCTGTTTGAAAAAAGAAGGCAGCTTTGTCAGACCTTATTTATCTTCTGTCTCCCTTTCCTCTCCTTTGATTAGTTTATAAATCAATTTACTATTTAACTCAATCAGTAAGAAGCTTTATGAGGAAGGTGGATGATGTGAAAGGGCTGTTTGCTTTGGTAGGGCTCCTTTTTTTTTGTTGTTGTTGTTATTGAGGACAAATAGAGATTATATATATTATTTCTGCATTGGATTTTCCCCATGGAATTTTAATGTCCTCTACAGTTACAGGAGACTCATAGCCTCTTAAAGTACCCAGAAATAATTGTGGAGAGTTTGTCTGATTACACAGAACCATGAAAAATGCCAAAAACATACTATGAAAAGGCTTGTGTTTTGCCAATATCTGAGCTCCTGTGCCTAGCAGCAGCAAATCACTATGGTCCAGATTAAAAAGCTGAGTTCATTAACATTTATCTGTCAGATGCTTGAGCTGTCTGCTGTGTTTTGGTTTTTGCAGTCAAATTCATAGTTGTCACTTGGGTTTATTTTCTACAAATGAAAGTACAGCCATGTTTTCTGCTGAGAGCCTGACGATTTCTCAGTTAAGTGGAAAGTAGTTTGATTTCCTATGTCCAGCATCTTAATCCACCAGGGCACCAAATGTAGGACTCTCAGAGTACCACACGCAATCTTGACTCACAGAGATGATAGTACTTTACTTCCTTTCCCCTTTGAGAGTTGTGATTGCATTGCCTGGAGGAGTTTCCTGTTTTTTTTTTTTCACATTTCAAACAGTGATTTGAGCTGTACCATTCTTTGACTTGCCAGTACAAGATACACTAATGTATTGGTTTTACCTGTATGGATCTCATTCTAGAAACGAGTTAATTTAATCAGTCTAGGTATAGAATACTGTGTACAAATCTGGTCACATTTTAAAACCAAGTGGTAAAAAAGCAAACCCTTTTGAAGATTGTTATTTTTCAGTAATTTTCCTATCTCTAAAAATTAAATTAGAAGTAAATGTTCAACCAGGGGTTGCTCAAAATGTGTCTTGCTGGTGTAAGAATATGTACCTACCGAAAAAGACATGTATGTATTCCTTCAACAGCTTGGTCTAGCTGAAGATGTCCCTGCCCATGGCAGGGGGCTGTAATGAGGTGATCTTCAAAGTCAATTCCAATCCAGACTATTCTGTGGCTCATTAAGTGTTTTTCTAACTGTCTGTCTTATTTCTGTGACCTTCCCGATGAATTATCCAGGAATGTATGTTAAATCAGAGGTTTCACAAAGACCTTTATGGCGTCATCCAAACAGGTGAAGTCTAATTTCATGCATCACCGGCCAATTAGTTCAGTAGAGGTGGGTATTTAGCCTACAGAAATCTATCCTATCTCCCCAAAAAGACTACTTTGCAGCATTTTTTGAGAGAAAATAGTCTCTACAATTAGAAACACTTTATTTGCTTTCATGAAATGTGTATTTCTCTTTGCAAATTAAGCTTTCCTCTCAAGGTTTGACTTAATTGCTCTATGGAAAAAAATGCCAATAATCAACAGAAAAATTAAAGACTTCTGACAATAATATTTGTTGATCTTTAGAGAATAAACAATTTCTTACTGGCAGCTTGATTTTGCTAGCAACTGCTGTATGAAAAGCCTAGGTTTTCTTTTAATTGTTAAGCTGCTGAAAGTTGCAGCCCTATAGAAAACAACTTCCAATTATTCTTGCTTTGAAGTTGTGAGAGTCTAAATCCTCTCTCCCTTGTTCAAATCAGCAAAGGTAAAGATTGCCTTTGTTACCTTCCCGGACTCAGGCCAGGTTCCTGGCTGAAAGCTCAGGGATGCAAATCAACAGAGATGCAGTGCCTTTGTGGCCTACCCAGACTTCAGCCTGGCTGGAATGCCCAGGATGTGCCTCCTTACATCAGCTACCCGGCAGAGAAAAGGCTTCTGTGTGTTTGGGGTGTGGGCAGGTAAGCGGTGCAGGGAGAGGGTGAAGGCCCTCCCTGGAGCTGTCGCTGAACCGCTGCAAAAGCATGAAATACACAGGAAGGTTTCCTGGGGAGCTGCACCTGGACACTGATCAAAAAATCTATATAAAAAGACATGAGCATTGCCTGCCAAGACAAGCACCTCCACCGGAAGAGTTTGAGGAACAACTCCAGAAGAACTCCTTACAAACTCTGTGGAAGAATGTCCCTGGGCCATGCAAAGGTCTCTCCCCCCACCCTCCAATGTTCGGGTGATGATATCATAGAATCAGCCAGGTTAGAAGAGATCTCCAAGCTCATACAGTCCAACCTAGCACCCAGCCCTATCCAATCAACCAGACCATGGCACTAAGTACCCATCCAATCTTTTCTTGAACACCTCCAGGTACAGTGACTCCACCACCTCCCTGGGCAGCCCATTCCAATGCCAATCACTCTCTCTGCCAACAACTTCCTCCTAACATCCAGCCTAGGCCTCCCCTGGCACAACTTGAGACTGTGTCCCCTTGTTCTGTTGCTGGTTGCCTGGCAGCAGAGCCCAACCCCACCTGGCTACAACCTCCCTTCAGGTACTTGTAGACAGCAATGAGCTCTGCCCTGAACCTCCTCTTCTGCAGGCTGCACCCCCCCAGCTTCCTCAGCCTCTCCTCACAGGGCTGTGCTCCAGGCCCCTCACCAGCTTCGTTGCCCTTCTCTGGACACCTTCCAGTATCTCAACATCTCTCTTGAATGGAGAAGCCCAGAACTGGACACAGCACTGAAGGTGTGGCCTGACCAGTACTGAGTATAGGGGAAGAATAACCTCCCTTGTCCTACTGGCCACACTCTTTCTGATCCAGGCCAGGATGCTGTTGGCTCTCCTGACCACCTGGGTACAATCCCTGCTTTTTCCCTTCTGTCGTGGAGGGTCTGTAGGCCCGAAAATAGGCTTATTTTTGCCTTACCTTGCCCAAACATGTTTTGCTGCCCAAACTAGAGGTAAAAACATTAAATGGGTAAACAAGCACAAAAGGGGTACAATAGGCCTGGTGCCACAAAGTCTGGCCTGCCTAAGATCCAGGTTGTAAACAGGTTATATAAGCTGGTTGTAGAGATGTTGTGTAAGCCCCACACACCTAGCCTATGCTCTCCCCATATTTGGAGGTACTAGACTTGTGATTTAGCCTATTATGGTATTGTTTGTCTGACTGCCATAACCTGATTGGTCATTCTAGTGTCCATTAATCTCGGCCCACAGTTGATAAATAGAGCTACACAGGTAACCAAGGTGCTTCACCTGCCTGCTCTCACTTCATCAGCATGCTCACACTCATGCTCAGGCCCCATGCTCAGCCCCGCCCTGCTCACGATCGCTCACATTCAGGCACACTCGCTGATTATTAGATTCAGACTCACCAGCTTCTTGCTTATGCCTACTTGCTTATGCTGTTATTACGGAGCTCAGACTCCCAGCCAGCTGTGGTGAATTAATCAGGACTTGATCCTAAATTGCCTGTCATTATCTAAGGAGTTCAGACTCCTGTGCTGCCATGTATGCCTGCTACCTTCATTGCCTGGTAAGCGCTATTGCTGCTGAGATACCAGGAAGCAGACCCCACACGATCTGCCTGCCAGCCAGCATGAGAACCGTGCTCAGATGGCATCCTTCTCCTGCACCTGAGGTCCTGCCTACGAATTCCCTGGACAAAGTGTCCAGAAGCATCCAGGAGACAAAGGCAGAGATTGCATCCTTCGCCAGGAGAACAAGGTCAGAGACTGTGTCATTTCCCCAGAAGCTGGGAAGATTCTCCTTTCCTCAGAAGCCAGGAGATTCCAGCCTCGAAGTCCATGGGCAAAGCTCTCCTGAAGATTTGGACACAAGTAATAGGCTGTGCCATAGCCCCGGAGGGTGATTATTGATGATTAATTAGAATTGTAAGTAAACGCTTGAATGCCTCTGTAGTTCCTATTGCCTCCTGCCTTAGAGCAGAAAGAGTTTCAGCCCCCTCTGCTGGGTGAATAGTATATAGACCCCAAGTGGCATTAAGCCGCAGGGGAAACTCCTCTCTTTGTTTATAGTTTTGAATGTTTTGCTAGTTATTAATAATTTATATTGTGGTATTAATCCTATAAGGTACTTCAAGACTGTGTAGACTCTTTTAATATTAAATACAGTGGTTGGGGGTGGCGAGAGTTCAGAATACTGAAGTTAATAAATATATATTTTTATACATATTATCTTACACCAATTAATTTCTCCCCTTCGCCACAAATCGGCGTAGGCAGCAGAATCCCCCTCCGCAACACTTCCCCTGCTCACCTCTTTTTCTCTGTTGTTCCCTCTCTTCTCCCCTCTCTCTCTCCCTGGTTTTGTTCAACTTTCTCCTTTAATAAATAGTTCTGTGGTGATATATGGCCTCACAACATGGAAATCTATAAGATCACATATTGTTTATTTCTGTTCTCCAGACCTTGACAGAAGTCTGTGTACTTTCAGTTGCTATTTTAATGTATGATAAATCAGTTTATCAATTTCTGTAAGCTGAGGGGGAGGAGTAGGTTTAGACTGGATCTTAGGAAGAAGTTCTTCAGTATGAGGGTAGTGAAAGACTGGAACGGGTTGCCCAGGGAGGTTGTGAAACCCAGATTGGTTGAGTCTAGCTGAAAGGCATCCCTGGCAAGGGCAGGATGATTGGAGTAAATCACCTCTAAGGTCCCTTCCAACCTTAGACATTCTCTGATTCAGTTTTTTATGTAAACTCAAACCTGCTTCAGATTTCACCCACAACATCTGCCCCGACATAGTGTGCTCAGCTGGCTGCAGCGGTTCAGAGACGTTAATATGGATTGTTCAAGAAAGAGCCTCTTGACATCATGAATTATTTTGGGAGAAGGTGGGGGTGGGAATGGAGGGAAGGAAAAAAATGATTGAATTAATCTTGATATGGCCTAACAAGAAAGTAATATATGTTTTCCTGATCTGCAACTCTGTTTTGTTCTGCTCTTTGGGATGCCTATGCTGGTTGCCAGTAGTAGGATTATGGAACTGGCCACTGGAAGTAGTCAGGGCTTGTAAGAAGTGCTGAGATAATTCATATATATGTGAGTTGTATTCTGAAGTATCCACGCTTGAGGCACCTCTGGTTAGCTAATGTGTTCTTGATTCATGAACAGCCATTTCGTGGAGACACTTCAAAGGAGAAGTGTCACTCAAGTCACTATCCCAGCATATCTTTGACACTGCTGCACATAATAATACTAAAGGTAGAAGAATCCATCAGGATTATTTTTTTGAGAGTGAAGGGCTGGCTCAGGCACTGGTGTAAAGGTTGCTGTAGTCAAAGGATGTGTGTCTCGAATTTCTATTTCGCTTTGTTGCTTTTGCAAGCAACAAAGTCTGTGACTTTCTGCTTTTAAGCTGGTGCCAGATACCATAAGGCAATTGCCAGCTGCAGGGACAGAAAAAGCTGAGCATAGGTGTTCCAGGGAGCCCGGGCAGCACCTTGTGGCAGGGGTTTAACCTGTATTTGCGAGGCTAAAGAACATTTATAGATGTATATATGGACACAGTGTGCTCTTTTCTCTTAAAAAATGACTTATGAAACAAAACAAGATGAGAAAAAGGAACCTCCTCTGTCAGTGCTCTCAGTCATTACCTGTGGGAGTGTCCCATCGGGTCCCATGGACTTGAACACTCAGTTTTTTCAGGTGATCAGGAACCTGATGTCCACTTATGATGGGCAGCTCTTCCTTCCAGCCCCTGCCATTATCTTCCATGACTCCAAGAGTGTGGCTGGAGGCCTTTGCAGTGAAGACTGAAGTAAAGAAGTCGTTGAGAACCTCAGCCTTTTCCATGTCACTTGTGACCATTTCACCTGTTTCCTTTCTGAGGGGGGCCAACCTTCCCTAGGCTTCTTTTTACCATTAATATACCTGTATAAATTCTTGGTGTTCCCTTTGACCTCCCTGGATAGATTCAATTCAAGCTGGGCCTTGGATTTCCTAACCAGATGCAGGTAAGGCAGGGTATTGGAACAGTGCTATGCTCCAAATAGCTAAAGAAGTGGCTTTGCTGAGGTATCCAAATAATTATCACATAAAGTAGAATACACAGATCTTAAAGTCCTTTCACTTAGGAGGAAAATAGAGGAGAAGTCCTCTGTACTGAGATTTATGATCACCTCAGTCCCTTCAGGCATTTTGTCCATGGAAAGCTGAGGGTGGAGGGACAGTGTCATTTAATTATGTAACTGCCAACACAGGGCAGAGATGGGGAGATTCATGACAGTAAGCAGCTCTCTAATGCTCCCCCCATCTTGAAACCCAAAAATCCAGTAATAAGATTCAGTCATAGAAATTCCAATGAGTGCATATTCTACAGAAACAGTTAATAGAATTAAGTAGAATTTTTCCACTAGAACGCTTTTTGATGGGAGATGCCAGCCCAGCATTCTGCCAGGACTTATCACAGAATATCTGCTGAAAACCTAATGTGTGTCCTTCCTGGCTGGCCAAGTGTTGCAGCCCTGGGAAAGCAGGGATTTTAGGTTCCTTCCTTCTTTCAAACTCTGAAAATGAAGTGCTTACAAATGTATAAAAAGTGTAGTTGTATGTTCGGTCTGAACAGTTCAGCTGAGCTCTTAATTTAATGGAAACCAGAGCCTTTTGCACTCCTTCTAAAAGGGATATTGCAGATGTATCTGTCATTGTTTCACTGTGAAACAGTGCGAGTCACTGTGAAAACAATGATTCTTTAACATCAAATGGAGATAATGAAATTTAAAGGAAGTACTTCTCTTTTTCTTTGTACACAGCTCATTGTTTCAGTGTAGCAGAAGTCATAAGTTAAAAGGGTACATTGGAAAGAGACAGAAGGAAACAGTGATTCTGCACCTGCTTAAGAAAATACAGCAAAAGGTCACGGAGTCAATTGCTCATTGCTTACAAAATGCTGAAGAATCTTGTTCCCATTGTCTGGTGGATCAGTTTCCAAGTGCCTGTCTGTGTTACTGCAATGGGGCACAATGCTCTCAACAGTAAATACTAAGGTACTGCATTTGCAAGCACATTTCCCTGTTGACTAATAACCAGACATGCTATGTTGTGTTGAATGTGGGATTTTGGTCATAAATCCTATTACAAAGTGTTGTTTTCTGGCCTATGGGGGATTGTTAGGATAGAGAGAATTGAAGAATTTTTGCACACTGCAAGTGTGCCTTTGAAAACAACTTTTCCCAGGCATCCTTTCCTTGTGAGACATTAATACATCTTCCATAATCATGTAAGTCTGTGCAAGATGCAAGTTTCTATGTGAAGATTTGAAATTCATGATGCTGATTTGTAATTAGCATAGAGGGCAGTTTAGCACAGACACCAGCTCTGTAAGATGTGGAAGTAAAACATGCATTCTATGATGAGCCATTTTGTAAACTATCTTCAGTGTTATAAAACATTCCAATTCCCTCTGAAAGTTCTTTTCTCCTTTTGAGCATCCACCACCTGTTTTAACAGCAGCAGCAGCAAAAAACCCGAACAATTTTCCAAACTATTCCAACATGAACTCAAGCAATTCATATTGTTAAGGTTCTGGGTTGCAGAACCTGTGAACCTGTTAATGATTGTGCAATTAGAATTTTTCTGTCCCAGATCCTAGGCTGAAAGGTCTGCCCATCTCTTGCTGCCATTTACGTAATGTGAGTCAGAACAACAAAAACAAACAAATGAAAGAAATGAAAAAGTGGTCTCAGCATAAGAACTTGCATCTTCTTGGCTGTCCATTATAAGGTGGGCATCACCAAACTGCAGAAAGTCCTGCAGTGAGTGAGCAGGAGGACAAGTAGAACTATAAAACAGTTCTGCATTTTCTCTGTATGCATTTGAATCTAGAGGGAGGCTACTAAAAGACACCAATGGCAAGGATTAAGGCTCAAGTGTCCACTAGATAAATAGCAGATGCTCTCTGTAAACCCCTCTCCCTCCCCAGATGGGAGGAGAAAGGGAATAACTGAGACAGAAAGGAGTTGGAAAAGAAAACTAAAACCAGCTTTAATGACAATAATATCAACCCGAAATATACAGGAATAGATGCAAAGCAATATTGAACCCAGTGCCCCTGATGGCAATGTCAACCAGTGATGGTGTGGGCAGGCACTGGGGAAGTCCAAGACCAGATTCAGCAGCAGATAGGAACAACATTCAGAATCTGGATTCTGGAATTGAATTCAGGAATATATGGATCAAGGTTGAAGGCAGAATGAACAGAGTCCTCCTTGGACACCAGCCATTGAAGAAGAGACCATGACTCTGTTGATCCCTCAGCTTTATACTGATTATGGCATCCATGCAATGGGGTACCTTGTCGGTCAGTTTAGGGTCACCTTTGCTGTCCCTTCCTCCCTACAGGTGCTACCCCTTACTTTGCATCACCCCTACATGGCACACAATTTAGACCTTGGTCTTCATAGGAGTGAGTATAAGCAAGAGCCCTTCTGCACAGCAGTCCTTGGTAGGAATAATAAACATTGAACATTATCACTTCTAGAAGCTACCACTCTGCAGAAACATGCTGTGAACTTCAGAAAGTGCTGTCACTGCGAAGAGACCGAGCTGAGAATTGAAACCAGTGAACAGAATTAGCTCTGTTCTAGCTTGAACCAGGACAACCAGGAATGTGACTGAAGGGGAAAGGAATAACCTGGTAGTTGATGCTCCTTGTAGTCAGGGAGAGGTGCTGGTTGGAGGCAAGGACAAGGAAGGGTGGGTTATTTTGGCCAGTGTTGGTAGTATGGTTGCTCAAAAGGTCTCTCTTTTTCCTCCAATTTGTGGTCACACTGAGAAGGAGGCAGTTTAGCCCCAGCGCTGCAGGGCTATTCAAGAGTGTGGACACAGGACTTCCCACAGTGTTGGGAAGCCTTCCCAGTACTTCCCAACTACTTCTCTGTGACCATGGTTAACTTATCTTTAGTATCTAGTCTTTCAGCAGTGGGTAAGAAGGAAAACCTCCTCATGTGAAATTAAAACTACATTTACCCTACAAAAGTAGAAAAAGGATTGCAGAAGAAATATATGAGTAAAATATTATTTATACACTGTTGAAATAATTAATTTCTGGTTTGGTTAAATTCTCTACAAAGCTGCTGATGGAAATAGCTTCTGAGCATTTGTGTGACACTATCTGAACTTTGTTTGTCCGTAGTCAACCATAGGACCGTCCTGGCTTCAACATAGAATCATAGAATCATAGAATGGTTTAGGTTGGAAGGGACCTCAAGGATCATCCAGCTCCAACCCCCTGCCACAGGCAGGGACACCTCCCACTAGAGCAGCTCGCTCAAGGCCTCATCCAGCCTGACCTTAAACACCTCCAGGGAGGAAGCATCCACAACCTCCCTGGGCAACCCGTTCCAGTGCCTTACCACCCTCACTGTAAAGAACTTCCTCCTAACATCCAGTCTAAATCTCCCCTCTTCCAGCTTAAACCCATTCCCCCTCGTCCTAACATTACTAGACCGTGTAAATAGTCCCTCCCCAGCTTTCCTGTAGGCTCCCTTCAAATACTGGAAGGCCACTATAAGGTCTCCTCGAAGCCTTCTCCTCTCCAGGCTGAAGAGCCCCAACTCTCTCAGCCTGTCCTCATAGCAGAGGTGCTCCAGCCCTCTGATCATCTTCGTGGCTCTAGACCATGCACTTTTGCACTGAAACAGACCTAGGGCCAAATTTTATTAGGAATAATTTATACTGTATAGATTAACATCAGAAAAGCGCTTACTATAAATTATTGCTTATTCTGATTGATATTTTATGTCACATGCATATTTCTGGTTGAAGAAGCTTAAGTACTGTAGGTTCTTATTGGTAATGGTTTGCATGTAAAGAACTGAAAGTCATAAAGAGTTAATAGTAGCAGCGGGGGCTGGAACTGGGTGATCTTTGAGGTCTTTCCCAACCGAAGCCATTCTGTGATTACAATGCATGCCTTTGACGTCAGCAGCTCCCACCTCTCTTCCTACCGTTATATATTAGCACTTTTACCATGACTATGCTTATAAAGGCCCCTTTGCCATTCACAGCTGTGTTCTCAGGTGGCTAATCTTAGCAAGAGGCAGAGCCTCAGGTGCTTTTGTTAGAGGTGGCATTCACCCTCATAGCTTTAGGCTGAATGGCTTTTTCTTTTTTCTGTCTCCAAGTCTGTTAGCAGCACCTCAAGTGTTTATCTCCTGAGTCTATATGAGGTATGACAGCCTGTGCTTCCCTATTCACAAAATACTGAAGCTTCAGCTCACTCCATAGAGGGAATTTCTTGCTCTACTCTGAAATGAGAACACATGGGGCCATTCCAAAGGCCTGCCCTGACTCTCTTGGAGTCTCTCTTGAGGTGGGCTTATGCTTTGGGGAAAAAAAAAAAAGCACTCCATGATTGTAGACTTACCACTTTGTTGTATCCTTCCAGTTCCCATTCTCCTGGGAATTTGTGGGGTTTTAGAACGTGCCAGTAAAAGTGAACACATCCAATGAATAAGAGAAACCCCCCTCCAAATAATGGAAAAAGCAGAATGACTGAGAGCATGTAATTTTTGTTCATCTGAGTTCACATTGTAAATATTGATTTTGGTAAAAGAACACTTGAGGTAAAGACATCACATTGTGTTCTTCAGCACATCTGTTGCACAAACATCCCAGTTCCTGTGTGGATCCAGTGTTACGGATGATTTATAAGACCTTTCGGCCTTTCAGACAATGCATTTGTTATCGATCTGCTGACTGCACATTGAAGAAGTGATGATAGATGTTGGAGGGTTTCATAGGTATTAATTATCCCTGCAACTGTATATAATTTCTAAATGATTCTTGTGTTATTTTTTGGTTGAACTCAGCATAAGTGCAAACATCATCTACTTAGTGTGTGAAAATAGCTTACATTTTAGGGCTGCTTACAGATTCTTTATCATGCTTAAAACTTTGTAATTAGTATATTATCACAGAATATTTGCTGGACTCTTGCAAAGCTGAAATAAGCAGCTTACCTTGGTGCTTAGAGACTAAACAGACTGCCAGACAGAGACTGAACTGATATTGAACAAAGCTGACTTCTTTTGTGGTTGGTATTGCTTTTAACTGATCCTAACTGTAAAATCTTGATCAAAGTAAACAACTCCATGATATCTTTCTGACAACCTCTTAATCTCCCTGAGATTCTGGGGGAACTACAATAAACCACTCTGTCAGTAACACGACTTTCATCTTGATATCCTGGAGGTATGTTATGTGGTATCCCTTAAAGGAGATGGAGCTTTCACAAGTACACACTTTGTTTGTGTAGCCCAAGATGGTCCTGTAAACTGGAAACCTTCCCAGCTCCCTGCCTTTCTCACTTAGATTGTTTCAAATTGCCAGCAGCAAAGCTCCGGTCTCTGCAAAATGTTCTTTGTTGACCTATTAACCTTGACAGTTGATTGCTCCAAAAGGTAATGTTCAAAACCAGAACAATGTGAGGTTGCTTACCATATGGTCCATACTAGCTGATACAAACTGAGGCAGCTGGTGAGACATGAAGACCCTCCTGGTGTTTGAGAATCTAGTTTGGAAAAAAATATTTTAAAAGAAACTAACTTCTGCATTGAATCTGAATGCTCAATTCTCATTCAGAACTGAGGTGGTGGGAGACTCAAATGATACGTGCTTTCCAGCTCCTAAATCCTGTCCTCCTGTGCAGCTGAAAATAAAGATGCTCCTGGATGGAAGACTTGGCTGTAAGAGGCTTGTTTCAGATATGTGGTATTTAGGGTTCTTTTCAACTACTGCTTGAAACACTACTTTCAAGGCTACCTGTCTGAGCAGGTGGAACACCTCTGAGTATGGAACCAAGCAGCATTTCCCTGATGGCTTTGCAAAATGCAAAATGATCTTGTATGTTTTCCTTGTTAGTTAAGTGTTTAGTTATGTACTGAGAATGAAGGGCTTGGGAAGGGACAGTTTTCTTGCCTATCAGGAGGAAAATATTGGTTTATTTTAGTAACTAAGTATAACACTTTAGTATTTTTATTTTCTCCAAATTCGTGTTTTCTCTTTCTGTAGAATACTGTACTGCCATCACCAGTATATCTTCCAGATGATACTCCCTTGTTCTTGGTGCCTCTTATCTACTGAGCAAGTATCTCTTTACTGGTTTGGAGTATTTTTTAATCAAAATGTTCATGGTACAAAACCATTTTATTACCAATTAATTTCTAGCACTTGTTTTCAAGTAGAATGTTATAATCACAGAAAGCTTCATGCTTTACACTCTGGTAATTCAGGTCAATAAATCCAATTATATAACTGCAGAAATACTAGCTCCTACCAGAGGGAAAAAAGCAAAGGTTTGGAAATGCAGTCTGTAATTAATGTAAATGCAAAATCTGGTTATATTCCCAGTATCTCTGTTGTGTGGCAGAGTATTCAGTGTTTAAACTGAAAATCTGCATTTGGAACGGATTTTCAGGTTCTACAAAGAATTATGTTAGCTTTATACAGCAGATCAATGGCAATGTTCACTTACACGGAGAGGTGTACATCCCTACAGACCTTAGATTGGAGGCTTTAAAAATAGGAATGGGTCACACTGGCCAAGAAACATCTATCTGTGAGTTTGAAGCAGAGTTCGGTTACTGCAACCTGTCGTTCTGAAGGCAGATTCTCATGAACCTGAATAAGAACCTTCATGGCAATAAGAGAATATCTGTTACAAACTGTTGCAGAAGTGATTTCAGTTAAGCAAATTACTGGGAGCAGTGTATTTGTTGCTCATTTACTGATTCTACAGGTCCTTGTTTTTCAGTAGAGAATGCTGGTTTCAAAACCCTGGCCAGACCAGAACATCCCAGTTTGGGATTCCACTTCATTTTATCATAGAGGAGAGTGGATGTATATATGTAAATACCTTCCTAGTCACTAATGACTGCTTATGTGTCAGCAGCAAATGTGGAGTGAGCTGAGTTTGGTCTTTTCGCTCAGGTTTTCTTGTGTTTGCTGAGGGCTAAGAGCATGACTGCACTGTTGGCTACCACAGGTGAATTTATGCCCAATAACTTCATGCCCAGTAACTTGACTTGATCATCACTCACTGCAGGACTGTTTATAGGCTTAATTTGCTCGGTTGTTTCAGTCACTTTAATTTACGTGTAGACACTTTTGCAGGACTTCTAAGGGCAGCTTTGTGATACATCTTGATTAATTAATACAAAATCAGTTTAAACTTCTCCCTGTTTCCTGGCTTAATGTATATGAATGCTCTGTTGCAGAACATAGCAGCGCATTCTAGCTGAAGGGCTAGAATTAGAAAATGCAAAAGCCAGTCCCCTGGGTGTGACACCTGCCTCTCACAAACCATGCTGTCTTGTTTTGCTTTAAGTAGGTGTGCAGAAACAACCACGCATGAGTGCTACTTTAAGTTCTTTAATTATTCTAATTAAAGAAGAGATAAACTTAGTGCGTCAGAAAATTCTTCCACCTCCTGAGGTCACTTGCAGAGCTCTTCATCAGTCAGAGGGAGGTAATAGGTCGTGAGGTGCCTTGACAGCTTTTAATGTGTGATCACTTACTCTTTAATGGATGACAGTTGTAATTACTGTAATGGGTGGACTAATTGAGAATGAGACTTCTGTTTTATTAAAGGGATCAGCCCTGAGTGTGGAGGCTTACTGGCTTGTATGGGAAATAATCAAGCAGTGACAGGCACTAGTGTAAGAAAAAAGTTGAAGGTCATTATAGGCTGGTAGGTATTTCTCTCCACTTCTGCTGCAACACAGCAGTGTTTACCAGAAGCTTGGAAACATGTAAAGTAAATCCCATGAAGAAAGAGTAGCAATTCTAAGCAGTAGAGCCTACTTAAAACTTCTTTATTTTCAGGGTAAAAAAAAGAAGAAAACCTAATTTGCTGGCAGAAAAATAAAATTAACTGTTGTTGGGTTTTTGTTTTTTTTTTTTTTGTTTGTTTGGTTTGGTTTTCTTTAATGTTATCCCTTCTGCTGCACTGTTCTTTTCCATGTTTAGAAATGCATCCAAAACCTGTCTACCTTTTTCATATTGTTCACTGAACAGATCTATGGAAAACTTGTGGAAGGGAAACATGATTCACTGAATAAGAACAGTTTGGGAAACTGAAATGGCACATGTGTGATTTTGGACAAAAAGCAGATGAAAAGTGGGATACCTTAAAGAGAAGTATTAGACTAATCAGTAGGTGTAATCCACCATGAGTTTGGTTTAGACCTGAGTTTACAGACAGTTCTGATTCCAGAAGAATGAATGCTATGTTCAGTTCCAGATTCACAGAAACAATGAGTTTAATGAGTTGAAGGAAGCAAGGCTTAAAGTTTGAAAACTTGAAGGAAAGATTGAAAAGAAACTAAGAAAGGCAGAACAAGTATAATATAATTAACCTAATAGTAAAAAAAATAGCTGTTTGTAAACATGGGTAAAGAACTAAAGTGTTTTTTTCAAGTATACAGCTGTGAGGAGCTTGATAGAGGGCTATTACTGAGGAGTTTCTCAGTGAAAGTGTGAGCACCTGAAGCATTCAGACTGAAGCTGAGAAAGCAGTGGGAAATATGCCGTAAGAAACAAATGTATGCAGTAGATGCAGTTAGGAGCCAGTGTCTCATAGTGTGATGTGGCATGTTGCCTAGACAGAGGGACTGGTGGGACTCAAACTGATCTGTTGCAGAGTTTCTGAGTGTGCTGTGTTCATTTCAGAGATTTGCTTTAGCTTAAGGCAGAAAACCTGAAGTGGCCACTGGCCACTGAACTACTCTGAATTTGCTCTTCTGCATCTGTTCAGAGCAGGCATGTACTTGGCTGTCTTTCCCTTTTCAATATTTGGGTAACATTGCTCAGCCTGTATGTTGTAAATATTTTTTTTTTCCCTGTGGGATAATGTATTTAAAAAAGAAATATGATGGCTGCAGTGAAAAGTAACCAGAGTATGGTGGATTTGTGTGGGAAGAAACGGGATTAATACTGATGTAATCAAGCACTAACTGAATGAAGGTTTCAGTGTGATTTGGAGAATGATGGACTTCAATGAAAGAACAAACTGGCAGAATGTTCATGTGATCTGTCTGCCTCAGTCCATGAACTTAGGGAAGTTAAGTTCTGCTGAATCACTACAAAAATGCCTGCTTCTGCAATGAACTTCAAAATAAGAGTGGCATCTCAGAGCCAAGATATCCCATTTAGAATGGGAGGGAGTGTTCAAACACAGAGGAATAGATGGGTGGAGAGCAAACGATGGCTTTTTAGGTTGTGGCAATTTTGGTTTGCCTTTTTGCTTTTGTTGATTGTGTTGTTCTGGTTTTAAGTTTTGGTGTTTTGTTTTACTCTGAAGAGTATAGGAGGGATTTCTCTGAGAAACACATCAGCTGTAACTGATCTTTGAAGCAGGAAGGAAGGAAAGCAGGTGGGAAGGATCTGAGGGTAGAGATCTATCAGTTGCAAACATCCTAGATTGGAAGACTGATCAATTACCCAGTCTCATTTGGTAGCCATCACCCTTGAAAGAGAATACAGCAGGATTTGTCACTCCTTTCAGAGCAGTACTTGGTGGTGGTTGAGAGATGAAGGAACCAAGAGTGCTGTGATGGTTTGGGTGTTACCCGCCCCCACTGTTACATAGTCACCCAGACTAGACTCAGCCAGCTGGAAATTAAGGAAGGAAGCTTTGTATTTACATCTTAGCACAATATCCAAGCAGACATTCACAATATCTACAGCTATATACAGAAATAGACAAGTTAAAGGTAACACAGAAACACAACAGCCCTCCCAGAAACCAGAGTCCCCAGGAGGGGCTCCCAACTGCCCTTCCACCTCCTTTCCACCCCGCTACCTTATCCCAGACTTAGTCTTACGTGCAAGGTGAGTTTGGAGGATTGGCATGGGGGGGTTAGATAGCAGAAGGATTAGTTACACAGAAAGAGGCCAGGGACAAAAGTACAGGCACCAGCTGCGACAGAGGCCCACTGTGTTATCTGTGTTTTGCGTACTTGTTTTTATACATCTCAGCAAGCCTATGAGTGAAGCAGACATCACCACTGCTTCCTTTTCACAGCTTATAACCTGATTTCTCTCTCTAAAATGTTCCAGCTAGCCTCAAACTAGCACAAGTGCCCTCCATCTCTCTGACTCCTTGAGTTCTGTGACTTCCCAAGAGTTGTGTGGCTGCAGATGGAGGGCAATTTTTTACTGTAAGTCTTTAGTGTATCGGGAGCATTTCCTTAGGACAAATGTAATAAATTTGTCAGGCTTTTACACTTTGAAGCTTCATTATTCTTATAATTACAGATTTTAAGTTAAGCATCTTTCTAACACAGGTCATTAACAGACATTATCTCTGAGAAAAATATATTGTCTTTATCTTTCTGCAGATGTTTGGGTTAAATATCACATATTAATGCCAATAAACCAACCATCCTTTAGAAAAGCAGCAGAGGCCATCATCTTTTCCCTTCCCTAATTGAGTCTGTAATTTGAAAGCAAGTAATTTTAAAGGTCTGCTTTATATTTTAAGGTCTCAGAAAACTGTAAGCTTGCAGCCACTCCTGAGATTTTTGACTGCAGATTAATAATGTCATCAATGCAAGAAAACTATTGAATGTACTAAGCAAATACTGCCTCCATCAATTCTTTACAATTCTAGCTGTGAAGCTGGTTGGTGGAGTCTATCAAAACTGAGGTGATTTGGGGCATATCTGTAGCAAACTGAGATTTCAGTTGCTGTATCTGTAGAATGTAGGTACCCTGGACTGAAGGAAATATATTCAGGAAGAGATGTCTTCCTCAAGTTCTGAAGATTGTTCGTTCCTTGGCATATTCAATGCTGTTTCCATAGGAGTGTGACTGTCTCCTACACAACAAAGCTGGTATGGTGCTCACAGCGATCAGAGCATTTAAGAGCTCCGCATACATTCATCTGAGTTGGAGGTTCTCATTTCCACACAGAAAAATAAAGCCAGGCTTTGGAGCTGCTAGGGAAAATGAGGCTTCTTACCCAAAGCCTTTGTTGGAGAACTTATTTCTTCCTATTTGCTAATTACTGCAGTACTGGCAAGGTAAGAAAACCTGTAAAGCCTTCACTTTTTTGCTCTGTTTATGGCACTGTTTTCTATAAATGCTGTTTCCCAGTTAACTATATACAATTCCTGCTACAGTGAAAGGAAAAGAACAACATGGTAAGAAAGTTGTAAAACCTCAAACATGTTATAGAAGGTTTAGGACAAAGTGTAGCACCCACTTGCTTATTCTTTTGAATAGACATTAACCTCTCCATGACCCTTATTACATTTACTGAAGTTTAGAACTAATTTAGCAGCTCAAATTTAGATTCCGAAGTTGCTGATATTGGGAAATTTGATGTAATACCTACTTATAAAATAAACTAGGGACATTGTTCACTTGACCTTGCTTTTAATTAACACAAGTGTACTTTGACATAGAAGCCTCCTGGGGCACCACACAATATAAGACACTGTGTAAAAGCTGCTTACGTTGCACTGCAACTCAGTGCAGATTTTGGAGCTGATCGGTTATTTTTTTCCTAGAGGCAATATTGATCTGATTTGTACAAATCTGCAATTGCTCAGTGTGCTGAAATTGTGGTTACATAATTGTAATCTACGTGTCAAAACTAACTAATGACAGAACTTGCAAAGGTATGTGTTTCTGTTTACTGTGTTTTCATTAATCTGTTTTAAATAACTTAAAAAATGTAAAATTGAGATATAAAAGAAGTGGAAATAGCTTAATTATTCTAGAAAGATGCCACTGGAGTTGAGATGGGTAAGCTTTTCCATTCCTATGACTATCCACAGTCCAGTAATTCACACTTCTTTCCTTCTGTTCATGGAGTTATGTGTTTGGGATCCCTCAAGATGTTAGCATGCTTTTTGTAAGGATTACTCATGAGCAGTGATTACCTGTACTAATAACTCCTCAAAGGATTCTTTATTCTTTTTACCCTTTTCAGCTCTAACAGATACAAAAGGTTCTCTGATCTTGTGGTAACTTCCATTTCTGCATACATCTTTAAAACAAGTCATTTTTAGACAGTATTGGCATTGAGTCAGTCATCAGCAAGTTTGCAGATGACACTAAGCTGGGGGCAGATGTTGCTGGGCTGGAGGGCAGAAGGGCTCTGCAGCAGGACCTTGACCACCTGGACAGATGGGCAGAGTCCAAGGGGATGGCATTCAATAAGTCCAAGTGCCAGGGGCTGCACTTTGGCCACAACACCACCATGCAGAGATACAGGCTGGGGTCGGAGTGGTTGAGAGAAGCCAAACAGAAAGGGATCTGGGGGTGCTGATTGATACCCACCTGAACATGAGCCAGCAGTGTGCCCAGGTGGCCAAGAGAGCCAATGGCATCCTGGCCTGCATCAGGAATGGTGTGGCCAGCAGGAGCAGGGAGGTCATTCTGCCCCTGTACTCTGCACTGGTTAGACCACACCTTGAGTACTGTGTCCAGTTCTGGGCCCCCCAGTTTAAGAGGGACATTGAGATGCTTGAACGTGTCCAGAGAAGGGCAACGAGGCTGGGGAGAGGCCTCGAGCACAGCCCTACGAGGAGAGGCTGAGGGAGCTGGGATTGTTTAGCCTGGAGAAGAGGAGGCTCAGGGCAGACCTTATTGCTGTCTACAACTACCTGAGGGGTGGTTGTGGCCAGGAGGAGGTTGCTCTCTTCTCTCAGGCAGCCATCACCAGAACAAGAGGACACAGCCTCAAGCTACGCCAGGGGAAATTTAGGCTTGAGGTGAGGAGAAAGTTCCTCACTGAGAGAGTCATTGGCTACTGGAATGGGCTGCCCAGGGAGGTGGTGAAGTCGCTGTCCCTGGAGCTGTTCAAGGCAGGATTGGACATGGCACTTGGTGCCATGGTCTAGCCTTGAGCTCTGTGGTGAAGGGTTGGACTTGGTGATCTGTGAGGTCTCTTCCAACCTTGGTGATACTGTGAGACTGTGATACTGCTTTTGAGCTAAACCTTCATTGCAAATCACAGACTGGCACACTCCACATGTTTTGAGTTCTAAAAGATCAGAGATTTGGAAGCATGTATTTGAAGTCAGAGACAAAGAAGAGACAAAATTAGAATAATCAATACTTTGAAAGTCTAAGGTTTGTGTATTTTAAGGAAACATTAACTCTAAACATATGTTCATGACCTGTAAAGTTCTCTAGCATTATCTAATGTATTTATAAGTCTCACAGTCCCTTCTAATGATGACTCTTAAGCTTTGAAATTAGGCCAGCACTTTTGGAAGTGCTGCACATCTAAAGTCTTGCAGAAATTATAAATATAAAAATAGTCATTACAGGATTGAGATGTAAAGTTATTATTAAAGTTAATGTAGAAGTCATATGTTGACTCTGTATTTCTAGTCAGGATAAGGACTGCGAATGGTAGCATTCAGGTGTGTTTTCTGCATGTTCTTTCCCCTCATTCTTCTCTTCTCAAGCCTGACCAAAGACCATCTTCCTCAATCTCTTGTATGTCATGTTTGTCTGTTCCTTTGGCAGTGTGACACTGGACTAAGTCCTTTATGTCATCATCTGAAACAGAAAACAGGCAATTAACAGGAGCTGAGTGTGTCCCCTTCCCCAGCGCAGCAGGGAACTGAAACTCCAGTATGATTTTCTCTTTGAGACACAAGAAGGGAGATCGCAACAAACAATGCCAGAGTGGTTTTTATTGTGGGCACACCAGCTACTGGTGTTCTGTCTCAGTGATGTGTACTCTTCCAGAGTAGCCATATATTGTAGCTTGCCTGAAATCTGTATTCATTTCTTTTTCTAAACCAGCCACTATTTATTGCTGTCAACTGCTTTGTTTGGAGGCTTTTGGGAACCTGCTCTACAGGTGGAAATTCTGTGGAACTTTGTCTTCCCACTTGTGCTGGATCTAAAATAAGTATCCTGAATATAACAACAACATTTCTCAACATTATACTATTTGTTTTATTAATTTAGTCTTTTCTGATTTAGTAAACAAGGCAACTATTTAGTATTGTATTTGATTGGAAGGTAGAATATCAGTTCTCTAGTCTTTGATTTCCTTCTGAAACGAAGATGTTGGACATGGGAAGTCAGGCAAGTACTAAGGCAAATTTCATAGTACCATTCTTAGTATTTTTTTAGTCATTCAAACAAGCAGTCAGAAAAGCACAATTAGAACAGTCTTACGGGCTAATGAAGTTCTCTGACAGAATGGCTGGTCAGTGTAAATGTGGGAAGAGTACCCTAAAATGACATATTCAATTTTAATTTAAAAGAGAAAGTGCTTTTACCACACTGTATTTTTTAATCTATTTATTTAACTACACCACACAAGTTCATTCCAGCCCTACGAGGGCCAGGATAATTTTAAAAGGACAGGGTTACACAGAAGAGATCAAATTTCAGAGGGATGAATGAAATCTCAGTGTTCTCATTCAAAATTGCATTTCTGAGAAGTGTTTGGTTGTGAAGGCATTGTTGTTTCCCAGCACTTGAAAATTTCATCCATTTCTACCGACTAAATAGAAACAGAAGACTATTTTCTTCTGAAAATTCTTTCATCTGGACTTTCCAACCAAGATATCAGTGGTAAAGTATTTAAAATGTCACAACCTGAGACTGTAGCTATTTTGAAAACTATTTGCCTTTACTTTTTGTCTACATTTTGCAGAAGGGAGTGTCACTGTTTCTGTGCTGTGTTAAAGCAGTGCAAAGAGTGGTAATGGCAGTAGGTGAATTTAGTAACATCTCCACCAAAGGCCAATAATTGCTAGCTGAGCCTGAGGTCTCCAGCAAGACTACCTGCCATCGTCATGAGGATCTTGAAATTATTAGTCACAAATGGTTCACTTGCACTGATTTGCAGAGGTAAGCATAGAAAACAGCAGGGAACAGGTCTCAGTTGAGAGACTATTTCATTTGCATGTGCTTTCCTGAAAACTCGTTTCTCCTTTTTATTTGGTGGTGGAGAGAGGGATTTTTAGTTTAGCTTCGTAATTTTGCTCAGCTGGGTTGTATCCCATCTAGGACTAAACTTTGAGACTTGGGTAGCCCTTGGTACTTGAGTCCTTTGAAATAAGAAGCATTTCTTTTTAGTGGATCATCACTTGGGAGGGCTTGGCTGCAAGCCGTTTTCTCTGAAGTAGGTAGGTTTAGCTGAAAAAAACAGATACTGCTGGAAGAGGAATGTTCTGAAAGAGGGTGCAGCTTTAGGCGGAGCTGTTGCGGTATTGCAACATGCTCATGAATAAACCCATCCTAATTGCTGAAGAATAGAATAGAATAGAATCAACCAGGTTGGAAGAGACCTCCAAGATCATCCAGTCCAACCTAGCACCCAGCCCTAGCCAGTCAACTAGACCATGGCACTAAGTGCCTCATCCAGTCTTTTCCTGAACACCTCCAGGGACGATGACTCCACCACCTCCCTGGGCAGCCCATTCCAATGCCAAACACTCTCTCTGTGAAGAACTTCTTCCTAACATACAGCCTAGACCTCCCCTGGCACAACTTGAGGCTATGTCCCCTTGTTCTGTTGCTGGTTGCCTGGGAGAAGAGACCAACCCCCACCAACCAGCTTTGTACTGTGCTTCCAACCTGACTGGCAAAATTTCAGAGGAGACAGAACCTTGCAGTGGCTAATTTTTATTGGATGTTCACAGGGCTCTGCAGAGGCTGATATCCTTTGTGTGATGAGGAGTGCGATGCTTCCCTCCTCCTACCTGTCTCGGAGAAAGAGGGTCCTGAAATCTTATAGGCTGGATAGATATTTTTCCTCCCTCTCTCTCTCTCTCTCTCTTTTTTTGTTTTCTTTCCCTTCCTATAATTTTCCCTTCAATGACCTTCTGTAAAATTAGAGGGAATCGAGGACAGGTTGCATTTCTTTTACCTATTTCCTCCTGTGCCTCATTCCTCATTTTTTTTTTCTGCTTTTCTTACATACCTTTACTCTTTTGGGATTACTGTTGGGGTGAGGTTAATTAATATGGAGGGGTGGTCATGCTCTTTTAGAAAACAAAGATGTCTGACGAGCCTAATCTCTTAGTACTTGACTGGTAAGGACACATTGATTTTTGTCCTGAGTAGAAGGGCTGGGGGTGGTGCAGGAGAAAGAAGAGGACTAGCAAGTACAAATCCACTGTTCTGCATGTTTATCTTTGTGCTTCTGGGGACAAGAATAATTTTCCCTGAAATGCCTTTTTTATTGACCCTATCTTGGCATGGAATTACACAGGCATCTTCTGCCTGAGCTTAATATTGCAGCATCACCCTGTAAACAGGTAATGTGTTTCGGAAATCTTGCAGTTACCATCTGGCTTCTTTGATATTTTGCCTTGTTGCTGATCTTTTGATTAATACAATGTTCCTGCACTGATTACAAGAGCGACAGCTCATGCATCTTCTCTTCTGTGTAAATGCTGCTCCCCCTGCTCCCTGCCGGTGAATGGTAGGATGTGAGCTGTGCAATTTATTGTCAGAGGTAGCCTGTGCTGAGTGTGGGGAACACCGTAATGAGGGAGTCCAGCAAGGGCTGTGTTACCATTTGGAGTGGTGGTGAAGTCTGCTGTCAGTTTCATCCAGACAAAACTGATTACAAATAGAAGCTGTTCCTATTTTTGTACCAATCATGTTTGCATGGAAACTGCAGGCTTGAAACATTTGAACTTGACAATTTAAGTAAACTCAAACTTTTAGCATAAAAGTAGTATGGCTTTGTAGGCATCCTTATAGTGCACTACAGTATAAAAAACCTGTTACTATTGCTCTGTTCTTTGGTTTGTGTGTGTATTAAGTGTAGCGAAGATGGAAATAATTTGCATATAATTGGGAACTCTATCAGATTTTAAAAATAGATTGAAAGTACAGATTTAAATAATAGTGCCAGTGAATCTGATAAGAAATGCCATGCAGCTTCATAAAGATCACTTGCTCTCGGTACAGCTCCTTCCAGCAGCGTCCTTGTCGCATCTGTACAATTCTGAAATGGCAAGAGGTGCAATTTGAGTTTTAGGTACAGCAGGCCAGTTTGCTTTTCATGACAAAATCAGCCTCATGTGCTGCTAGAAATACCAGAGAGGTGGAGAGCAGTGTGTTGTTTTGCACTGACAAAAGAATTTAAGACGATAAATGTTACTTTGTTACATAACTATTAAACTGGTTTTTTTTTTTGTTTTGGAGTCTGTTTGTCTGCTCTTTGTTTGTTGGGGTTTTTTAAAAGCTTGTTTGCTTAGCAGGAGAAATGAAGGAAAGTGAAGGATTTGATCTTCTGACGTAGTGAAAATGTGGAGATGAGTGCTGATGTTGAATTTGCAGGCCCATGGGCTATCACTCTGTATTGCATTTGCAGAACTGCCAGACTAAGAGTTTTGTATTCCTCTGTGATTTCACTTGTCTCAACCTGGAATAGAACTCTTTAGAAAGATGGTTTAATATAGGAAATAATGCAGCATTTCTTTCCCTTTTCAGTTATTAATCATTTATGTATCTTTAAAAGTGGCAGGTTTGCCCTTGGGTTTTGGTCATAGGTCATTATGATTTGTGATCCAGTATAGATTCTATTGTGGCTAGATACAGGACAGGAAAAAAGAGCCTGGGGTATTAATAAATCATTCAGTGCACTGTGGTAATGCACAGTAGTTCTGTAATGCTAAAAGGCAAGTGGTCTTTTCATGCGCAAAAAATATTTAAAGAACCTAGAATCCCTGTATTTTGGCCTTGTAAATGTAAGCAATGATGGTTTGATAGTTCATTTAATGATAATTAAAGCTAATAAAGATATACTAAGGATAACAAAAGGCGACCTTTTAAAATGAGTTTGACACATACAATACCCTTACAAATCATCAATGAAAAGCAGGTATGATAATCACAAACAAACTTTACAGTTTTTCTGATCAACCTGTCAAAGACTTTAGCTAAAATGTCATACTTGCTAGTGCAAATACTTTAAGAAACAAAAGTGTGCTTAAAAGACACCAGCATTTTATAAAGCAGCTAATGCAGAGACCCCAGAAAAATTTGGAAGTGACAGATCTGCAGTGGTATTTATATCTCTGGTCTGTGTATTGAAACTGAAGTGATATGTTGGACTTGCCCACTGATGTTATCTCAGACAAGACCCCCTTTTTGCCAGGAATGTTTGCCCTTTCCTGGCAAACTTGCATAATTGATTTTGCTTACATATTTAACAGCAAAACTGCTGTTACACTACATCCTACTGGGAAATGTTTCATACCTTGCAAGATTTTAGTCTCCAATTGTCTTTTTCTTTCAGAGACTGCAACTCTATCATTAATTTCTCTGACTAGTGAGCCCTTTGGAAAACAGAACAGTATCAGAATCCACAGGTTTTTTGTTTTAGACCTTTCAATTGGATTAAGAATGCTGATAGTTTTCAACTGAGACTTTCCAAAGTGCATCCATCTCATCGACTTTAAGTATTATTAAAGACATGGCCAAAGTCTCGTAGGAAGTTACTGAGATGGTGACAAGGTAATAAGCCATGCTAAATCTCTTTGGGAATGTTGATGCTGGGCGCTGGAAGATAGGGAAGGGAGTTGAGGCTGGTGCCACTGGGGACTGACAAAGCCAGGAATGAGATGCCAGGAACACAGTGCAGGACTGAAAAAGGCTACAAGGCTCTGCCTTCTTCATTTTGGTTGTATGTAATGATATTTACAAAGTGTTTCCTGCTTTCCTATGTTAATTAAGCTATGCATTTTCTCAAAGCTCAAGCTGATTTCTTTGCAGTGCAATTTGCTGCACTATGTGAATACATTGACTTGAGCACTGCTGTTAGAGTCTTTTGTTATGGAGGCAGGAATTAATGTGGCCGAGTCAGGAATTTATAAAAATAGAGTTATTTTATTTCCCAAAAACCCGCCCCCAAAACTATATACAGAAGATAATTTATATTTAATTAACAGGTTNCCCCAAGGCGGGAACCCCTCGATATTTATACCCTCTCCTAGACAAAGAGCCGTTACCACTGCCTAGGCGCGAAAAGCTCACAGCCAATCCTCAGCCGAGTGCAGCGCGGGCCCGGCACGGGGCACTCCTCGTGCCGTAAGGGTCCCCCCTGCTCCCCCCTTCACGCCTGCAGGGCAGGGAGGGAGAAACAGCTCTGTTCGCGCCTTTTTCCTCTCCCATTCAAACCACAGAGGGAGAGGAAATTTCTGGGGTACACGGGACCTCCAGGACATCTTTGGGAGTAGACTTACCTGTAGGCAGATGAACGGGGTTGGTGTGAATGCCACCAAAGATATTTGAGGCTTGTGAATGGAGTTGCTTCCTGGTTGAAGCAGTGTCGGAAGCATCTTTGGCGCTAATTTTTCCATTCTCTCCAGTATGCTGTTCCTGATCTTATTATTCTGTGATGTGCATGTGAAATATGATTAGTTTTAGTTCAAATACAAAGAAGTAGGTCATGAGCAGACTGTGAAATAAGGATAAAATCCTTTAAATGAAATAGTTTTATTGAAGGAAATGATCTAAATGCCTCTAAGATGGAAAGACTGAATATGAAAGAGATATTTACTGGAAAAAAGATTCTGATAGCAGCTTAGTATTGTACTAACTAAACTTATTTCAAAATGCTTTGTATTGACCATTAAAAGCACAGTATTGCCTGTGCATTTACAGTGAAAGGCCAGTATAAGACTTAGGCCTATATCCTGAAATCTTTGAAAATACATCTGCTTTAAAATGAGACATTTTTTTTCTGGTTGCTTTGCATCCTATCATTTCTATTCCAATTAATCGCTTTTGTTCTAGATTTTGTGATAAAAATGTTGAGGAAAAAAATTGCCTAAGCAAAATTATGCATTTACTTGTCATGGAGGGCCCACAGGCCCAAAATAGGCTTATATATGCCTAGCCTTGCCTGGACACGTTTTTCTGCCCACACCAGGGGTAAACACATTAAAGGGACACAATAGGCCAGGTGCCACAAAGTCTGGCCTGCTCAGGGCCAAGGTTGTGTAACATGGTTGTGTAAGGTACGTACACTTGTGCCTGCCTAGTGCAAGACCCCTGCAATTCCCATATTTGGGAGGTCCATGCCTGTGGCTTTTGCCTATTATGGTATGTTTTGGCTAACTGCCAACCTGATTGGTCATTCTGGTGGCCAAAGGGCCATTAATCTTGGCCCACATTTCATAAGTAGGAGGTACACAGGTAAGCAAAGTGCTTATGCCTGCCTGCAGGGCACACCTGCTTATGCTTTTGTTTATGCTTGCCTACCTGCCTGCAATGCCTGCTTGCTTTGCTGCTAATTTGCCTGTGCTATCAACTTTTCTCTACGGAGACAGAGTCTCCCATGGGCTCCCAGCCAGCCGTGCACACCTGCACGCCACTGAGGTGAGTTACCAGGACTAGATCCTGTATTGCCTTTATCTACGGAGCTCAGTATCCTGTGCAGCCGTGCACCATATTGCACACCTGCTGCCTTATCCCTGCCTGGTAAGCTCCACTGCTGTGGGTTACCAGGAGCAGACTCCACTTGTCTGCATGCGATCGGCCTGTGTGGTTGGCGTGACACCATGCTGGGACCATACAGCATCCTGCCTCTGCACCTGAAGGTCCTGCCAGAATAAGGCAGGAGAACAGGGTCAGAGACTGTCCTTTCCCCTGAAGTTGGGAGGATCCCATAGCCTCAAAGTCCACGGGCAGAGTCCTCTGAAGATTGGATACTTGTATAGGCTGTGACGTAGCCCCAGAGGGTGATTGATAATTAATAAGAATTTGTGAGTAAATGTTTTAATGTCTCTGTAATTCTCTACTGCCTTCTGCCATAGAGCAGAAAGAGCTTCAGCCCATCTACTGGGCAAACAGCATATTGACCCCAAGCAGCACACTGACCGCGGGGAAATTCCTCTCTCTGTTTATAGTCTGAATGTTTGCTCGTGATTAACAAGTCACAGTTTGATATTATTCCTAGAATGTCTTCCATAACCGTGTAGAACAAATATTAACATTAAAATTCAGTGGTTGGGGGTGGTGAGAGTTCAGAATACTGAAGTTAATAAATTATGTATTTTTATAGAATATCATCTCGCACCAATTAATTTCTCTCCTCCGCCACAATTGGCGCAGGCAGCAGAATCCCCTCTGCAACATTACTACATCTCAAAGTAGTAATGATATTATAAAACAAACAAGTCTTATCTTGATAACATCTGAGGTAACACTTTATCCTTCTTGCCGCTGAGTCTTTAGAGTACACTCAGCTGTTCAGTATGCTGTGGGGAAAGCTGATATCCACTGCACATTAGGCAGTTCAGTTTAGCAGAAAAGGACATTGCTGCCGTTTGATAAATGAGAATCAAAATGCATTTACATGAGGGACTGAAAGGTGGTTTTCAAAGTATGATAAAGGAAATAGTAATATATCACTGCATACAGGTAGTCCAGAATGATAGATTTCATAACCTGGTGAGTTAGGCTGAAGACTCCTTCCCAAAGTGCATATATGGAGCCTTGGCTTATGTGTAACTTTTATGTAGCCTGAAAGTGCATACAAAGTAAGACAAGAAAATTTAAAGTAAAGCTGGATCACAAAGTCATTCCATCTCTGGAACAGATGTAGTGTCTCAAAACATTCTGTGCTACTGTACTGCCTGCCCAGATTGTCTTTGAGTGTCAGCTTGGCCGTGGAGTACTGAAAGCCTGAAATCTATAAGCTTCACCCCAGCTTAGACCTTACACCCTGGCTCAGATAGTCAGTTGTACTAGAACAAATCTGTGTCGCCAGAGTCCAGTTCTGGAAAGATCATGGAGCAGATCCTCCTGAAGGCTCTGCAAAAGCAAATGGAAAACCAGGCAGAGGTGACTGGTGGCAATCAGCATGGCTTCACTAAGGGCAAATCATGCCTGACAAATTTGGTGGCTTTTTATGATGTAGTCACAGCTGCAATGGACAGGGGAAGGGCAACTGACGTCGTCTACCTAGACCTGAGTAAGGCATTCGACTCTGTCCCACATGACATCCTGGTCACCAAACTGGAAAAGCACAGACTGGATGGGTGCAGCACTCACTGGATAAGGAATTGGCTGGATGGTCGCATGCAGAGGGTGGTGATCAATGGCACAATGTCCACCTGGCGACCGGTGACAAGTGGTGTTCCTCAGGGGTCAGTGCTGGGACCAGTACTCTTTAACATCTTTGTCAGTGATATGGACAGAGGAATTGAGTGCACCCTCAGCAAGTTTGCAGATGACACCAAGCTGTGTGGCACAGCTGACTTGCTGGAGGGCAGGGATGCCATCCAGAGGGACCTGGACAGGCTGGAGAGGTGGGCCCAGGCCAACCTCATGACGTTTAACAAGGCCAAGTGTAAGGTCCTGCACCTGGGTCGGTGCAATCCCAGGCACAGATACAGGCTGGGTGATGAATGGCTGGAGAGCAGCCCTGAGGAGAAGGACCTGGGGGTCTGGGTCGACGAGAAGCTCAACATGAGCCGGCAGTGTGCACATGCAGCCCAGACAGCCAACCGAGTGCTGGGCTGCATCAAGAGAAGTGTGGCCAGCAGGGCAAGGGAGGTGATTCTCCCCCTTTACTCTGCTCTCGTCAGACCCCACCTGGAGTACTGTGTGCAGTTCTGGAGCCCCCAATACAAGAAGGACATGGAACTGCTGGAGCGGGTCCAGAGGAGAGCCACGAAGATGATCAGAGGGCTGCAGCACCTCTGCTATGAGGACAGGCTGAGAGAGTTGGGGCTCTTCAGCCTGGAGAGGAGAAGGCTTCGAGGAGACCTTATAGTGGCCTTCCAGTATTTGAAGGGAGCCTACAGGAAAGCTGGGGAGGGACTATTTACACGGTCTAGTAATGTTAGGACGAGGGGGAATGGGTTTAAGCTGGAAGAGGGGAAATTTAGACTGGATGTTAGGAGGAAGTTCTTTACAGTGAGGGTGGTAAGGCACTGGAATGGGTTGCCCAGGGAGGTTGTGGATGCTTCCTCCCTGGAGGTGTTTAAGGTCAGGCTGGATGAGGCCTTGGGCGAGCTGCTCTAGTGGGAGGTGTCCCTGCCTGTGGCAGGGGGTTGGAGCTGGATGATCCTTGAGGTCCCTTCCAACCTAAACCATTCCATGATTCTATGATTCTATGATAATTCAGATGGCTCTTGATTTTGTAATTAACAGTGTTGACCTTCAGTGGGTACATGTGTCACATTTTCCCCATGTTTAAAAAAGAGCAGTAAAGCTTACTTAATTTTAAAGAGTCTGGCCCCATTATCATTACTGGGACTGTACAAAAATGGCTTTTTCAATGGGCCACAGTGGGACGATGAGACAGAACTCAATTTTTATCATCTTTCCTGTAGCTTGCTCATCAGTGACCTGATTACTGGGCAAACCACTACTGCAGCTGCAACACTTTGAAGCTATGTGACACTGAGATTCTGTTGTTTGTTTAAATACTAAGATACACTTGCCAACATTTTTCAGGGAGTTTTCATTTCTGTTATTGCCTAATCACAACTGACTGAGTAGCTTTCATACTCGGTGGTGAAATAATTAGTGCAGTTGATTGAGAGAAGGATATATTACTTATTAAGTTGGGTTTTTTCTTCTGAATGATGAAATCCATTACAATGTCCTTCTTACTGTGTTTTCTTGAACAGGTAAAGTTGTTCCTAAAAACAAAATGCTGGGAGAAGGAACTATTTACCTGTATCTTTAATGGAAGGTGCTGCCGAGCCTGAGTTTTTGCAGCTTGTACTAACCTTGGAAATGAAATCATGAATTTATCTGAGTTCTTGGTTGGTACGACAGCATCACATCTGAATCCTAACTGACAAATCGCTGTGAACATCCCAGTGCTGTATACTGTGACATGAATGTGTGAGGAGGCTATTTGAGACCACCTCGTCTGTCTTTTTACAGGTCTTTCTCATGCTGTGAGACAATATCCTGATGTATCAAGATAGATATTATTTGTACTAGGATATAGTTATGTGACCCTCATAATTTAAGCTATGCTTCAGGTAAGATATGGCTTTGGTGAGGAAAGGATGACAAGTTTTAAGTTGGATGAGTTACAGGTTTCCAAGGATGGCAGAAAGCTGTGGTGTGGTTGCTGAGAAGGCTCTGTATGGACAGACAGGTGCTGAGTGTTGTCCTGGGCAATAGGAAATGAGCCTGTAGCAATGTTTGAAATAGACTGGATGGTGAGGTGCTCAAATCTGGGAGACAATCAGTGCACATTTAATAGGAATGTTTTTCCCCACGGCCTTGCGAGATAACTGCTAGTTATTGTATCTCTTATCTCTGTATGAGGAGGCATGGGGCAGCTGATTGACTGATCCAAATAGCTTTGCTTTCTGCTTCCCTTCCCCTCCCTTCTTTTTCTGCATGGCACCATGTTGCAGTATTTTTGGGAATACCTCAAAGGACTTGGTTAAAATCTTCATGCTGTCTGGAAATAAGCAAGGTAGACCATCTAACCTATGTCCTCTTGAATCAAGTCAACAGAAAAGCTAATTTTGACTGCAGTGAGTTTTAAATTAGACCAAGAGAGAGAAACATTTCAAAGCCTTACTCAGCTGCCTTACTGAAATAAGGTTTTGGCAGAGTGGGTAAAAATGTTTGGTCTGTTATTTTCAAGTGCTGAAGTAAGTTCAAGCTTGAGAGCAAGCTCTGCTTTCTACAGCAGGTGAGTTAAGCTGGCACTCCTTTGTAGGGATGTGAAACAGGACGTAGCGAGTTGTCTAGGCCAATGTCAAAGAATTACAGTATTTCTGTGTGGGTTTTCCCAAAGTAAAAATAAGACTTTGCAGAAAAGTCTGCAAATTTGTTTGCAATCTCTTTTAGTCTCAGTATTGCCATGACTTTAAAACTACTCAGTGGCTTGGGTAGTAGCACAGACTTCTCATCTGTCCAATCTGTCTTTTCCTACTTGAGGGGTGCTCTAGGTGTGTATGCTGACAAAATTGATGAGGAATGAATTTGTATGCTTGCTATAACTTCCCCATAAGGTTTTACCCCCCCTCCAGATTGATTTGCCTGAGGAAAACATCCATTAAGTGGTTTAACACTGAAGCATTTCTGACAAAAAAAATATGCTTGTGAAATTCCCTGTTCTATGAAAAACCACCACCACTGTAGTCAGTGCCTGGTACGCCAGCACCTGGGTAGTGCTCCTGCAGTCTCCAAGCAGTTAAGGATTTTCATTAAGAATGTTACTACTACTGTTCCTTTCTATCTTCAGCACTATGGAAGGAACAAACAATTACTCACCACTTGCGGCATTCCCTGCTGAGCTTTCCCAAGTATATTTTGTACAGTGATTCACCTTGCTCTGTGCTGAGTCTCCCATGTCTGTTTCTGTCATCAGTAGTCTCTTCTAATGCATATATAATATACATGTACATAGAGAGGTTATATAGAATTACATTTTTAACTGACTTCTACAATTACTTTTTTAAGTGTGAGGGAAATTTACTATTCATGAAATGAAGAATTTGATAAGATGCAGACATTTTGGCTGCAGAGCCAATCGAGAGAGCACTGTGGGAACTGCTGCTGAGCTCAGACTTTCTGCTCTGTTCTGCTACTCCGCGGTTCCGGGGGACCTTCAGGTAGGCAGGGGGGATGGCAGGGCTCTCGTCTCGCGGGATCGAGCGGGGCTGTGACGAGGGCTCGTGACGTCAGCCGCGGGAAGTTTAAATCCTCACCGCGTGCCGCGCGCCGCCATTGTGGCTGCAGAGCTGTAGCCTGCCTGCAGAGCCTGTAGCCTGCCTGCAGAGCCTGTAGCCTGCCTGCAGAGCCTGTAGCCTGCCTGCGGCTGGGAACTTCTTTTTTTTCCCCTCTGTTTCTGACTGTCAATATCACTGTGCACTATGCCTGTCGCTCGCACAATGAAAGGCAGGAAGAGCGTGTGCACGCAGACAGACTCAACCCAGGAACACACAGGAGTCCAGGCTACTGGCTGCAGGGAGTGCTGGAGGCTCTCACTTGCTGTAGAAGGGGAAGGGGAGAACAATTGCGCCAGGTGTGAGCAGGTGAACTTTCTTCTCACCTTGGTGGCAGAATTGAAAGATGAGGTGGCTGAGCTGAAGGATGAAGTAACCAGTCTCAGGTTGATAAGGGAGAATGAAAGGGAGATGGATCTGT
>WAAF01016751.1:13880-24749 GCA_013400475.1 Tricholaema leucomelas | reverse complement strand
TTTTAGCATTGATAAATTTATAAAAGTGCTTCTTATTATCCTTAATGGAAGTGGCCAGCCTAAGTTCTAGCTGGGCCTTAGCCTCTCTGATTTTTCTCCTGCATAGTCTGGCTACCTCCTTAAACATGTCAGGAGAAGCCTTCCCCTCCTTCCAAAGGTGATACACCCTCTTTTTTTCCCCCAATTCCTTCAGGAGCTGTTTGCTTATCCAGGCTGGTCGCCTTCCCCGCTGGCTCATCTTTCGGCAAACATAAATCCAGATACAAATTTGAGACACACAAAACTCTATGGATGTGGCTGGCAATGAAAAGAAAGGACACTTTTTGTGTTTTTTTTTACATATTAAATAAGGTTTCTTATGTTCTCTTGTTGCCTTTGTCCATGGGCAAAAATATGAGAGAAGCTCTAACTGGGTTAATCCTCTGTATTGTGCTAGCAGGCATAGGAAAACACATCCTGCTCCAAGTTAACTAAATAAACTCCATTTACGATGTGCATTTATGACTGCAGTCAGATTTTTCAAAGCTTGACACCTCTTTGGGAATAGTGCTGTTGAAATATTCAATCAGAGTTCTGTGTCTATCTTTGTATAATTCATTTAATACTGGGACCTGCCCTTTGTGGGGCCTTAACTTTGTATTCTCATCATTTTAGCAATATGTCATATCTTATTGACACTTTCTACAACCTGGGATTAACATACATTGATGTCTTCCATTCCTCAGCCTATCAGGATATCTAATTTGATCCAAATTGATGTCTTCCATTCCTCAGCCTATCAGGATATCTAATTTGATCCAGACCCTGTAGAAATTAGTGCCTTTGCAGCTGCCTTGTTTTCCTGCTTCCCCCCCTTGCCACAACCCCATGCTCTCCACTATTAATTTATACTGGCTTTGCCTTCTAAGAGAAACCTTGACACTTCCTTACCCATGAATCAGTTACTTTCATTACACCTTTACCTTTCTTCCAAAAAAAGCCATGTAAACACATCCTGCACAGGTTGCCCAGCCAGCATTAAACAAACTTTTGCAGAGCATTACATGTTTCGTCAATAAAGAGACAATAAATCCTTGAACTAATAGAAGATTTTTTTTTTTTTAAGAGGAAAAAACCCTTAATGCTATCTAAAAAATATAAAGCTATCTATAAAACTCATAATGCTTCAGAACTGCAAAATAAGACCATATGGATGTTGGAAAAACTTGCATTTTCTTCCAGTTTTACATACTGATTGCATTATTATACTTAAAAGACGAGTTCTTTACTTCCCACCACTATGCTGAGAAATCTTCTGGTCTACTAGTAGAGAAAAAAAAAAAAGGAGTGAAATATGATAAACATTAAAGCTCTCTATGTAAAGACAGATGGAAAATGACAAATATAAAATCACACCAGATGGCCTCTATGAACACAACTGGCTTATTACAGAAACTGAAGTTCTTTGACTAGCTTAAGAGTCTATTCTGAAGTCTAGGTTCCAGCAAAATTCCTTCTACACATGCTAACTTGTATGCAGAACCTGGCTCTAGGCAATTCCCACTATCACATCCTTCTTAGACATTTGAGCTTCTCTTCAGATGTGACTTGATGGAATATGTGTAGTGGATTTGGATTTTGGATGCTTAAATACATGATCTTCCTCTGCTTAAAATATGTATTTAACACAATGTTTTTATATATACATTTATTTTGTGTGTGAAACCTGCAAGACCCAAGGCTTATCCTGGTAAGTAATGTTCAACCACAAACCAATTTAATGATCATAGAAGACTCAAGATGAAGTTTTAGGGACATATTTAGCAGTACAGGTTTCTCACATTCTTACAAGCAAGGACTTAACATTCCCAGTTTTAGTGCTGTTGCAAGTCTGGATACATTGATCGATCTCATGCATGTCCTAATGGCATCTGAGCCAAAAGAGTGGCAGTTGGGTTCAGCTAACTTCTGGGCAGGTCTGTTGGTTTCCTGCTTGGGTTTTATAAGGAAGCATATGTGAGATTTAAATGAAGTAATGCTTATTTCTGTATCTCAAAAACAGTCTGTTGATCAGAAAAGTAAAAATCTGTCTTCCATTTAAGAGTGTTGCATACCCTTAAGAATGTCGTTGTTATTAGTATGAGGTTGATTTCACCTTCCTTTAAGTATTTTCACTTTATTGCTGAGTTTACTGCATGTACGTTCTAGCTAGCTGATTCAAAGATAGGCACATCAGAGCTTTAAGAGTAGATGCTTAATCCCTTTCCTCATTGTGAGGTAAAAGCATAGTGCAATCTCTATATTTAGAGATGAAGCCATTTGGCAGGATTCACAACTCCTGCTACTTTAAACACGAGCTTTCAGTGAAAACAGATTAATGTATTGAAAGGCTGATTCTGAAAATCTAACTGTGAAATTCCAGGAGATACAATTTTTACCCCATTATTTAATCTTTGTTCTGACAAGTATCCTGCATTTTCCCTATGATTTTTAAAGTCTTGTGAATGTTCCAACCTGCAAAGAAGTTGGTCAGCTGTCTTCCTGCAAGCTGAATCTCTAGTTTGAAACTCCCCAAATTATTTGAATGGTACCAGTGTTATGATTAATATTTATTATGGCTTTTCTTTTTCTTTTCTTTTCTTTTCTTTTCTTTTCTTTTCTTTTCTCTTCTCTTCTCTTCTCTTCTCTTCTCTTCTCTTCTCTTCTCTTCTCTTCTCTTCTTTTCTTTCCTCTTCTTTTCTTTTCTTTCCTCTTCTTTTCTTTTCTTTCCTCTTCTTTTCTTTTCTCCTTCTTTCAGCTGTCTTTTCTTAATCCATCTGTATTTGTGCTTACTTGATGCAAGTTTCCTGAACATCTTTCACCATTGTCTGCTGTGGCGTCCTGTCTTGCCAAGAAATAGGGAGAGGAAAGAAACATTTCTTATAGTGTGACCTGTTTCCTCTTCTGCAATAGCCTGCCTTAGTGGTATGCTACATTTGGCCTCTGTGATTAATGGGAGTAAGTCCTGGCTTGAACTTGTGCCTGTAGGGCCCCTTCCAATTATCATCTGGCACCTACTAGTCTTGCCAACTTTACAGAAATGTATGTTTTACAAAACTTCTCAGGCCCCAAATGAATCTGTTTTCTTTCTTCTAATCCCTTTTATTTTTGAGAGCAATTCAGATACCATTCTCTATTTCTCTGAAGAAACACTTATCCCTATCCTACACTCTACTATTCTACAAAGTGAGCATTGTTACAGCAGAAGCCGCAAAAAGCCCTAGTGCTGACATTGCAGAATGATTTCCAGTCTTCTCAGTGTTGCCTTTCAAAATGTTTTCTTTTTTCCTAATTTTTGTATTTTTAAATACTTTGAATTCTTCTGCTTGCTTAGTGTACTCCAGCAGATAAAACCTTTTTTTCCTCAAGTTGTCTGGTGCTAGAATATGGAAGCAATATTTCACTTAAATATTTCCCGTTCACTGAAAATAATGTGTTTTACTGAAAATAATGTGAAAATAAGGTGTTTTTGTGAAATTATCCACAATTTGATGTACCATAGGTTTCTCAAACTCTTTCTCTGCATGGGTAAATCAAATATAATTTTCTTGCTCATTTCCTCAGGTGCAGTGCCTAGCACAACAGTTTTCATATGGATATGACTAGCAGATGCAGTAGCTTGGTATGAAATTGTGCATGCATATACTGCATAACAAAGTTTAAGATGTTTCTGATGAAAGATTTAATGATTCAAAATTCAGGTGCTAAATACCTTATCTTTACTTCGGTTGAATGTCTTCAAATGGAGTCCAAGACATGGAGGTACACTGAAGGAGGGAAGCCATGATCACGGGCAATGAACAAAGCCGAGAGAAACCATGAAAGGCAGGGATCCATTGGGTATCTCAATATTCATTCAGATAACAACTTACTGAGGACTGTCTCTGTTTTATTGACCATTGTCCTTGCAGTATCACCAGACTTTTCTAGAAGAGATTGCACTACAGTCTTTTCACTACAATATTCAGCCACAACACAGGAGATTTAGACACAGCACAGCATCTTTGCTTCTAGCATACTTTTCTCACTTCCCTAAAATTGTAAAGGCCATCAACTGATTGAATCATAAAACCAGAATCATTAAGGTTGGAAAAGGTCTTTCAGATAATTGAGTCCAACTGCAGAACTAACACTGCCAAATCCTCCATGGAACAGTGTTTTTAAGAGCTACATGTACATGCCTTTTAAATACCTTCAGGAATGGAGGTATGTAGCTACCTAGATACCCTGTTCCAGTGCTCAACAACCCTTTCAGTTAAGAAATTTTTCCTAATTCTAAACCTAAATCTCCCCTGGTACAACTTGAGGCCATTTCCTCTCATCACGTCACTTGCTACTTGAGAGAAGAGATCAACATCAACCTCACTAGAGCGTCCTTCCAGGCAGTTGTAGAAAGCAATGATGTCTCATCTGAGCCTTCTTTTCTCCAGACTAAACAATCCCAGACACCTCAGCTGTTCCTCATAACACTTATTGTCTCAGGCTCTTTGCTGTTTTCATTGCCTTTCTTTGAACATGATCCAGCACCTCAATATCCTTCTTGCGGTGAAGGACTCAAAACTGAACACAGTATTCACGGTGCAGCCATAGCAGTGGCAAGTGTGGGGGAACAATCACTTCCCTGGTCCTGTGGCCATACCATTTCTGATAAATGTCAGGATGCTATTGGCCTTCTTGGCCACTGACTATTGATCAATATCTCCAGGTCCTTTTCCACCAGATATCTTTACATCCACTCTTTCCCATATTGGTAGCATTCCATAATGAATGCAGGTCTCAGCATGTATCCTGGCATGCCATACCCCTTTTCTGGCTTCTTGATTTGAGTCACACCTTTCTAGACCAAAGAACTGAGGATTTTCTAGGGCTGGAGAGCTGGGAAGAAGGCAAAGTGAGACACAAAATGCAAGTATATACAAGAAAAGGTCTATTTTTATTGTCTAGCAGTTAGAGGAACAGAGAGAGAGAAGCTTATCGGGCCCTCATCCCAGAAGATGGTCTTTTTCCAGTAATTGGTTTACAAATACTGTCCTAAAATGGTGATTCAAGTACTTCCTGTGATTGGTTTCAAGGATTCAATGATACAGCCAATTTGCCCGGGCAAGACCAGACCAGTACCAGGCTGCCACAGAAGGACAATGTAAGTTTTGAAACTACAGTGTTACGAGTTTGTGTAGTTTAGCTGTATGGGGTGCTTCTTACATTGCAGTTTCAAACTGCAGTGCTGCATGTCTATGTCAGATCTAGTCCTGAGCTTGTGGACTCCATCAAACCATGTGAATATACTAAGAATAAATTGCCAAATGTGAATGCATGGGATAACATGCTTTGCTTACATATTTACCCAGCAAAATGTTACACAGATCTGATTTTCTGCCTCCATTCAGACAATAAGCCTTGCTGCACTAAATGTATATATGCTTTTCCATGGGGAGGAGCAGAGCTGAAACCTGCAATTCACTTACCATCATCATCTTCCCTACCTTGACTTCTGGAGACAGATGAAATCCTGGAACATTCCTCCTATTTTACTAAAACACAGCCTGAAGTCTAATTGGTGCAATGCATTCATTTTCTGACGTGCACATACTTCCTAGATGACATTAAACAGAAGTCACTGACCAGCATTAACAAGTTGAGACTAAAATAAGAGGAAAGCACTATCTATACTCCAATGCTTAGGAAAACAGTCCTCCCATTTAGAAGTAAGCTGTGGTTTAAAAGTCTGTATTGCTCTGGCCATCATTCATCAGTATTTCCCAGTATTACTTCTGTACACTTATTTAAATAATCAAAATATTCCTTTAACTGAAACTTCTTAGAAAATCTCTGCTATTGTTACAAGGTTATCCTTGACTGCACAGGGTGTTATAAGATGGTAGCCTGGAATATAAAACTTGTTTTCAGGAATTCTGTGATTCTGTGAGTTAGCTGTCACAGGATTTAATCCACTTTAATCTGATTGCATCTAAAACTATAGGAGGTTAGATAATGGTAGAAGCTAATGGATCAAACTGATTTATACACATCCTTGTGCAATTCTGTTGAATGCACCTGGTTGCACAAAGTATGATAAAGGCAGAATTTATTCTGACAGCCTTCTATTCAAACACAACCTTCAAAGTCAGTTTTAGAGTCTGATGCCCAGGTCAAGTTTTTTTTCTCACCTTTTGATGTCCATCATTCTTCATTAACTTCTGGGATAAACTGGAGGGATGTTCAGAGGCAATTTAAAGGACCTCAACATTCAGTAAAAAGAAAAATATATTGATAAATCAGTTTTAAAAATGAATATTTATTTTAGTTGTGTAGCTTGAAAGAGGTAGACTTTCTAGTCCTGTCATTCTTCCAGTGCAACTTGTCAAACCAGGTTACATTTGAAATGTGCCTGCAGTCAAGAATGTGAGAGCTCAGCATGATGATGTGCAGAGGCTTGTTTGATCTGGGGAGATTTTCACTTTTCATCAAAGAAACTACCTGATCCTCTTTCATAGGTAGTATTTCCAAGACTCATTATTATTCTTTTGTTTGCTTTGGTTGCTGGGACTCATTGGAGGAAACATCTCATTTAATTTAGACTTTCTTCGTTATGAGACACTTCTTGTAGAGACACAATGTTCTGATTCGTTCTTTTGACTTCTAATCCAAAAAGTCATCCCTGCCTTTCCCATGTTTATTGACATCAAAGGAATCAGTATTGTACGACATGTCAGCCTCGATTTGCTTGTTTTCTCTTCCCAACTGTCTCTGCTTTTCTAGGGAAAAATTCTCAGAAATTAATCTTTTTAAAAATTATTTATTATTTTTTCTTCACATGACAAGAACTTATATTTCATTTCATATGGCACTCTCAACACAGGAGATAATTTGCTGTGACTCAGATTGTAGGTGGTAAATACAGATCAGGGATTATCCTTTCTTTAAATACGCTAACTCATCTGGCTGTGGTTGTCCAAGCACACTTCTAACTGACTTTTAAACAGAAGGAACTGTCACTATTTATCTCTTTGAATAAGTAACTAGTTTCCCAGACAAAGCAGTTATAGCACCCTAGATCTGATTTTAGAGATCTCCATTGATTTTAAGGCACTGTTGCTGTTTTTAGCTTATGCTTGTGTCATAGTTTGAGGGGTCCCAGGTTCCCCTAAGAAAACTACAGAGACCAAGACTTGTCCCAGGGGGATGGACCTGGGTGTGCCAGGATATTGTAACATTGGTACTCTAGTATGCTTTCCAGTACCACAGTTTATAAGCCAGTGCCTTTCCCTTAGGCTCTCCTCCCTTCACCATCTCTCTCTGGGAGGAGTCATGCTTCTTCTTATCTCATGGTTTGTGTGGTCAAGATGGCTACTAGCTGGCAGGGAATTTTGGGCTGCATCATGTGGCCTACTGAGGCCTTGTAGGCCTGAGATGGGGTGGGGGGAAGGGGCCAGTTATGGCCTACTCTTAGGCTTGCCAATGGTGGAATAGGTGGAGGATTCTAAATGGATTTAGTCCGACAGACTTGGCTTGGCTTATGGCTCTATTCATTCTACCTGATTGGCTTTTGTGTATATTTACTAGTAAAAAGAATCTCTCTTTAAACTTCCAATCAATGTGCAGTATTTTCATTGTCACTCTCTAAAGGGAGTAAGAGTCACTCCTGGCATCCAGTTCTGTGTAGATCGTGGCCTAAAACTACGGCAGCTTGTTCATGGCTATGAAGAGGCAAAGGTGCCAAATAGACAGAAGAAATGCTGAGGTCCATATCATCACAAAGGGTTGGGGTTTCTGAAGCAACAATCTATCTAGATTGTTCTATGCTTTTGTTTCACTCCTTACTTCCCAATTAATGGAAAGCTGTTATGACTTGCCAGTTGAGAAAGTCATGAATAAATATTGAGTGTTAATTTAATAAGTATCATGGGTTTATAATATGGCTCTTCTGTCTATTCTTGATTATTCTTTCTTCCTCCACTGTCCAAACACATTTTCCCTTCCTTATCACACACTACATTTAGTTCTCCTGGTTTCAGTTCTCAGTCCTCATACACACAAGAGTTATTTTTTTTTTTTACTTGAAAGTGTATCTAGTTGTGGTCTGCTTTTCAAAGACTATGGCCAAAATCTCGTTGATTTTTGTGCAGTGGAGATTGGAATCATGTATCATTTGCAGTTGGAAACATTTCTTTTCATAGCCTTTTTCACTCTGTGTCTTACTGACACTCCTGGTGAAATTACCCTTATTCATCTTCCATCCCCCCCCACTACTCTTTTGTTAATTAAATCAGAATGCAATTTACTTCCCCTCCTTCAGATACCACCAAACCAAGTTTCTACTGTCTAGAATACATAGCTTGTGGCACTTTCAATGTCAGTTTTGCATACAGCTTGCCTTAGCAATTTCCTTTTCTTTCTATTTGAGTGGGGCTGTTCATATTCTAAAAATAATTTTTTCAATGTCTACCACTGTCAGCGTTTATAGATTCTTCTTTTATTCCTCAGTTTAACATCATCACAGTTACTTGACAGCTTCGCTATGATGAATATGAAAAGGAAGGCTGGGGAGGGACTATTTACAAGGTCTAGTAATGTCAGGACGAGGGGTAATGGGTTTAAGCTGGAGGAGGGGAGACTTAGACTGGATGTTAGGAGGAAGTTCTTTACAGTGAGGGTGGTAAGACGCTGGAATGGGTTGCCCAGGGAGGTTGTGGATGCTTCCTCCCTGGAGGGGTTTAAAGCCAGACTGGATGAGGCCTTGAGCAACCTGCTCTAGTGGGAGGTGTCCCTGCCTATGGCAGGGGGTTGGAGCTGGATGATCCTTGAGGTCCCTTCCAACCTAAACCATTCTATGATTCTATGATTCTAATTTAACCTGCAACTCACAACACCAGTGTGGAGATACAGCTAAATTGATAGGTGTTGGAGTATTTACTCTATAGAATATCTGACTTCTGTAATCCATGAAAACACTAGGATGCTTTAGAAGAACTAGAGGTAACTAAAGGGTAAAACACAACCACTTCTGAGTGTAAAGGAGTAAGTACAACTCTTTGACAACAGTAAGGTAAGGGGGCAAGTTTGCAAAATTGGCTGGAGCTGGCTGTTGGTTTGTACCCAGTAACAGCTGATTATGCTGTGCCAATTAGCTGCAATATTGACAGTGGGCGAAGCAAATTTCTGTCAGACTCCTTGACTCTGAGTAGGTTCCAAACATAGATACTGTGGTGGTGGACCAGGAGAGTGAGATAGAGTCTGCTCCATTATTCTGATTGGAGTTGTTTAGACTTCATTTTTTAAAATTAACAAACCTTTAACTAGAGCCCATGCATCCCTGATTGTTTGCTAGTTAGGTAGTTTATACAAATTGTCAGCCACTTGTACTCATGCTGAATGGAACCACTGAATATTGTAGCTGGTAAGGTGTGTGGGAAATTTTTCCCCAAAATTAATATTGTTTATTAATTTTGATATTCAGGGCTTTTGCTACCAGCCACAATTTTTAATAATACGTTCTTTGCAATGGTCAAGCAAAGAACAGCTAGAAAACAGAGTCTACAACACCTAAGAAATAACTATCAATAATATAACATTGAACTATTAGAACTGGAAAGAGCTTCTTGCAGTCAGTTGTATTGCTTGCCCACTAGAGGGACTTGAGAAGATCCTTTCTGCTTGAGACAAAAGGCATTCAAATGCACTTAGGAGTTCACAGAATTTTGAGACTTCTGTGTATTTACTCCCAAAAATTATATCTCCATACTCCTGGGGATAACTACAGTTTCCAGATTGTACCCAAACACTTGCAAGGAGTTCTGTTGATGTGTTGATAGCCCTTGAGGCTTCTAGTTCTTCCCAGGCTCTCAACAGGGTGCTGGGGGGGAGGCAGACATTCTCTGACCTGATCCTGGTTCCTCTTGGACAATCTGTGTCTGTTCCAGGGCTCCCAGTCTTGGCAGAAGACTTGCAGGTGTGCAGTCTTGGCACAAATGTCTTACAGATGCGCAGACAGGCACAATGTTGTGCTGGCTGAGCAGGCTTATATCGTGAAGACACCCAATGCCTTTTCCTGGTAAACTTAAGACACAGAAGGTTTCCAGGCAGACAAACCCGAAACATCAGGGCTTGTTATGCAGCAAACAGAATGTTGCAGAGCATAGCAGGATGCAAGGGCAGAAAGCAATGAGGCAGAAGCTCACTGAGGCAGAGCATCACAGAAGCACATGAAAGCAAAAGCATGTTGTGTTTACCTGCTCATCTCTTTTTATCAATACAGCTTGAGATTAGTGGGCCTTTTGTCCACAGTCAGTCAACGAGAATGGCACTTTGCCAAACTCAACCATATTAGGTAAAGTCAGGACTTGTTTTTATCCTTTTAGAGCAGAACACATGAAAGTGTATAAACGTGTGGATATCCTGTAAACAAGTTTAGAAGGGACATGGTGGTGTTAGGCCTTTTGTCCTCCATTTCCAGCCTTGATTTTCCCAATAACAGAAAGAGGGGAATCAGAAAAATCGTGTCTGGGCAAGCCAGAACATGTTTAGGCTTATTTGGCCCATTTTGGCTTTCCCTGGTACTGAAACTGTCAGTGTGTCGTGGAGGGCCCATAGGCCTGAAAACAGACCTGCATATGCCTTGCCCTGCCTGGACATGTTTTTCCTGCACATAATCAGGGGTGAGCACATGGCCAGCACAGAGGGGCACAATGGGCCTGGTGCCACGTGGAGTCTGGCCTGCCCAGGCTTTAGGTTGTGTAAGCCCCCACATGCCCAGCTCATGCTTGCCGGGTGCTATGCCCATGTGAGCCCCATATTTGGAAAGTCCAGGCCTGTGGCTCCTTGCCTATTATGGCAAGGTTGGCTGACTGCAAG
>WAAF01016751.1:0-13604 GCA_013400475.1 Tricholaema leucomelas | reverse complement strand
GGTGTTGAGTTAAGAATATTGAGTTTAATAAACATATATTTTTATATAAATTATCTCGAACCTATTGATTTCTCCCCTTCGCCACCAACGGGCGATAAGGGCAGAATTCCCCTCTGCAACACAGTGCAAGTGCAGAAGGGACACTAATGAAAAGAGAAATTGAATCACAAAGTACTATCTGTGTGAAAAGAGGATGGAAGTAGTACACAGGAAGAGGAAAATTCTGTGTAAGTCAGATTAGGAATGCCATGCTACTTTCAATAAGATCTGAGCAGTCAAAAACAAAAGTCTTTGAAGCCAGTATCTCCAATTATCAAGCTAGATTTGATCTCACCTGAGAACATGAAGCAAGTTCTAGAAAGTACATCTTTCAGCCAGAGGAAGATTGCTTTTCAGAAGCCAGCAAGACACTGATCACTTTTCAAAATGGTGTCCCAGCCTTCACTGTAGAAACATTTTCACTGGAAACATTTTCCAGCAAAAGGCTCCTGGTTTCAGTCCAAGCCAAACCCATTGTCCTCTGCAGAGCTTCCCAAACATCCACGAAAGCCAATACTTTCTCCTATGGTAGAAGTGTTCTCTACCCTGGAGTCTTGTAACACATATATCTAAGCAATTTGAAAAACTTGCTATGCTGTAATTTCCAAACGTAAATATTCAATGGAGAATGTGGTTGGGAAGCAGATTCCTGGAGAGAAAGCAGAAAACAGAGCTATTAAGGACTTTTTACTGGAAACGTGTTCCTGGCTTTCTTGGCTGTACATACTTCTTCCTCCCTCCTTCCTCATCTCACCAGCAGCACTAAGCAATGTGTTCCAATAATATTTCAATATATGACTAACATAGTTTAATGTTTCACTCCTTCCTTACATAAACCTGACAGTAAATTGTAATTCCATTCTGACTAAACAAACAATACTATGTGAGGCCTTTCTTGAGGAACACTCATCTGAAAGAAGGTGCAGATTCTTATGGAGGCAACAAATTCAGTAACAACTGTTCATCTTAATGCCTCTACTTGCCTTTAGTTGCAGCAAGCATTCACTTTCTCTGAAAAGATGTGCAATTTTCTGAGGCTAAATCTTCATCTATTTCTAAATTCAGAGTAGCCATTTGCTCCACTCAGGGTAGCCTCTGAGCCCTTCTGTATGCAAGTGAAACAATGGATTTGAGAAGAACTAGGTTGTAGCAACATAAGTGCACCCAAACTTTAACTGTGGAGACAACCAGACACCTATTCAGGAACAAATGTTTAGTAAGGGTGCAGACACAGAGACAATTTAACAGAGATAACACCTTTCTGGGATGTTATCTAAATTGTGCCAAGTTATCTAAATGGTGTTACCCACTACTGTATGAAGAAAGATACAGCAGCTCTGGATAACTCTTAGTATCAGAAATCACATTAGCAGAGCATTCCATATGTCTGACATACTGTATTCTTCCACATGGATGGTATCCCATTATGATGTCTGCAGCTTACTTCCAGAACCAAGCTATTTGTTTCCAAATGGTCTTGGCTCTCCATGGTGTGAAGAATATGTAATGAAGATCTCTACAAGGGTACAACTGTGAAGAGGGAGCTGGCAGCGCCTGCCTTTTTGTTTTTGCAGCTGTGGGAAGGCCAAGAGACTCACAGATCTCACTTCCACCTTTACAGCCCCCAAGAAACATGCCAGAAAAAGTGAATATATTAGTGACAGATACATGACTGAAATTTTCAAAGCCCCAAAGCACCAGCTTCTCTTGAAAATTGATGCCCATCATCAACCAAGAGAGTTACTGTGTCAAACAAGGCAATCAGATTTGTCAAGCATGATTTGCCTCTGGTGAATCCATGTTGTCTTTCCCCAGTCACTTGCTTCAGCTGATTTGTGGCAATCCCCCAGAGGATTTGGCTCATAACTTTCCCAGAGACTGAAGTGAGACTAATGGGTCTGTAATTACCTGTGTGCTCATTGTAATCCTTGCTATAGATGAGAGTAACATCAGCCTTCTTCTGATCTTCAGGGATGTCTCCTGATCACCAAGGCTTCCCATAGATTATGAAGAGCAGCCTTGCAACAATATCAATCAGCTCTCTTAGCACCCTGGATGGCATTTGGGCTCATCAGCTTGTACGGATCAAACTCCTGTAATAGTTAACACAGCAACTAACTCCTCCCTCACTTTAGGTGGGTCTCTGTCTAGATCAACCTGCATTTTTGTTCCCATGGGCTGGGACCCAGCAGCACTGGTAAAGACAAAGGGTTCAGAGGGTTTTGAGGACTTTTGCCTCTTCAGCATTGTCCACCTCTCCTGCTAATATTGGGCCTATATTCTCTTTCTGTTTCTCCTTGTTGTTAATGTATCTGAAGAAGCCTTTCTTGAAGTTTTTGACAAGCACTTATGTCCCTTCTTACTGCAGAGGGGTTGGACTAGATGACCTTTAAAGATTCTTTCCTCAGCCTGGAGAGGAGAAGGCTTCGAGGAGACCTTATAGTGGCTTTCCAGTATTTGAAGGGAGCCTACAGGAAAGCTGGGGAGGGACTATTTACACGGTCTAGTAATGTTAGGACGAGGGGGAATGGGTTTAAGCTGGAAGAGGGGAGATTCCGACTGGATGTTAGGAGGAAGTTCTTTACAGTGAGGGTGGTAAGGCACTGGAACGGGTTGCCCAGGGAGGTTGTGGATGCTTCCTCCCTGGAGGTGTTTAAGGCCAGGCTGGATGAGGCCTTGAGCAACCTGCTCTAGTGGGAGGTGTCCCTGCCTATGGCAGGGGGTTGGAGCTGGATGGTCCTTGAGGTCCCTTCCAACCTAAACCATTCTATGATTCTATGATTCTATGATTTCCAACCCAACGCATCACGTGATCCTATAATTCTATGACTTGTGTATAGTTCAGGTTCCTCAAATGCTCCCACACCTGATCTTCTCAGGACATGAGACTATTTTTTTTCAAAAAAAGAATAGTCTCACTTGTTCTAAATTTTCCTTAGAAGCCTTTTTAATATATGAGAGGAAATATCTTTTATGATGTTTAGTGCTACCTCTCACCCTCTCTGATAAAAGTAAAAAGAGAGGTACTAAAGACGTTCCTGGAATTACTTTTATAAACCCCTGAAGCTGTAATTTTAAGATTTTATCAATACAATTTCATCCTATGTATTTCCTTGAATGTTTTACTTCTTGTAATATTATAAAGGTGGATGAAGTACAGTAATGTCTAATAATCTACTTATAACAAATTAATTCATTCATCACACATATAACAACTTTTAGAGTTCAAACTATGTCAGGCATTATGGTATTTCATAATTTAAAAACTGCTACTTCACAAAATTACAGAATGTTAGGGGTTGGAAGGGACTTCAAAAGGTCATCTAGTCAAACCCCCTTGCCAGAACAGGATCACTTCGAGTAGGCCACACGGGAGCACATCCAGATGGGTTTTGAATGTTTCTAGAGAAGGAGACACCATAACCTCTCTAGGCAACCTGTTCCAGTGTTCTGTCAACCTCACAGTGGAACTTTTTTTCCCTGTGTTCATGTGGAACCTCCTAAGCTCTAGCTTGCATCCACTGCCCCTTGTCCTATCATTGAGCATCACTGGCTCTGACATCCTGACACTTGCCCTTTACATATTTGTAAACAATGAGGTCACCTCTCAGTCTCCTCCAATACAAATTAAAGAGCTCCAGCTCCCTCAGCCTTTCCCCATAAGGGAGATTTTCCATTCCTTTAATCATCTTTGTGGCTCTGCACTAGACTCTTTCAAATAGTTCTTGAACTGAGGGGCCCAGAGTTACAGTCAAGCAAAAAAATCAGCTACCCCACCCCTCCCCCCAAAAAAACACTAAAAAACTGAAACAACAAACAAACCAAACCCTCAGCCAACAAAAATAACCCCACAAAACTCCCAAAACAACCCCCTCAAAAATACCCCAAACCCAACCAATCAACAAAATAATAATTAAAAACTCCAACCCCCCAACCCCAAACCCTCCTGATTATCCATTTACCTGTGTGTAAAATTACACAGTTATTTAGGTTGGAAAAGACCTTTAAGATCAAGTCCAACTGTAACCTATCACTGCTAAATCCACCACTAAACCATGTCCATAATGCCACATTACATATACATCTTTCAAATATGTTCAGGGATGGTGATTCAACTACCGTTCTGGGCAGACTGTTGTAATGCTTGACAACCCTTTTGGTGAAGACGTTTTTCTTAATATTCAGTATAAACCTCCCCCTGGTGCAATTTGAAGTCTTTCCCTCTCATCCTTTCACTTGTCCCTTGGGGAAAGAATATAGAAATTTAGATACATTTCTCTTAATTTAAACAGCATGTGTTTTACACAATAAGAAAAAAAAAAAACCCACCAAAAAGTAAAAAAAAAAAAAAAAGTAATAATCGTTATCCAAATATCTTACCAAGTTTTAGAACTGAAGAATACATGCATTTTCTTTCACGTATCCTGAGAGCAGTTTACTGACAGAATTTTCATAAAACAGTGTTGTGGAGGCAGGGAATTAATGTGGTCGAGTCAGGAATATATAGAAAAATAGAATTATTTTTATTTTTCCAGAAAACCTGCCCCCAAAACTATATACAGAAATTAATTCAGTTTTAATTAGCAGGTTCAGTCAGATTAAGAAGATCTATAAGGATACCATAGGTAATTTTGACTATTTTGAAAGTCAGAAGTTGGAAAAGGCTAAGCTATTAAACATAGCATCTCCCACTATTATTCAGGCTGAGCCATTAAGTTTACTCACAGGTGAGTCAGGCTGCCTGAAAGGAAGGGTGGTCCAGATGCTTGTCCCCTCACTTCTCCAAGGGTCGAGCATCATTAAGGCCTATCGAGCCTGCATAAAGGCTGCTTAAGGTGGAAGCCATCCAAAGCAGAGACAGCTCTGTCCCTCAGGATCTTGTCCTTCAGAGCACCAGGGGCTCCTTTTGCAGAAGCTATCCAGGCAGGGGAGAACTCTAAGGTGGGGACTCCAAGGCAGGATGTCCCCCAATATTTATACTCTTCCTAGACAAAGAGCTGAGTTACCACTTCCTAGATGCGAAGACCACAGCCAATCCCCAGCCGATTCCAATGTGGGCACTGCACAGGGCACCCCTCGTGCCGGAAGGGTCCCTTGCTCCCCACCTTCACGCCTGCAGGGCAGGGGGGAAACAGGTCTTTTCACGCCTTTTCCTCTCCCATTCAAACCACAGAGGGAGAGGAATTTTGGGGTATACAGGACTCCAGGACAAACAGACACCAGCCAAAGTGTACACCTCCACTAGATTCCTTCTATGTCCTTTTTAACAAATTAGACAAGCATTTTCTAGCCTGCCTGGAAAATATTAATTCTTCTTCAGAATCACTGAACAAGTGCTTCTCCTACTATACTGTAATCTGGAATTGTGCATCCATCCCTGAAATCACATCACTTCTGAAAAGGTGGATCCACTTTCCATAATGACGCAAAAAATATTGGCTAAAATTATCCAAGAACATGTAGTGACAGAGAGCTTAACCTATGAAAAATGTCACTGAAAGGACATAAGTGAGCGTGAACATAGTGGAACGTAGCGAGATCATCTGGCACCTTCCTACATGAATATTTCAAAACCCTGTGTATTGAACAGCTTTGATTAGATAAACCCTTTGCACAACTATAAAATTTGCTGAAGCTGAAAAGGGCAAAACTGCATGGCAGGCTTGACTACAGAATGATTGAAAGGACAGCACTGAGGTTTCCAGCAGTACTTCAAGAACTGTGTGAGGTGTGGTGAATTTTAGAGTGTATAAATGATGCTGACTATTTAGTTCATCTGAGATCACTACCAGAATTCATACTGAAGTATCAAATTTCCAACAGCCTCTGGATTTTGCCATTACTCCTCAATATCCCAGCACACATTTTGATGAATTGTTCAAGTTCTCTTGGTCCTTATAATTAGCTCAGTTTCTTTTGTCTCTATAAATCTTGAAAAGTTGTGTTATGTAAATCAATCCCTTAATCATAAAATCATAGAATCATAGAATCAAGCAGGTTGGAAGAGACTTCCAAGATCATCCAGTCCAACCTAGCACTCAGCCTTATCCAGTAAACTAGACCATGGCACTAAGTGCCTCATCCAGTCTTTTCTTGAACACCTCTGGGGCCAGTGACTCCACCACCTCCCTGGGCAGCCCATTCCAATGGCAAATCACTCTCTCTCTCAAGAAGTTCCTCCTAACATCCAGCCTACACTTCCCCTGGCACAACTTGAGATTTTGTCCCCTTGTTCTATTTTGGTTGCCTGGGAGAAAAGCCCAACCCCCACCTGGCTACAACCTCCCTTCAGATTGTTGTAGACAGCAATGTCACTCCTGAGCCTCCTCCTCTCCAGGCTAAACAATCCCAGCTCCCTCAGCCTCTCCTCACAGGGTTTGTGTTCCAGGCCCCTCACCAGCTTCGCTGCCCTTCTCTGGACATGTTCCAGCACCTCAACATCTCTCTTGAATTGGGGGGCCCAGAACTGGACACAGTACTCAAAGTGTGGCCTGACCAGTATTGAGTACAGGGGCAGAATAACCTCCCTTGTCCTACTGGCCACACTGTTCCTGATACAGGCCAGTATGCCATTGGCTTTCTTGGCTACCTGGGCACACTGCTGGCTCATCTTCAGCTTACTATCTACCAGTACCTCCAGATCCCTTTCTTCCTGGCTGCTCTCCAGCCACTCTGTCCCCAGCCTCCATCTCCCCATCAGAGCATAAGGCAAGAAGTATAGAAAATGTAACAATTAGGTGAGATCAGAGCACTCCCCTTTCAACGCACAGCATAAAAAGCGACTATAGGTTTTCATCTCATTCAAGTATGCTCACAGGCAGTTGTCACTCTGAATTCTAGTCACCATAAATGCTACCAGCAGCCCTTCTCACTGGATTTAACCTTTATTTCTGTAACTTTAAACAAGATTACTTGCAATGGTCAGTGTGTGTTCTCTTTATGACATTTTTTCATGTCCCACTCAATTTTTTATCTCCTGCATTTGACAAGTGAGCCTTGAGTAGCAGCAAGAGCTTTTCTGTGGTCCATGATTCATTTCATGCACTCCCCAGCCACTCCCTGGGTGCGTTCTTATAGGAGCAGACTCTTTTGCAATCTGTAGGACAGCTCTGTAACAATGCGGCATCACCTACCTGCCAAGAGAAGGCTACGGTGATTAACACCTTCAGGGGAAAATGCAGCCTCCATTCACAAGACTTCCACAGCTTGAGTCTTGACATGACAATGTTGTCAAAATAAAATGCCTTGCGAAGACACATCCAGAGGCTCTGAAAAGTGCCGCTTATACAAAATCAAGATGCCAATGCTCTTCATAAATCCTGTGTTTGATCACCACTTATTGCTGAAAAAAAATTTGATAAAAAACAGCAGAAACATTCAAAGATGTCCTTTGAGAAGTGTCATGTACGCAAGAGTTACCGGAGAGGAAGTTTGTGCAGAGTCAGCCTATCCAATACAAAAGATGGTGTGAGCTACAGCATATCACTCCACATTTTGGTGGTGTTTTTCTGCTTCCCTCACCTCTACTTTCATACAATCATTTTTTTGGGATGGTGATTACCTCTTTCTGATGTTCTTTTGACTTTCAGCATGTGTAGCCTCAGTCCTTGGTTCATACCCCTAGGCTTATTGAGAATACAGCAACAGTCTTATGTCAACAGTTAGAGGACTAACTTGGAAGATGAAAATATTTGTAATGGATTATTTGTGTGTTATTCAACACCATCTCCAGCATCTTAACACAGAGCAATCAAGATGTTTCAATACTGAATTAACATCTTCCTTGATACATCAGTTGCCATGTGGGCAATCAAGGCAATTATTCTCCATATTGCCTTGATTCAGGAAGGTTTACGTAAGCACAGGTATAATCTTGAGTGAGTGCTTTGTCCTATTGATTTAATTAGGTGACTCATAAGTCTATGGAACTGCAACTTTCATCTTATCCTTTTAATTTCTTTGCCTCTGAATAATTCCTATGGTTTAAATTCCATTACATCCTCTCATGGTTTTCTTTGTGTACTTTACACTTTAAAATACTTAACAATGAAGTCCTTAGGGACCACACATTTACAGCTGTAAGTCTTCAGCTAAGGTGGGGAATACTATACGTGAAGTCATTTGCTTCTTGCTATTTAGCAGGTGCTTATTCCAGCAATTCTTTATTTATTTTAGTTCATCCAGCATTGCCCCCTTCTTAAAACATTCATCTCTAATTGCTCTTTTTTCCTCCCTCCTTCCTCTTTTCTTTTTTTCTTCAAGTGAAGACAAAAAAAATCGGTTTTATTGTAAGTTTTCTGTCTGAAAACATATCTGGACTGCTGCCTTTGCATGATAAACCCCTCCCGTTTGAAAGTTCCTTCCTAAGCCTATGCGCTCACAAGATTCATCTCTGCTCTAAAGCATCTCCTCAGGGGCTTTGGCACATGATCTAAACAGAGTCTGCTCATACATTCAGATAGTCATTTGGCAGGATCACATCTTAACATTATCAAACTCTTTAGGCGTAGGATTAGCAGATTGTTCCCAATGGCATTTTGCTGCCTCTTCTCTTCAAGCTGTACCAGAAAGGACCACGAGATGGCAGTACTGCACGAACAATTGAATCAAGAGCTGAGTACTTGGAGAACTAATTAAGAAACATATTTTCTATTGGAAGCTTCAGAGCTTTTTGTAAATTCAGTCTGCCCCAATCTACTTTGCAATAACAAGGGAATAACACGAGTGAAATCTATACTCTCAACATTCTGAACAGTTGTGGTTAATGGGTAGCAATCATCTGCTAGTAAAGTGTTGTTTATTACAGAATGTACTGACAAGGTTTAGGGCACCACAGAAAGCCTGTAACTAGGACGTAAGGTTTCCACTGTATCAAAACTTGTATTCTCTCTGAAAATGGAAGTATTCAGAAGAAAATCAATGCTGAAATAGTGAATTTCAGGGCAGAGCAGAAAGGAATGTATTGTTTGCAAAGGCTTTTTTTTTGGAGGTATTGACTTCCTTTGCAGATGAGTGATCCTTAGAGTCAGCATGGCAGAGTTATTTGTAACTCTGGGAAAGTAATGCGCTCCTGTAGCTAAATTTCTCTCAGTTTCTAGGGACTGAGGTACCAGGTCACTTTTTCATAACAATATACCTATGAAGTAATCCCAGTGGGTTGCAGAATATTAAGTCAGTGTAGGAATCCTTGGTCTTGCCTAAGTCTGGACGTCCAAACTATTTTCATCAAGGCTGTAGGGAATGGATACCAGTTCAGGGCCTACTCAGGAACTCTTGAAATTGTTTGTCTGCAGTAGTCTGTACAGAGTCCCAGAGGAGGACTTTTGTTGAGAAATGCCAGTTCACAAAATCCTCCAAGACAAGACGCAGGCCATCCTATGACTGGATTAATGCAGGATGGGTCTAGCCAGCTTTATTATTTTCTAGTACTCAGAAATTAATGACTGCATTCTGTGTCTGAAAACAGAGTCAATATCCTCCTCCTTCCTTCAGATACATAGGAATGGATGTACCAAGCAGTGCAACAAAAAAACATGGAATGGAAGTAAGTTAGGAATTATTAAAATGGGCAGAAGTTACTTCCTGACCTTGAAAGACACTCAACCGTTAAAGTCTTGAGATTAATGCAGTATAACTCAATGTAATACAACCTAGCAAATGAAAGACTGAAGTACTCAATGGGGGCAGCTTTCCTTTCCTCAACACTACAAGAGAAGGGAGGAGGGGAAAAAAACCTCCAAATAGCGGTTTCTGTCTGCTTCATATATAACAAGTAACAGGCACATTTACTCCACTCTTTACCTTAGGAGGATGCATAGTAATCATTTCACTGGCAAAGTTTACTCTGGATATATTCCAAAACAAGAGGAATAGTCATCATGAAAGCATGCAAAACAGACTCCTGTCAGGTTTGTCACTTCATCCACAACATAGTTAAAGGCTATGAGAAATGCCTTCCTGCATGATGGCTAATAAGAGCAGAATTCTTCGTGTGTGTAGTAGTTTACAGAAATACATATACATTCATTTTGTTACTGCATTTTGCCTGGAGAAATAAGCTGGAGTAATCAAACTTATGCAGGGAACAGCAATGCTGACTGCTGAAGGACACAGAAGTTTATACTCTGTCACATACATACTCTGAGTCTTGCTATCTGTTAACCAATACTGTGAGAGAGAAACCAAGCAAGCCCAAGGACCAGTTTCTCCTTCGTAGGTTCCCAGCCACTTGCATTGGAAACCTCTAACGTTTGAAGATCTCTTTCACTCTACCTGGGTCATGGTTTTCCATCTTGTACTGAAAATCTTGATAGATAGCCATTTTCCCTCCAAGGTGGTTGGTATGCAAAGGCAAGACAGGAAGAAGTCCTAATACAGCTGGTTTTGAAATGCCTCTGCCACTACTGCTTTGGCCATTTTTCTTCTGTGGAAATGTGAATGATAAACCATTTTTACAGCATCAGCTGCAGAAGTGTGCTAGCCAGGTGTTAGAACTTTAGCACTCTCAATGCCTCTGGAGGACAGCGATTCATTAGCCTGTTTTCTGATGATTTCTAAATCCTTTGCCTTATTCATTTTCCCTTTTCAGTGTATGGCAAGAATAAGTGAGTTGTGCTCTCTTTGCTTGCTCTGATCATGGGTTGGGTTAACACCTTAGATGTATACTCTATTGTCGTGGAGGGCCCATAGGCCCAAGGGAAAACATGCATATGCCTTGCCCTGCCTGGACATGTTTTTCCTGCCAATAGTCAGGGGTGAGCACATGGCCAGCACAAAGGGGCACAAAGGGCCTGGTGCCGTGGAGTTTGGCCTGCCCAGGCTTTGGGTTGTGTAAGCCCCCACATGCCCAGCTCATACTTGCCAGCTGCTAGGCCCATGTGAGCCCCATATTTGGAAAGTCCAGGCCTGTGGCTCCTTGCCTATTATGGTAATGTTGGCTGACTGCAAGCCTGATTGGTCATTGTGTGGCCAATGAGACCACTGATCTCGGCCCACAGTTAATAACTAGGCATGCACAGGCTCACGTGCCCGTGCATTCGCTCGCCAGTGCATTTTATGTGCTAGGTGCATTCGCTCACCAGCTCACTCACCCACGTGTGCATCGACTCGCTCAGTAGCCTGCGTACTTGCTTACAGAGCTCACTTAAGCCTGCCATTACGGGGCTCAGACTCCCCGTGCAGCTGTGCATCCCACTGCACGCCACTACCTTATTGCCTGGTGTGTGCCATCGCCATGAGCTGCCAGGAGTAGACCCACTTGTCTGCACAGGAGCATCTCTTTCCTCTGTACCTGCAAATCCTGCCTATGAGTTCCCTGGACACAGCAGCCGGAGGGACTCAGCAATAGTCGGAGACTATTTCCCCTGAAGCTAGGAGTATTCCAGCCTTGGAGTCCATGGATGGAGACCCTGAGGATTTGGACATTTTACATAGGCTGTGACGTAGCCCAGAGGGTGATTTATATTAAATTAGAATCATGAGTAAATACCTCTCTAATTTCTATTGTGCCTGCCACAGAGCAGAAAGCTTTCAGCCCACCCTGCTGGGCAAGTAGTATATAGACCCCAAGCGGCAGTAGCCACGGGGAAAACTCTCTCTCTGTTTAATAGCTGTGTGCTAGTAATTGTAATATAGTTATTAATAAGCCGTTTGTGATTATTCCAATAAGGTCTTCATAACCGTGATTAGAATCCTATTTAATATAGTGGTTGGGGGGTGATGAGAGTTAAGAATATTGAGTTTAATAAATATATTTTTTTATAAAACCTATCTCGCACCGATTGATTTCTCCCCTTCGCCACAAACCGGCGTAGGAGGCAGAATCCCCCTCCGCGACATCTATCAAAGCCAAGATTCATTTCCACATGCTCATAAAAGTATTGCTTTTCCATGCTCAAACTGCAGGGAAAAACATTACCTTGCAGTAGATTATGTACTCATCAGGAATATAGTCCTCCTTGTGGCCACAGAGCGTGAACTTCTAGTGAACTTCTATAAGAGCTGTGAATTCCTTCTTCTATGAAATATATATATATATATATATATATGTAAGGTTGTTATTGCATTGTTTTCTTGTTCTGGGTTTGTAGATACCAAATTCTTTAATCTGAAAACACATGACCAGGTTTAATTACTGTTACTGAGTCCTGCTAAAATGCTGGATAATGTTTAAATGGGCTTCCTCACTGTGGAGAAAAGTCAATCAGTAGGTGACGATAGGCTGAGCTGAGCTTAAGAAAGTGTGGCTATTGTGTAGGTCATTTCAATGCTCTTACCACCATAAATAGTCAAAGAAACAACAACAATGACAGTCTTCATTGAAGTATAAGGAAATACCTTATTATTTGCAGTATGGGTTCACATGAGAAGATTTTAGAAACAGTAACTGCAGCCACTCATTATTTTTATTATTGCTTTTATACACAGACAGCAATTAGTCAATAGAGAAAGTACAGTAATAACCTGTGAGGTTTTGTTGTTTTGTTTATTTTATTTTTTTTTAAATAAATGTGTTTGGGATTGGAAATTAGAATCTGCCAAACATTGCCTAGCCATCCCCCATGAAAGTTTTCTTTTTACCATTTCCTTTTCCCTTCTGCCAATATGTTTTCCCCAACCAAAACTCCTCCATGGGGTTATGCCTTGATTTTTATGAGGCATGTCAAAAGCTGACATAATATATGTATAAAGCTTTGCAACGCGTCTTGCTTCCAGGAAAAGCTCTCAGGAAAGCACACATGCTCACTCCATGCATATTCAAAACTCAGCAGATGTATCACGATAAGTTGACTTGATTTGGCTCCAGAAGTATAAATTACAGCCATCAGCTCACATCCGGCCAAGAACAGAGAATGCAACTTTTTAGTCCAACCATCCTGCCTCCGTTGATGGCAGGATTTTGCGTCCCTCACAGAAACATTTCCCTCTAAAAGTATTCCGCTAACATTTGTTAGTGTAACTGTTTTGAAAATACAAAGTAGTCTTTCTGTTCCCCTGCACGGTCTCCACAGCTCTGATCCTGCTAGCTGTAACAGCAGTTGTAGCTGAACCAATGAAACAACATTTCAGTATAGAAGGCTGGGTGCCGAGCCCAAAGAGTTTCACTGAAAGTATCTGAGATTAACTAGCTTTTATCAAATCCGAGAGATGGCTCCACTGTGACTGATGATGGATTTCTTGGGCAGCCTAATTCCAGAACTGGGGATATAGAGATAACAGCCATTGATCCAGTGTGATTATGCCTTCTGCTTGCTTTTTTTTTTGTTTCCAGCTTTTTCTTTTTTTTCCTTTTTCTCTTTGCCTTTTTTTTCCCTTTTACTTCTCCTTTTTATTTTTCCTTTTATTTTTCTTTTTGCTTTTATTTTTATTTTCCTTTCCCCTTTTCTGTTTATTTTTCCTTTCATTTTTCTTTTTGCTTTTATTTTTCTTTTTTTCCCTTTTAAATTTCCTTTTCCTTCTTTTTTTCTTTTTAATCTCCTTTTCCATCTCCTTTTCCTTCTCTTTTCTCTTTCTTTTCTTTTTCCTTTTCTTTACCTTTTTCTTTTTCTCTTCTTTTTCTTTTTTTT
>WAAF01016750.1:0-14722 GCA_013400475.1 Tricholaema leucomelas | reverse complement strand
CCCTCTTGTCCCAGGGGCTCCAGAGCTGGATGCAGGACTCCAGGTGGGGTCTCAGCAGAGTGCAGTAGAGGAGAAGAATCACCTCCCTGGCCCTGCTGGCCACACTTCTGCTGCTGCAGCCCAGGCTCTGCTTGGCTTTCTGGGGTGCAAGTGCACACTGCTGGCTCCTGTTGAGCTTCTCCTCCAGCAGCACCCCCAAGTCCCTCTCCTCAGGGCTGCTCTCCAGCCACTCACTGCCCAGCCTGCATTTGTGCTGGGGATTGCCTCGACCCAGCTGCAGCACCTTGCACTTGGTCTTGTTGAACCTCCTGAGCTTGGCTTGTGCCCACCTCTGCAGCCTGTGCAGGTCCCTCTGGATGGATCCTGCCCTCCAGCCTGGCTGCTGCACTACACAGCTTGGTGTGCTCAGCAAACTTGCTGAGGCTGCACTCAATGCCTCTGTCCATGGCATCCACAGAGATGTTGAAATGATTCCATGTATTTATGTTGCTTCTTGCAGCTTAGTCACCTGCCTCTGCCAATGACTTCATCTGTTGATTCAGATGGCTAATAAATACGTGGAGGAAGAGTTTTGAACCTGCTGCACAGCACTGCAATTGAACTCCAGTTTGCAGCTGAAGGCAGAAGTCAAAGTCCTCACAGGCACTGGAGAGAGTCTGAGGCAAATTAAAACTCTGGGGAATTTGCTCTCTTCCTTCTGCTTGACCAGAAACCTGCAGACAGACACCTACAGCTTTGTCACCTTATGGTGTTTAAAAACCCTCTTTGGGATGTCAGTAGCTCACGCATGAACTAGCACCTGAAGAGTCTTCTGAAGGTACCAATTTGCACAGCCAGAGCCCTGTTAAGTGGCAGCATCAGCAAGGCAGGCACTTTAAAACCTTCAAGCCAGATCCTTGCCTGGTAGAATTTCATCAGAGCTGACTCCTGTGGGGCTCTCAACCTTGGATTTCTCAGAGAGAGAAAAAGAATTAAATCTAATTGATGATAAAATAAGTGAAGAGTAGGAGGAGGAGGCAAAGCTTTTAAATGCCTGAGAGATTATTTGGAGACAGGAAAGGAAGGGCCAGGGGCAAAGAAACAAGGACATGTTTGAAATGATTCAGTAAGAAAATGGGCAGAAAGATAAAAGGAATATCAGCTCTAATGAGAGGAGGGGAATTATTTTCCTCTCTCCTCTCCAAATCCACATTTTGTCAAAGCAATCCTGGCTCTTCCATGGAGACATCTGATCCAAGGAGCTGCCATTTGGCTGAGACATCTGCTTGCAATAGCATCCTCCCAGTCCTGGGAGGTGATCCTGCTCTGGCAGGGGGAAGTTGGACTGGATGATCTTTCATACAATCATAGAATCAGTCAGGGTTGGAAGGGACCACAAGGATCAGCCAGTTCCAACCCCCCTGCCATGCCCAGGGACACCCTACCCTAGAGCAGGCTGCCCACAGCCTCAGCCAGCCTGGCCTGAAACACCTCCAGCCATGGGGCCTCAACCACCTCCCTGGGCAACCCATTCCAGCCTCTCACCACTCTCATGCTCAATAACTGCCTCCTCACCTCCAGCCTGACTCTCCCCACCTCCAGCTTTGCTCCATTCCCCCCACTCCTGCCACTCCCTGACAGCCTAAAAAGTCCCTCCCCAGCTTTTTTGTAGCCCCCTTCAGATCCTGGAAGGCCACAAGAAAGTCACCTGGGAGCCTCCTCTTCTGCAGCCTGCACAGCCCCAACTCTTTCAGTCTGTGCTCACAGCAGAGCTGCTGCAGCCCTCTCAGCATCCTCCTGGCCCTGCTCTGGACACTCTCCAGCATCTCCACATCCCTCTTGTCCCAGGGGCTCCAGAACTGGATGCAGTAGATCGTTGGAGTTCCCTTCCAGCCCCTGACCTTGTGTGATTCTATCATCCTTGCTCGTCTTCAAGCTGATCGTGTGATCTTTCGCTCTCTGGTGACTTTCTGCCTGGCTGCCCTCGGAGAGGGCGCTGCCTGCGCAAGCACCGCGGGACGAAAGGCAGCGCTGAGCGGCAGCGCTCCTGTGCCGCTCGGGCAGAGCTGAGCCGCTCCGAAGCTCTCTGCCTGCCCTTCCCTGCCGGCCTCGCCCAGCAAAGGGCAGCGCCCAGGGGAGAAGGCATTGAGGTTGGATTAGAATGGCTGTGATTAGTAGGCTCAGAGAGGTTCTCCTGCCCCTCTGCTCTGCCCTGGGGAGGCTGCCTCTGGAGTACTGTATCCAGTTCTGGGCCCCCCAGCTCAAGAGGGACATAGAACTGCTGGAGAGAATCCAGGACAGAGCCACAAAGGTGATCAATGGAATGGAATGGAAGAGATCTGTTAGGAGGAGAGCCTGAGGGAGCTGGGGCTGTGCTGCTGGGACAGGAGGAGACTGAGAGGTGACCTCATCAATGGTTATCAGTACATGCAGGGTGAGTGCCAGGAGGCTGGAGCCAGGCTCTGCTGGGTGGTGCCCAATGCCAGCACAAGGGGCAATGGGTGGGAGCTGAGGCATAGGAAGTTTCATTTAAACATAAAGAGAGATACTTTCCCTGTGAGGGTGCCAGGGCCCTGGAAGAGGCTGCCCAGGGAGGTTGTGGAGTCCCTCTCTCTGGAGATATTCAAACCCTACCTGGATGTGTTCCTGTGTGAGCTGCTCTAGGTGCTGCTGCTCTGGCAGGGGGATTGGACTGGATGAGCTTTGAGGTCCCATCCAGCCCCTGACATTCTGTGGTTCTGTGATGCCAGCAAAGGCTGGCTCCAGAGCACAGTGTTTCTTTGCAATGAGCTCTTGAAGCCAGGTTCTTCTCCAGAGCACAACGAAGCCAAACCTCTCTGCTGACCTTTTCAGATGCTCATCACTAGTGCTGCTCTTTGTTTCCACTCAGATCAGCCTTCTCCATCCCTACTGGCTTGCTGTGCCATTCCCCTTGCTTGCTCCCTGGGATGACAGTGTGTGATCTCATTTAGGCTTGCTGACAGGTTCTCACTTTTTGTCTTTTCCAACTCCCTTTTCCCATCGCCTTTTAAAAATTCTCTTCTTTTTTTGGTTGGAAAGGACCTCAAAGATCATCTGGTTCCAACCTCCACCATAGGCAGGGACACCTCCTGCTGGAATAGCTCCACTCATTCTCAGTTCTTTTTTTTCCAAGATGTGCTTCAGTTTTCCCATGTCATAATTTATTATGATCTTATTTCCCCCTGTGGATGGGCTTCTTAGGGCAGGAATTTGAATCCCTGAAAGCTCAGCAGATTTGAACTGTCCATCCAGTCCAGTATGATGTGTCCAGTTGTGGGCTCCTCCATTGCAGAGAGATGTTGAGGTGCTGGAAGGTGTTTGGAGAAGGGCAGCAAGGCTGGGGAGGGGCCTGGAGCACAGCCCTGTGAGGAGAGGCTGAGGGAGCTGGGGGTGTGCAGCCTGCAGAAGAGGAGGCTCAGGGCAGAGCTCATTGCTGTCTGCAGCTCCCTGCAGGGAGGCTGTAGCCAGCTGGGGTTGGGCTCTGCTGCCAGGCAGCCAGCAGCAGAAGAAGGGGACACAGCCTCAAGCTGTGCCAGGGCAGGTCTAGGCTGGATGTGAGGAGGAAGTTGTTGGCAGAGAGAGTGATTGGCATTGGAATGGGCTGCCCAGGGAGTTGGTGGAGTGGCCATGCCTGGAGGTGCTGAAGCCAAGCCTGGCTGGGGCACTTAGTGCCATGGTCTGGTTGGTTGGCCAGGGCTGGGTGCTAGGTTGGGCTGGCTGAGCTTGGAGCTCTCTTCCAACCTGCTTAGTTCTATGATTCTATGATTCTAAGGCCTCTGCTCCACTTGTGCTACAAAAAATAAAGTGCTCAGCTCCTTTTGCTTCTCCCAGCATGAAACAGAGCAAAATCACCACCCAAAACGAGGTTTCTCAGACAGAGATGTGACTTAATAACAGAGGTGCTAGGTTGGACTGGATGAGCTTGGAGATCTCTTCTAACCTGGCTGATTCTATGATTCTATGATGCTGGTCTAGGGTGGGACTAGGAGTAGGGGGAACAGAGCAAAACTGGATGTGGGTAAATTCAGTTTGGATGTTAGGAAGAAGTTCTTCAGCATGAGGGTGGTGAGACACTGGCACAGGTTGCCCAGGGGGGTGGTAGAAGCCTCATCCCTGGAAGTTTTTTAAGGCCAGGCTGGATGTGGCTGTGGACAACCTGCTCTAGCATGAGGTGTCCCTGGGCATGGCAGGGGGGTTGGAAGTGGCTGATCCTTGTGGTCCCTTCCAACCCTGACCATTCTGTGGTTCTGTACTCTTGGGCAGTGAGGGCAGGGCAACTGCTCCTGCTGAATTTGTGGCTGATTGCAGTGTGGGCTGGACCAATTTTGACCAAACCAATTGGATGTCTCTATCAGATGCTAATAATTCTTTTTTTTTAAGTGAGGATGCAACAACTTCATCTTAAGCCTGAGTGTGAAATAAAAAGCTAATAAACTGCTCCAAGGCAATGAAATCAACATTTGTAGCTTGCCCAGGAACAATTCAAAGCTGTAGCAAGGCTGAAGTGGTTGAGGGCCACCATTAATGGGGAAAGGGTGCATGTTTGGGCAGGCTACTGAAATCCTGAGTTCCAAAGGAGCTACTACCTGATTTGGAAGGACTTCAAATGTCTGGGAGATGAGCTCCATGTGTGTTAGGGTCCAATTACTCAACTAAAAGAAGTGCACATCATAAATCTTCCCTCAATGATATGTCTGTCAGAACTGATGGTAAGGCAGCAGCACAGAGATGGCAATGTGGGAAACTCTCCTTTTTTGATTCCTCCTTTCATACCTTAGATCAACTCTCCAAGCTTCTCTGCAGCTGTCAGCTCTGGTGAGATTTATTTACCAGCAATAAAGATTCCAGGCATTCCTGGGAACTCACTTAAACATCTACACCAAGTTCCATTCTTCCCATTAACCCTCATCTCTGCCTGTGTCCTCTCTTCCCAGCTCCATTTCTCTCCAATTTCTTCCTTCCTCCCAGTAACTCTCATCTCTGCCTGTGTCCTCTCTTCCCAGCTCCATTTCTCTCCAATTTCTTCCTTCCTCCCAGTAACTCTCATCTCTGCCTGTGTCCTCTCTTCCCAGCTCCATTTCTCTCCAATTTCTTCCTTCCTCCCAGTAACTCTCATCTCTGCCTGTGTCCTCTCTTCCCAGCTCCATTTCTCTCCAACTTCTTTCTTCCTCCCATTAACCCTCATCTCCACCTGTGTCCTCTCTTCCCAGCCCCATCCCTGGAGGTGTTTAAGGCCAGGTTGGATGAGGCTGTGGGCAGCCTGCTCTAGGGTAGGGTGTCCCTGCCCATGGCAGTTGGAACTGGCTGATCCTTGTGGTCCCTTCCAGCCCTGACTGATTCTATGATTCTATGATTCTGTCACTTCAAGCCCATGTAAAGAGTCCCTCTCCACTCCCTCATGGCCCACTTCAGGCACTGTCAGGCTGCTTTAAGGTGTCTCTGAAGCCTTCTCTTCTCCAGGCTGAACAGCCCTAACTCTTCCAGCCCATCCATATAGGGGAGGTTCTCCAGCCCACCTTCTACAAAGCAACTGATGCCAGGAAGCAACCAATTGTGCAGGTTACATTCCTGGAGATGGAAATACAAAGCAAAACATTTCAGCTACCAACCTAATAGTCCAGGACAGTCTCACTGCCATCAACCAATTTTGAGTTTTAAAGGGCTGCATTGAAGACCTTTTGAGTCTTTTGACAACAACTGGAGCAGAGTTGGTGTCCTTCCTTATTGTTTTTTTTAACCTTTTGCTTATTTGTTGTTGTTGTTTCTTTTTCTGGTACTAAGTTTTATAAACCTCCTTCCAGTTTTTCTGCCTGAAGTACCTCAGTTTCCATGGAAACACTGTAGGCATTTCTGGGCATGGTGTTTTCCAACCTCCATATGTGGAGTCTAAGGATAAGTGATGTCACTGGGTGTGAAATGTAGGCATTTATGTGGTGCTTAGCCTGGCTCTGCCTGCAGTGCAGAGGATACCTGTAGAATGGTACATAATAGAAGCCCAGGTACAGAGAGACAGCAGTGAGCTGGGCTATGGAATCTGACACACTCAAGACATCAATAAGGGCACTAAAAACAACCCCATGTGGGATTCTCTTGATGGTTTGGGTCTGCACATTTGCTGCCCTGTGCTTGCTTTCACTGTGTGGAGCAGCATTGAAACCTCAGTGGTTAGCAGGTTGAGAGAGGTTCTCCAACCTGGTTGATTCTATCATTCTATGATTCCTTCTCCTCTGCTCTGCCCTGGGGAGGATGCATCTGGAGTTTTGTGCCCAGTTCTTTGTGCATCAGTTCAAGAATGGCCTCAGGGTACTGCTTGAAAGGTTCAAGCACAGAACCACAGAGCTGCTGCAAGCAGTGGAGCATCTCCCTGCTGAGGACAGGCACACTCAAGACCTCAATAAGGACACTAAAAACAACCCCATGTGGGATTCTCTTGATGGTTTGGGTCTGCACATTTGCTGCCCTGTGCTTGCTTTCACTGTGTGGAGCAGCATTGAAACCTCAGTGGTTAGCAGGTTGAGAGAGGCTCTCCAACCCGGTTGATTCTATCATTCTGTGATTCTGTGATTCCTTCTCCTCTGCTCTGCCCTGGGGAGGATGCATCTGGAGTTTTGTGCCCAGTTCTTGGGCCATCAGTTCAAGAAGGACCTCAGGGTACTGCTTGAAAGGTTCAAGCACAGAGCCACAAGTTGCTGAAGGGAATGGAACATCTCCTGTGAGGCCAGGCTGAGGGAGCTGGGGCTGGCAGCTGGCAGCAGAGCAGCCTGAGGGCTGCCCTCAGTGCTGGGCTCAAGCTGTGCAGGGCAGTGTGGGCAGGATGCAGCCAGGCTCTGCTCAGGGCTGGCCAAGGGCAGCACAAGGGGCACTGGGGGCAAGCTGCAGCAGAGGAGGTGCCAGGGGACAGGAAGGGAAACTTTTTCCACTATGAGGGTGGCAGAGGCCTGGAGCAGGCTGCCCAGAGAGGCTGTGGAGTCTCCTTCTCTGCAGACATTCCAAACCCACCTGGATGTGTTCCTGTTTGACCTGCTGTAGGTGCTCCTGCTCTGGCAGAGGGCTTGGACTGGATGATCTCTGGAGGTCCCTTCCAACCCCTAACATTCTGTGATGCTGTGAATTACCAGAGTGAGCCCAATGATGCAACCCATCCTTTCTGTGACAACATCCAATATTGCTGAAGGAAAGAGTATGAGAATAGAACTGCTCTTTCTTCCTTCTCAAGTACCCTGTGGCAGAAGGAGTAAATAAGAGAACCAAAGCCATTGGCTCCCTGAGCATCTCATTCAGGGAGATGAAACAAGCTCTCAGCGAGTGACACTTGGTACTTATGTTTTAATCAGCCTTTTATGAAGCTACGTTTCCTGCCTTCTGAAGGGTTAGTTAGAAATGCTCCCCATTTGAAGTGCATTTTAAAAAGCAGTGCTGTGACAGCCTAGGATACTCAGAGGAGAAAATGATTGCTGCTCCTTGGGCATGCAACAGAGCTGGAGTGTGCCCACACAAGTCCTTTTTGCTGCAAGGTGGGAAACTGCAGTTTAGGGGAGGTACCACTCTGCTCGTTGAAATTACCACCATGTTGCCTCTTCCTCTTCATAGAGTCACAGAGCAACCAGGCTGGAAGAGACCTCCAAGCTCAGCCAGTCCAACCTAGTACCCAGCCCTGGCCAATCAACCAGACCATGGCACTAAGTACCCCAGCTTCAACTTCATCCTTTTTCCTCCCCTTCTTCTTTTATTCTTCTTCTGTTTTCTTCCCCCTCCCTCCCCCCCTTTCTCTTCTCCTTCCAAGGAGAGCTGTCCAACATTGGCAAGGATGTCAGCTGGGTCAGCTGGGGAAGTAAACAGCCCTGCTAAAACAAGAACAAGAAAGGTGAAGTGAAGGGAAATGCTGAATATTAATCTAGGTGTTGGCTCTGGGAACAGTTCCAGCCCTCAGCTCCACGGTGCTGTGTCAGTGATGGAGACAAGAGACTAACCTGCTGCCACTCTGAGCTGCTCCTCACAGGGTCCCTTTGCTGGTTTCAGCCCAACAAATAGATAGCTTAGGAATTTCCTTGGAAAGATTGTGGGTTTCTGGACACATCTGCTGATCTGCTGGCATGGAAGTGACACAGGTAACGTTATCAGGTGGTCCCTAATATGAGGGTGGAGTGGATCTGTGTGAGTTACGCCTCAAGATGCTGCTGCTGTTTACCTCAAGTGCTTGTGGCTGTTGAAAAAGAACCACATCTCTGCCAGGCCTGAGGAAAATTGATTCTATCTAGCTTACCTTTATTCAGCTATCTGTAAATCAGTCCTTTTCACTTTGCTGGTCTTTAAATGTAGCTATGAATTTCCCCTCTCTTAGAGCTGTCTTCGTTCCCTCACCACCATCACACATAAAAGTGCTCCGTGCAGGATGAATAGCAGCAGCAAATTCTCTGGTGGGCTTCAGGGAGTCTCATGTCTGTTATTAAGCCACATCTCTGCCTGAGAAACCTCCTTCTGAGTGGTGATTTTGCTCTGTTTCATCCTGGGAGAAGCAAAAAGGGATGAGCACTTGATTTTTTAGCACAGCAAGTGGAGCAGAGGCCTTAGAATCATGAAATCAGCCAGGTTGGAAGAGACCTCCAAGCTCAGCCAGTCCAACCTAGCACCCAGCCCTGCCCAATCAACCAGACCATGGCACTAAGTGCCCCAGCCAGGCTTGGCTTCAACACCTCCAGGGACGGCCACTCCACCACCTCCCTGGGCAGCCCATTCCAATGCCAATCACTCTCTCTGCCAACAACTTCCTCCTAACATCCAGCCTAGATCTGCCCTGGCACAACTTGAGACTGTGTCCCCTTGTTGTTTGGGCTCCTCCATTGCAGAGAGATGTTGAGGTGCTGGAAGGTGTTTGGAGAAGGGCAGCAAGGCTGGGGAGGGGCCTGGAGCACAGCCCTGTGAGGAGAGGCTGAGGGAGCTGGGGGTGTGCAGCCTGCAGCAGAGGAGGCTCAGGGCAGAGCTCATTGCTGTCTGCAGCTCCCTGCAGGGAGGCTGTAGCCAGCTGGGGTTGGGCTCTGCTGCCAGGCAGCCAGCAACAGAACAAGGGGACTCTGGTCCAGGGAGGCTGTGGCTGTCTCCTGCTTGGGGGTGTTGAAGGCCAGGCTGGATGAGGCCTTGAGTGGCTGAGTCTAGTGAAGAGGCGACCCTGCCTGTGGTAGGGAGGTTGGAACAGATGATCTCTGAGGTCCCTTCCAACCTTAGCCATTCTATGACTGTTATGGCTGTGACTGTTAAGAGGATTCCCTGAGTACAGCTGTGACAGACACAACTGCACAGCACCTCACACGTACACCTGAAGAAAGTGAGATGCTCTCTGTGTCCAGGCTAGCAAACAAAGTACTGTACAAACCACATCTGCAAATCACCACTGATCCTCTCCCACTGTTTTTGAGCATTCTGTCCTTGGGCTTTTACCCTGTGCCTTGCTGTTAACTCTTTGGTCAGGCACATGGAGTTCTGTCTGGTCATCATAGATGCTTGTTTGTACTTCACAGAATCACAGAATGTCAGAGGCTGGAAGGGACCTCCAAAGCTCAGCCAGTCCAACCCCCTGCCAGAGCAGCAGCACGGAGAGCAGGTCACACTGGAACACATCCAGGTAGGGTTTGAATATCTTCAGAGAGGGAGACTCCACAAACCCCCTGGGCAGCTTCTTCCAGGGTTCTGGCACCCTCACAGGGAGAAATTCCTCCTCATGTGTGCTAGTTCTTCTCACCAAAACATGCTAGCTAGGCTCAAACCAGCACATCATGTTTACATGGAACTTCTATGCCTCAACTTCCACCCATTGCCCCTTGCCCTGGCATTGGGCATCACCCAGCAGAGCCTGGCTCCAGCCTCCTGGCACTCACCCTGCACACATTGATAACCATTGCTGAGGTCACCTCTCAGGCTCCTCTGCTCCCAGCAGCACAGCCCCAGCTCCCTCAGGCTCTCCTCTAAGAGAGATGTTCCGTTCCCTTCAGCATCTTTATGGCTCTGTGCTGGACTCCCTCAAGCAGTTCTGTGTCCTTCTTGAACTGAGGGGCCCAGGACTGGACACAGTACTCCAGATGCATCCTCCCCAGTGCACAGCAGAGGGGCAGGAGAACCTCACTCAACCTATTAGCCAAAGAAATGCCTGCATAATCTCCTGCAAAAAATATTTCCCACTCTTTGATTTCTTTTTTGCCTTTAATGAGTGGGTGAACAGAATGTTCTGTACAAGCTTGTAAAAGCCTTCCTAGACTGCAGAGGTTTGCTGGCTGTTGGAGCAAAGAATAAAAATGATGATGATGATGATGATGATGATTATTAAGGGATTTGTTTTTCCCATTTTGCTGAAGGGAGAATGCAGATTGCCAAGCTGTAATTTCAGGGTAGGTGGATTACAAGCTACTCTTTATGCCTTTTTGCTTGTTTGTTTGTTGTTTGGTTTTTAAGGGTGCACAAAAATAGTGGCCACGAGGTAAAAGAGTTCTAGTGCCTGAAACTTCCTTAAAAGGGCTGCTTCTTGTCCCTGAAAGAGCTCCAGCATCAGTTTGTCTTCTCTTACAGTGTGCTTCTGGATGCTTTAGAAATGGAAACTGCTCTGAGCGTGGTGTTTGGTTGAATCATAGAATCAACCTGGTTGGAAGAGACCTCCGAGATCATTCAGTCCAACCTAGCACCCAGCCCTGTCCAATCATATCAGTCAGGGTTGGAAGGGACCACAAGGAGCAGCCAGTTCCAACCCCCCTGCCATGGGCAGGGACACCTCACACTAGAGCAGGCTGTCCACAACCTCATCCAACTTGGACTTAAACACCTCCAGGGATGAGGCTGCCACCACATTCCTGGGCAACCTGTTCCAGGCTCTCACCAGCCTCATGCTGAAGAACTTCTTCCTAGCATCCAGTCTGAACCCACCCATTTCCAGCTTGGTTCCATTCAGTCCTATCACTACCTGAGGGATGAGGCTTCTGTCACCTCCTGGGCAAGCTATTGCAAGCACTCAAAAGCTTCATGCTGAAGAACTTTTTCCTAACATCCGGTCTGAATCTCCCCATTTCCAGCTTTGCTTCATTCCCCCCAGTCCTATCACTCCCTGACAGCCTAAAAAGTCCCTCCCCAGCTTTCTTGTAGCCCCCTTAAGATACTGAATGACCACAGTAAGGTCACCTTGGAGCCTTTTCTTCTGCAGACTAAATAGTCTCAGCTCCCTTCTGCATAACACTCAGCAGCAGGGAAACAAATTGCAGACAGGCCTGTGGCTTTTGAATTGCCTCTTGATATGCACAAAGGAGAAGTGCTGTGAGATTCCAGGCACTGGAATGGACTGCCCAGGGAGGTGGTGAAGTCACCATCCCTGGAGGTCTTTAGGACAAGATTGGCTGTGGCACTTGGTGGCATGGGTTAGCTGATGTGGTGAAGTTAGAGTTATAGAATCATGGAATCAAGTAGGTTGGAAGAGAGCTCCAAGCTCATCCAGCCCAACCTTGCACCCAGCCCTGTCCAGTCAACCAGACCATGGCACTAAGTGCCTCATCCAGGCCTTTCTTGAACACCTCCAGGGCTGTTAGGTTATAGGCTGGACTGGATGATCTCAGAGACCTTTTCCAGTCTAAATGATTTTGTGATGCTGTGATGAAGCAGATCCAGAGACCTGATTCTGCCACTTTGCTCTGGTGAGACCTCACCTGGAGTACTGTGACCAGGTCTGTAGCCCTCAGTGCAGGAAGGATGTGGACCTGATGGAGCGGTTCCAGAGGAGGGCCATGAAAATGATCAGGGGACAGGAACAGCTCTGCTTTGAGGACAGGCTGAGGGAGCTAGGGGTGTTCAGCCTGGAGAAGAGAAGGCTTCAAGGAGACCTAAAAGCAGCCTGCCAGTACTTGAAGGGAGATCACAGGCTCACAAGATGTTAGGGTTGGAAGGGACCCAAAGAGATCATCCAGTCCAACCCCCCTGCCAGAGCAGGACCACACAGTGTAGCTCAGGTCACATAGGAATACATCCAGACAGGCTTTGAAAGGCTCCAGAGAAGGAGACTCCACAACCTCTCTGGGCAGCCTGTGCCAGTGCTCTGTGACCCTTCCAGTCAAGAAGTTCCCCCTTGTGTTGAGCTGCAACCTCATTGCTCCTTGTCCTATCGCAGGGAGCAGTGAGCAGAGCCTGTCCCCACTCCTGACCCCCAGCCCTCAGGTGTTTATAAACATTTATTAGATCCCCTTCAGTCTTCTCTTCTCTAGACTAAAAATGAGGCTACAAGAAGGATGGAGAGAGGCTGCTTGCAAAGGCCTGCAAGGACAGGATAAGGGGAACTGCTTTGAAATGAGAGCAGAGCAGATTGAGATTGAATGTTAGCAACAAGTTCTGCACCATGAGGGTGCTTGGAACACTGCAACAGATTGCTCATGGAGGTGGTTTTTGCCCCATTGCTGGAGTGAGGCTGGACAAAGATGTGGGCAACCTGCTCTAGTGGAGGAGATGTCTCTGCTGAGTGCAGAGGGGCTTGGACTGGATGCCCTTTGGAGGTCCCTTCCAAGCCAGACCACTCTATGGTTCTAAGATCAGAGTCTTGCACTAACAACAGGTATCAGAACATCAAGCATCCTGTGGCAGCAGCTCAGCAGCACAGCTCTGCATCTGCTCAAAGGCAGAGAAGAGAATACTCCTTGTGACTTACAAGGGGAGGTTGAAGTGGGTCTTTTTTTCCAGCTCAGGGCAGCAAGCTCTGCTCATTCCTTATTCCAAGAGAGTCTCTACCACTCCCTGTCCTCTGCTTCCATGCAAGAATTTGTTCCAGGTGTTGTACATTCAGGTCTTTCCTTTCTGCAGGCAAGAGGTTAACCACAACTGAATTGTGTAAATGAAGTCAGATAGGAAGGAGAGGGAAGGAAAAATGTTGTTTGAAGCTGACAGGCAGTGTGGCTGCTCTTTGGGAGTGAAATGCAAGTTGGAATAGGAAGTGGTGAGAGGAGAGAAGAGCACCCAGGTGTGTTGTGTGTTACCTAGCAATGAAAGCCCTCTGTGCTGTGACAGCAGGGAATTCTGAGCAGCTGGTGTCATTTACCTGGAGCTGAGCAAGGCCTTTGATACTGTCCCACAGCACGTCCTGGTCTCCAGGCTGGTGACACATGGCTTTGATGGGTGGAGCACTGATGGATAAAGAAGTGGCTTGATGGCTGCACCCAGAGTGGCTGTCAGTGGCTCCACGGCCAAGTGCAGGCAGTGACAAGCAGAGTCCCTCAGGGATCAGTCCTGGGACCAGTCTTGTTCAGCATCTCTGTGGGTGCCATGGACAGAGACACTGAGAGCAGCCTCAGCAAGTTTGCTGAGCACACCAAGCTGTGTGGTGCAGCAGCCAGGCTGGAGGGCAGGGATCCATCCAGAGGGACCTGGGCAGGCTGCAGAGGTGGGCACAAGCCAGGCTCAGGAGGTTCAGCAAGACCAAGGGCAAGGTCCTGCAGCTGGGTCGAGGCAATGCCAAGCACAAATGAAGGCTGGGCAGTGAGTGTCTGGAGAGCAGCCCTGAGGACAAGGACTTGGGGGTGCTGATGGAGGAGAAGCTCAACAGGAGCCAGCAGTGTGCACTTGCAGCCCAGAAAGCCAAGCAGAGCCTGGGCTGCAGCAGCAGAAGTGTGGCCANAGGCTGGAGGTGAGGAGGAAGTTGTTGAGCATGAGAGTGGTGAGAGGCTGGAATGGGTTGCCCAGGGAGGTGGTTGAGGCCCCATGGCTGGAGGTGTTTCAGGCCAGGCTGGCTGAGGCTGTGTGCAGCCTGCTCTAGGGTAGGGTGTCCCTGGGCATGGCAGGGGGCTTGGAACTGGCTGCTCCTTGTGGTCCCTTCCAACCCTGACTCATTCTAGGATTCTAAATGAGCTTCTTTTGTCCCCTGGATGTGCCCTTAGCCTTGAACATGTTGTGCCTGCAGCAGCAGTGTGTGGTTTGCTTTGCAGCTTTCTCTTTCCTCTGGCAACCTCCTCCCAGGAAAGATCATAAAGCAAACAATTCATGTGGAAGCTCTGGGGAAAGGACCACATCAGGCTAACAAAATGGCAATGCTGCATTGAATTATCCCCAATTTTACCACCAGGAAAGCCCCACCAGCTTCTTTGGGGCATCTGGGGGAAGGACAAGCTGCAGACTTGAGTTTGATTTCATTGCCACGAGTGGAAAGGTTCATTAGCATATACCTTGGAGTCTTCTGTGGCAAATCTGAGCCATGGTAAAGTGGGACTGAAAAGGTCATGGTGTTTAATGGAGGATAAAGAGATGGGATCCTGTTTTAGCAAGAGTCAATCATATTTCAGTGCTTTTTTAAGGCCAGAGCTCTGCCAAATGCCAGCATCTTTAGGAAGCAGGTTGGTTTGTGCTTTTATTTATCCCACAGAGAGAGCAGAGAATTATTTTGCTTGGAAGAAAAGTAACCTATAATATGTCAAAATACTATTCAGGGCCTTGCTGAGGTTTACTGAGTTTTGCTATTCAAAGTGGCTGAGTTTATAGAAGCCAAAGAAAGAAATCAATGAGAGGGAGCTTAATGCTATGAAGAAAACCACTCACACTGCAGGAGCATCAATAGAGCTTGGCAAGAACCTTGGGTCGGCGCAGTCCCAGGCACAGCTCCAGGCTGGGTGGGGAATGGCTGAGAGCAGCCCTGAGGAAATGGAGCTGGGGGTCTGGGGTGATGAAAAGCTCAACATGAGCTAACAGTGGGCTGCATCAAGAGCAGTGTGGGCAG
>WAAF01016736.1:12855-29570 GCA_013400475.1 Tricholaema leucomelas | reverse complement strand
ATACAGTTATAGACAGAAATAGACAAGGTAAAAGGTAATACAAACACAACTCCCCTCCCAGAAACCTGAGTCCCCAGGAGGGGCTCTCAACCACCCCTCACCTTCCCCCTACCCCTCTCAACCTTACCCCAGTCCCAAGGAAGAATGGAGGTTCGGCCAGAGGGATTAAAAAGCAAGGTGAAGCAGCCAAGCAAAGGAGGGTGAGGTTAGAAAGCAAGATGGAGTCCAGCCAGCAGCCTCAGCTTCTCCCCAGCAGGCAAGGAGCTGAGAGCACAGCCCAGCACGAAGTGCCCAAGCAAAAGTGACCTAATCTTTGTTTTGCTTTTCCTTGCTACCCATCTCAGCAAGACTGTGAGGGAAGTAGACACCATTGTTTCCATTTCTCAGCTCTTGATCTAATTCTTCTCACCAAAACGTTCTAGCTAGGCTCAAACTAGCACACATGGTCTGGTGGTTGGCTAAGGCTGGGTGCTAGGTTGGGCTGGCTGAGCTTGGAGGTCTCTTCCAACCTGGCTGATTCTATGATTCTGTGACTCCTGTTAGGCATCTTACACTGCTCTGCTAGCTTTGTGTGAAATCATTTGTTGGTGCCTGTGAGTCTTGGGTAACTCATGTTTGGAGCAGATGGTCTGGAAGGTCTCTTCCAACCAAATATATTCTTGTGCTTTATGAATTTAAATCTCTTCTACAGCTGTCCTGAGCCATCTGCCTTGGGTGCTTTTGTGAATGCCACCAAGACAGAGGTAGAGGACAGAACATTTGTTGGGCTATTTTAGGAATCCAAACTCAGCCCAATTCTAGAGACTAATGTAGCACTTGAGTCCTGCTGGGGTGCAGATGAGACCATCAATCCAAATAACCACTCTGCACCTCAGCTGTAGGCAGCAGCAAACAGAGCAGAAGTTCTGTCTGGCAGGTAAATAAATCCCTTTAAATTGCTGCTGATTGTGAGCTGCTCTGCTAGAGTGGGGAAGGCAGTGGCAGAGGCATGAAGCCTGTGCTGTTTCATCACAGCTTTATGTGCCTGAACAGCCTGGGACATAAAGTTTTCCAACTCAGATATCCTAATGGGGTTGTTTACAATCAGACATAGGAAACTAAATCATAGAATCATAGAATCACAGAATGGTTTAGGTTGGAAGGGACCTCAAGGATCATCCAGCTCCAACCCCCTGCCATAGGCAGGGACACCTCCCACTAGAGCAGGCTGCTCAAGGCCTCATCCAGCCTGGCCTTAAACACCTCCAGGGAGGAAGCATCCACAACCTCCCTGGGCAACCTGTGCCAGTGTCTCACCACCCTCACTGTAAAGAACTTCCTCCTAACATCCAGTCTAAATCTCCTCTCTGCCAGTTTAAACCCATTCCCCCTCGTCCTGACATTCCCAGACCTTGTCAGTAGTCCCTCCCCAGCCTTCCTGTAGGCTCCCTTCAGATACTGCAAAGCCACTCTAAGGTCTCCTCGAAGCCTTCTCTTCTCCAGGCTGCAGAGCCCCAACTCTCTCAGCCTGTCCTCATAGCAGAGCTGCTGCAGCCCTCTGAGCATCTTGGTGGCTCTCCTCTGGACTGGCTCCAGCAGTTCCATGTCCTTCTTGTGCTGGGGGCTCCAGAACTGCACCCAGGACTGCAGGTGGGGTCTGAGGAGAGCAGAGCCAAGGGGCAGAATCCCCTCCCTTGCCCTGCTGCCCACACTGCTCTTGCTGCAGCCCAGCACAGGGTTGCTGTCTGGGCTGCATGTGCACACTGCCGGCTCATGTTGAGCTTCTCATCGACCCAGACCCCCAGGTCCTTCTCCTCAGGGCTGCTCTCAGCCATTCATCACCCAGCCTGGAGCTGTGCCTGGGATTGCACCGACCCAGGTGCAGGACCTTACACTTGGCCTTGTTAAACGTCATCTTGGACCTGCTTGGAGGTGCAGGTATTAGGAGACTCTGGCAGGTTGCCTCTGTGTGTGAGGTGTGAGTGTCCCTGTCACACAGCAACCATCTCTCACAGTCCTGCTGGTGAGTGAGGTTCACACACAAGATAAGGATTTTTCTGATACAAGTTTCTTTCTTGACCAGATGAAGGGTTTGTGGCTGCCTGTGCACACATGGGCATGGAAGCACTTCCATATCACAGCATCACAGAATGCAAGGGGCTGGAAGAGATCTCCAAAGCTCATCCAGTCCAACCCCCCCTGCCACAGCAGGAGCTCCTAAGCCAGATCACACAGGAACACATCCAGGCAGGTTTGGAATATCCCACAGAGGGAGACTCCACAACCCCCCTGGGCAGCCTCTTCCAGGGCTCTGTCACCCTCACAGGGAAAAAAATTCCTCCTCATGTTAACATGAAACTTCCTATGCCTCCTTTCAGGTAGTTACAGAGAGTGAGAAGGTCTCCCCTTAGCCTCCTTTCAGTCAAGATAAACACCCCCAGCTGCTCCTCACCAGCCCTCTTCTCCACACCCTTCACCAGCTTTGCCCTTTCCTGGATGCCCTTCTTGCAGCGAGGGGCCCAAAGGTGCCTGTGTACACCCAGCCATGAACTCCAAACAGCAGCACACATCTCTGAATGCTAACTCAGAGAAGCCTAACTCAGCAAGACATTGCTTTGCCAAAGGACTGAGAGCAAAGCACTGCACAGATCTTCCCAGAGCTGCTTTTGAGAGTCAATTTGTATTTGTGTGAGCGTGGGAGGCTGATGGCAGGAGCAGCCCCCTCCCCAACACTGCATGCTCTCAAACACTTAATACACAGCTTCAAAAGGTCAAGATGTTCTAATTGTGCAGGAGCAAGTTTGTTTTGATTAGCAGTGGTAGGAGCATTGCTTCCTCTGGGCTTGAAACAGAGCAGCACAAGTTGTTGTGACAAGCTCCGTAAAGGGAGGTCTGCCTGAGCTCCTCCTGTCCGACAGATGTAGCAACAAAGTACAGTGGAGGTGAAATATGGAAGTGTTCTGGCAGATGAGAGCCTACCAATTGTTTGACAGGAAGCCCTTCACAATCTTTATTAATGCCTCATTTGGTAACCCTGGTTACAGACGAAGCTTTAGATGAGCTGTGTGCATGATGCGTGCGGCGATTTCACGCCTGCGCTGCTGCAGAACGTCACAGGGTGTCATAAAGTGTGGATTTCACTTGCTGGGCAGAAAACCATGTGTAGCAAAGGAGCACTCACTGCTGCTCTGAGGCAGGCTGGGAAGCCAAGCTGACAGGATTTCCAGCTGCAAGGAGAGAAATAGCCACAGCTGCTGCATAGAACCTACTGGGTTTGTCACTATGGACAAGAGAAAGCAGCTAAATACCTCCTGGCTTCAAGGGGAGAGGATCAGGCTGATGGCAGGGGAGTTGGAACTAGGGGATCTTCAAGGTCCCTTCCAACACAACTCATTCCATGAATCTGTGAATTAAATCTGTTAAAAAAAAAAGCCTGGGTGAGGCACTCAGTGCCATGGTCTAGTTGATTGGACAGGGCTGGGTGAGAGATTCGACTGGATGAGTTTGGAGGTCTCTTCCAACCTGGTTGATTCTCTGATTCTATGATTCTATGACTCTGACTCTATGACTCAATGATTCTATGACCCTGATTCTGTGACTCTATGACTCGATGACTCTGAGACTCTGATTCTATGACTGTATGATTCTATGACTGTATGATTCTATGACTCTGACTCTATGATTCGATGACTCTGAGACTCTGATTCTATGCCTCTATAATTCTATTCCTCTGACTCTATGACTCTGATTCTATGACTCTATAATTCTATGACTATGATTCTATGACTCTGACTCTAAGACTCTATGATTCTATGACTCCATGACTCTGATTCTATGACTCTGACTCTGATTCTATGATTCTATGACTCCATGATTCTGTGACTCTGATTCTATGACTGTGATTCTATAACTCTACAGTTCTATGATTCTATGAGTCTATAATTCTATGACTCTATGTTTCTATGACTCTATGAGTCTGATTCTATGATTCTATGATTCTATGACTCTGTGATTCTATGATTCTATGACTCTATGATTCTATGACTATGACTCTATGACTCTGATTCTATGACCCTATGATTCTATGACTCTATGACCCTATCATTCTATGTCTCTGATTCTATGACTCTATAACTCCATGATTCTCAACAACTTGATAAACACCTTCAGTTCCCCCATTTTCTTCTGGACCCTGAAAGCAGCCAAGCAGGTGTTTTTTTGGCAACGACCTGACTCTAAATTCAAGGAATGAACAATTCATTGTGGGTTGAATGAGATACTCCACAGTAGCAGTGAAGAATAGATCTCAATTCTCATGACTCACAGCCCCATCAGCAGAAGGCAGCTGCTGCATCCCGGCGCTGACAGCAACTGCCAGAACTCTGTGGTCTGGCAGCAGTGTGGAAACCATCACCAGGTTTTGTGTAGTGAGCCCAGAGGGTTGCCTTTGAAGGGACTTTTGCTCACGTTTGCCAGTAAAGCCATGGCCACAAAGCCAAAGCCCGAGACAAGGCTTTGAAAGTATTCCTTAACAGCTCTGACAGACTTCACATTCTCACAGAGATCAGCTGTGAGGGCTCTGAAGCCTTCAAAAATGCATCTGAGCATCTCTTCTTGTCAGGCTTTTTTTGGTACCCAGGTGCTTCATTGTGGAGCAGAATGGTGCTAACAGGTGAGGAAGATTTTTTTTTCCCTGTGAGTGTGACAGAGCCCTGGAACAGACTGCCCAGGGAGGTTGTGGAGTCTCCCTCTCTGGAGGTATTCAAGAACAACCTGGATGCATTCCAGTGTGATCTGTTCTGGGTGATCCTGCTGTGGCAGGGAGGTTGGACCAGATGAGCTTTTGAGGTCACTTCCATCCCCTTACATTCTGTGATTCTACCACAGCTAATGGTTGGACTTGGTGATCTTAAAGACCTCAATTTAAGAAGGACATTGAGATGCTTGATGTGTTCAGAGAAGGGCAACGAGGCTGGGGAGAGGTCTCGAGCACAGCCCTACGAGGAGAGGCTGAGGGAGCTGGGGGTGTGCAGCCTGCAGAAGAGGAGGCTCAGGGCAGAGCTCATTGCTGTCTGCAGCTACCTGAGGGGTGGTTGTGGCCAGGAGGAGGTTGCTCTCTTCTCTCAGGCAGCCAGCACCAGAACAAGAGGACACAGCCTCAGGCTGAGCCAGGGGAAGTTTAGGCTCGAGGTGAGGAGAAAGTTCTTCCCTGAGAGAGTCATTGGCTACTGGAATGGGCTGCCCAGGGAGGTGGTGGAGTCGCCGTCCCTGGAGCTGTTCAAGGCAGGATTGGACGTGGCACTTGGTGCCATGGTCTAGCCTTGAGCTCTGTGGTGAAGGGTTGGACTTGATGATCTGTGAGGTCTCTTCCAACCTTGGTGAGACTGTGAGACTGTGAGACTGTGAGACTGATACTGTGACCTTTTCCAACTGAAGTCATTCTGTGATTCTATGGTTTTATATGATACCCTTTAGGAACTGAGATGCAAGATGCTAGAGATCAGTGGGAAAAGTTCATATCTCTTTTCTTCCCAACCCAGGGCTCCCTTTTTTAGCCAGGAGGAGGTACAGCAGAATGGTCTGATGCTAACCTTTACAAGGCTCCTACCCAGCCTCACATATACCCATGCATAGGATGAAAATACATTGGCAAGCTCACCAGCCTATTGCTGTTTCATGCTTCATTCTCCTAATTAACATGGTCAGTGACTGGAAACAGTTAGCCAAATGAATGTTCTCCCTCTTTACAACCAACCCAGCTTTGCACTTGTGAGGGCTTTTTGCCATTAGTCTCTCAGTATGATTCTGCAATTCCTAAGGTCTGCCTGGATTCAGTCCACACACAGTGCAGAGCTGGATTCAAATGGCACTGCAGGCACTGCCTGGGGATCCTCATCCTGTCAGACTTCAGAGGTGGGCAGAGCATCTGTCCAGGCATGTTCTTCAAAGTAGAGATGGATAAGCTAGGGGAAAGATGGGTTTGGTGGATGGACCATGAGATGGATTTAAAAAATGGCTTGATGGCTGCACCCAACAAGTGGCTGTCAATGGCTCCATGGCCAAGGGGAGACCAGGGACAAGCAGAGTCCCTCAGGAATCAGCCCTGGGACCAGTCTTGTTCACCATCTCTGTGGGTGCCATGGACAGAGGTACTGAGTGCAGCCTCAGCAAGTTTGCTGTCAACACCAAACTGTGTGGTGCAGCAGCCAGGCTGGAGGGCAGGGATCCATCCAGAGGGACCTGCACAGGCTGCAGAGCTGTGCCCAGGCCAACCTCATGAGGTTCAACAAGACCAAGTGCAAGGTCCTGCACCTGGTTGGATGCAATCCTAAGCACAACTGCAGGCTGGGTGGGGAGGGGCTGAGAGCAACCCTGAGGAACAGGACCTGGGGGCCTGGGGTGATGCAAAGCTCAACAGGAGCCTGCAGTGTGAGTGCAGCCCAGACAGCAACCCTGTGCTGGGNGATTAAAAAAAAAAACAGGGGATTGACTCTAAAATATGAGAGACTAACTCTAGAAAGCCACTGTTTAAAATCCTTTGGCACCAAGACAAGCAGTGAAGTGTCACAGCGTCAGATTTGCAAGCTGATGGACACAGAATCATGGAATGGATTAGGTTGGAAGGGAGCTGAAAGCTCAGCCAGTTCCAACCCCCTGCCATAGGCAGGGACATCTCCCACTAGAGCAGGTCACTCAAAGCCTCATCCAAACTGGCCTTGAGCACCTCCAGGGAGGTTGTGGAGCACAGAAGCACCGAACGTGATCAAAGATCACGTTCGGTGCTTCTGTGCTCCACAACCTCCCTGGAGGTGCTCAAGGCCAGTTTGGATGAGGCTTTGAGTGACCTGCTCTAGTGGGAGATGTCCCTGCCTATGGCAGGGGGTTGGAACTGGCTGAGCTTTCAGCTCCCTTCCAACCTAATCCATTCCATGATTCTGTGTCCATCAGCTTGCAAATCTGACGCTGTGACACTTCACTGCTTGTCTTGGTGCCAAAGGATTTTAAACAGTGGCTTTCTAGAGTTAGTCTCTCATATTTTAGAGTCAATTCTCTGGTTTTTTTTTAATCATGTGATAACAGTAAATGTCAAACAGGAGGATTTTATCCCTGCATGGCAAAAGTCTTCCCCTGGTGCTTGATTTATTCCGTGATCGATAACCGTGGTGGGAGCCAGCAGTCAACAGCTGCAGCTCTGGCTGAAATGTGAAGCACAAATGTGCTTTCCATTGATCTCCTCTCTGCTCTGAAACCTTCAAAATGCTTCTCTTATGACTCCCCCCCACCCCTGTTCTCCTATGAAATTAGCAAGTTTTGCTCAAGAATTCAGCCACATAAAAAGTTCAAGAGTCAGTTGGGTTTCTGTCTGTAGACTCCAGCTCTGTCCTGGGTAGAGTTCATGAGTGAATACAAATTCCTCTCCAGAAGCAGTGTCCAATCTCAAATCAGAGAAGAGCAGATTTAGATTGGATCTTAGGAACAAGTTCTTTGCCCTGAGAGTAGTGGAATACTGACACAGGTTGGCTGAGGAGGTGGTTGAGGCCCCAGCCCTGGAGATCACAGGCTCATAGGTTGTCAGGAGTTGGAAGGGACCCAAAGAGATGATCCAGTCATAGAATCATAGAATGGTTTAGGTTGGAAGGGACCTCAAGGATCATCCAGCTCCAAGCCCCTGCCATGGGCAGGGACACCTCCCACTAGAGGAGGTGGTCCAACCCCTCTGCCACAGCAGGACCACACAATCCAGCTCAGGTCACACAGGAGCACATCCAGACAGGCCTGGAAAGGCTCCAGAGAAGGAGACTCCACAACCTCTCTGGGCAGCCTGTGCCAGGGCTCTGGGACCCTTACATGAAAGAAGTTCCCCCTTGTGTTGAGCTGGAACCTCCTGTGCTGCAGCTTCCATCCATTGCTGCTTGTCCTGTCCCAGAGGCACTGTCAGCTCCCAAATGTGCTGCAATATCTTGCAGAAGTGATGGGTTATCATTACCAACATTATGCTGATTGAGAACATCTGCTTCTGTAGCCAAACAAGCAAACACAGCCCCAGTGCAGAAAGCCTGAGCAAGAGAATAAGATTAAAACTTGTGACTACACCAGAAAATGAGGGACAAAGCTTCCATGTGCAGTGTGTGGCCAATTCTGGACAAAATACAAAGCTGGTGAGGGGCCTGGAGCAGAGCCCTGTGAGGAGAGGCTGAGGGAGCTGGGGGTGTGCAGCCTGCAGAAGAGGAGGCTCAGGGCAGAGCTCATTGCTGTCTGCAGCTGCCTGAAGGGAGGCTGTAGCCAGGTGGGGTTGGGCTCTTCTGCCAGGCAACCAGCAAGAGAAGAAGGGGACACAGCCTCAAGTTGTGGCAGGGCAGGTCTAGGCTGGATGTTAGGAGGAAGTTGTTGGCAGAGAGAGTGATTGGCATTGGAATGGGCTGCCCAGGGAGGTGGTGGAGTGGCTGTGCCTGGAGGTGTTGAAGCCAAGCCTGGCTGGGGCACTTAGTGCCATGGTCTGGTTGATTGTCTAGGGCTGGGTGCTAGGTTGGGCTGGCTGAGCTTGGAGGCCTCTTCCAACCTGGTTGGTTCTATAGTTCTATTTTGATAAGAATTGGGTAGGAAATAAACCACATTGCCAGAAGTAATAAATAGGTTGGTCTGAAATCAAGACTCAGGAGTTCTGTGACATTTTCTTTCTGTTGATAGGGCTCTGCTGCTATTTATCCTGCTCTGTTAGCTCCATCTCAAATTGGGTACCTATTGGTAGGCAGGGTAGGTAGGGAAGGCAGGCTGTCAGCAGAGAGAGAAAGGCATCCCAGCTGACAGTCCCTCCTTGCTCTCTTGGATGTGTCTTGTTGGATGGGGTGAATCACCTTCTTTACATGCCTAGAGGGATGCTGGATGATGATATGGATCAGTCACCTGGCTTTGGACAGTTAAAGGTAGATAAAGTGAAGTCTCATGCACGATGCCTAATGTGGCTACTGCAACACTCCTCTGTGGACAGGAAGGGCAGAAGGTTTTTGTCAGCTGGAGATAATGCCTGGTCTGATCTGTTTATCAGCTCCTTGACCTGAGATGCTATAACCAGCAGGATTCCTGAATTAAGCAGGTGGATGGCACAGCTCCTGTAGTGACTGGATTCTGGCAGCTCACTGTGATAAAAGCAAGAGAGAAAAGCTGTTTTCTGTGGCTTGTCTTGTAAGGGAAGGCAAGCAGAGAGAACAGCTTCTGCCTTCCAGTGCAGGCAAGCAGGAAGTGCACTACTCAGAGCCTAGGAGGTACTGGCATCAACCTGTCTCTGGAGGTGTCAATCACATATCTGCACTCAAGGAATCAGCATCAGCTCAAAAGTTCCTTTCTTCAACACATTCTGGTATTTGATTGTGTTTACAATTTAATATCCTTCTTTAACAATGGTAAAGCTCTGGAATGTTAGATTCAAGGGTAAACAAATTTCCTTTTGGAACAAAGGTGAACTCACAATGAAGTTAATGCCTGACAAATTAAGCCTAGTGTGCAGGTTTGGGAGTTACCTGCCCCAGCCCACAGAGTTAGGAATTCACCAGACTAAGTCATCTGGCTGGAAGCTAAGGAATGAAGCTTCATATAGAATCACAGAATGGTTTAGGTTGGAAGGGAGCTCAAAGCTCAGCCAGTTCCAGATCCCTTGCCATAGGCAGGGACACCTCCCACTAGAACAGGTCACTCGAGGCCTTATCCAACCTGGCCTTGAACACCTCCAGGGAGGTTGTGGAGCACAGGAGCACAGAATGTGATTGGCATTGGGAAGATCTGCCCAGGGAGGTGATGGAGTCCCCATCCCTGGAGGTGTTTAAAAACAGCCGAATGAGGCACTTAGTGCCATGGTTTAGTTGATTAGATGGTGTTGGGTGATAGCTTGGACTTGATGGTCTTGAAGGTCTTTTCCAGCCTGATCAATTCTGTGAATCTGTGACAGCATCTTCACAAGATTAATACTAAGACATTGATGTTGGTTTCCTTTTCTTCTTCTCTTCTGTGTTTTTAGTTGGTTGGTTTGGTTTGATTTGGTTGGTTGGTTTGCTTGTTTGGCTTGAATCAGTTAATATAACCTACTCCAGATCATTCTTTTTACCCCTCTTAACTTACATTAACTAATCCTGTTAGAACAGCAGCATCTCAAAATGGTCCTGTTAGAACACCAACATCTCCAAATGGTCCTGTTAGAGCACCAACATCTCCAAATGGTCTTGTCAGAACAGCAGCATCTCAAAATGGTCCTGTTAGAACACCAATAGAGCACCAACATCTCCAAATGGTCCTGTTAGAACAGCAGCATCTCAAAATGGTCCTGCTAGAGCACCACCATCTCAGAATGGTCCTGTTAGAACACCAACATCTCCAAATGGTCCTGTTAGAGCACCAACATCTCCAAATGGTCTTGTTAGAACAGCAGCATCTCAAAATGGTCCTGCTAGAGCACCACCATCTCAGAATGGTCCTGTTAGAACACCAACATCTCCAAATGGTCCTGTTAGAACAGCAGCATCTCCAAATCCTCCAGGCAAGCATCACACAGAGCCACATGGCTTTGTGATACAACAATTCATGAAACCAATCTCTTCAAAGAATTCTTTGTTTTCACCAGGGAAAGCTATTAGAGCTCCTTCAGCTACAATAAATACACTCTGATTCCATTGTCAGCAGGGATTCAGCCTTTCATTATCTGAACAAATGCAGTTCTGTGTTGGATGTGTAACTGGGTGATGTCACGAGCCCCAGATGATGCAAAGCTGGATCATTTTCAGGCATGTAAAAGCAATATCATAGAGCAGGCAGAAAACACTTCTACCTGTGGAGTGCACTAATGGTTTCTGGATGAAATGTGAGCAAATTGGCTATGAAGAATCTGGGTTAAAAGTCTAGAAATTCATAAACTTGCAAATCAGGAAAGCTGTGGTGTGTGAGCTAATGGGAAAGTGAACAGCCTGTCCTAATTAGCACCTCTATTCTCATCCTCTCTGGCTTCCTCATTTTAATCACTCCCTGTACTAAAATACATCTTTTGATCATCTAAGCAATATTTTTGCCCTCTAATTTCTCTTCTACCCTCTCCCTTGCATGTAACTTGGCTGTTAGCTCAGCTAACTTTGCACAGGTTCTATCCATGCGTTAGAGGTTGTTTCAGTTCCTGCTCAGCACATGTAGCCAGATCTTATTCTCTGCACTGAACAAGGTTCCCTCCTGTGAGACCTGTGCTTCTAATCAATGAGCCTCAGCTTTGCTGCCCAGGATGACAGATCTGCTGCTGTTGCTGTTTGGTTTTACTTGACTCTTGTATCCAAAGCCATCACCTTTTGGCAAGGAAGTCGTCGATGTCATCTGCTGGAGCGGTGCAGATCTGTGCAGGCTTCCATAGTTATTACTGGGGATGTGAAAGGGAGAGAGTTTTCCTTGCTGCAGGATTGTTGGGGCTCTGCCTGGCTAAATTAAGCAGATTTTAAAGGTATTTGAGCTGTCTTCCCTCCTCTCACTATGGTAAGTGATTTCAGTTTGAGTTTCTGCTCTGCTGTGTTCTTGCACTAGTTCACAGAATCACAGACTTAGTAAGGCTGGAAGAAACCTCCAAGACCATCAAGTCCAACCATTAACCCCACCAAGTCCAGCACTAAACCATGTCCCTCAGCACCACATCTGTGTGTCTTTTGAATGCTTGCAGGGGTGATGATCCCACCACTTCCCTGGGCAGCCTGTTTCAGGGATTAAGCACACACTCAGTGAAGACATTTTTCTTAATGTCCAACCTAAGCCTCCCCTGATGCAACATGAAGCCATTTCTTCACATCCTGTTGCTTGGTACCTGAGAGGTGAGGTCAACTCCCACCTTGCTCCAACTCCCACCTTGCTCCAACCTCCTTTCAGGTAGCTGTAGAGAGCCATAAAGTCTCCCCTTAATCCCAGCTCAGCAGTTGCAGAGGCAAGTCTCTATTCTGGGGCTGGACCTGCATGTCCAGTTCTAGACTTGCAAGAGGATGTGGAGAGCCTGCAGCAACATCTTGCAGTAGGTCACTCCTCCCCAGGGAGACTGGGACCCTGAGGGGACTCAGAAGTGCACAGGCTGGGTTCTGCAAGGGGAAACACCTCCTTCACTCAAAATCTGCCATCCAAAATGTACTCCTTCTTCCAAGAGCATGCAAAGCACTGATTTTGCCCATTACCAAGCAAGAGCTTCTTCTCAGCACTCCTGACACAAAAAATCAAAGAGACAGAAGGAAATACTCATGTAGGCAATAACTGCAGCTACAAAAGCTGATACTGTGCTGCTGTAAGGAACTGCCTGCTCTTTTGTTAGTTAGGAAGTTCTTCTATGAATGAGGAGGGGGAATGAATAAAGAACTCCATTATTGCTAAATGCTAACAGGGACTTTGATTGAGAATGTTGTGGGAGAGAGTAAGAAAATGAGTTTCAAACACTTCCTCTGCAATTTTAGATCTCATTTAGTCAGCATTTTTTGGGATGCAATGAAGTGCAGCACTGTACCATACATGCATGGGCCCAGTCCTGTTCAATGTCTTTATTGATGATCTGTACCAGGGGATTGAGTCCAGCATCAGTAGGTTTGCAGATGACACCAAGCTAGGAGCAGCTGTGGAGCTGTTGGAGGGTAGCAGAGCCCTGCAGAGGGACTTGGACAGGCTGGATGGGTGGGCAGAGGCCAATGGGATGAGACTGAACAAGACCAAGTGCAGGGTTCTGCACTTTGGCCACAACAACCCCAAGCAGCACTACAGGCTGGGGCCAGAGTGGCTGAGAGCAGCCAGGCAGAGAGGGAGCTGGGGGTGCTGGGAGAGAGGAGCTGAAGAGGACACAGCAGTGCCCAGGTGGGCAGCAGAGCCAATGGCATCCTGGGCTGGCTCAGGAGCAGTGTGGGCAGCAGGACAAGGGAGGTTCTTCTGCCCCTGTNTTAGGAGGAAGTTGTTGGCAGAGAGAGTGATTGGCATTGGAATGGGCTGCCCAGGGAGGTGGTGGAGTTGCCACCCCTGGAGGTCTTCCAGAAAGGACTGGCTGGGGCACTTAGTGCCATGGTCTGGTTGATTGTCTGGGGCTGGGTGCTAGGTTGGACTGGCTGAGCTTGGAGGTCTCTTCCAACCTGGTTGATTCTGTGATTCTATGGGGAAAAAAAGGAGAAAAGAAATATGCAAGGCAGAAAACCTCACACACATCCAAAAAGAATAAAAAAAAACAACAACCTGCAAACTCAACAAACTAAACAACCAAAAAACCCCAAACCCTCAGCCCCTTTCTCACTTTTCTGCAGCCAGGTTGGTAGAAACTCCACAGAACATTGCACTGCTTTTAGTGTGCCAAATTGGTCCCAGCTATGTTCCACCAGCTGCTTTGCTAAGTCAGGCTCTTAACAGATGGAAAGTGAAATGAAAAAGGATTGAAGACAGGTAAAAGGAAAAAGACAGCAATAGAAATCAACACAGCAGGGAGGAAAGAGCAGGAAACCTCTGCTGACATTTCAGGAAGAGTCAGATGCAGTCACAGAGATGATGAGGATGATGATGATGATGGCTCACCACTTCTCCTATTTAATTTGCTGGAGACATCTCAGAAGATGAAGGACAAAAACCCAATCATGGAAAAATAAAAGCTGCAGATTTCAACATTCTGAGTCCCCTGTGACCAGCAGAGCTGTTAAGATGCCCTCCCCAGACAGGCATCCTGGTTAATGACTCTTAGTGGCCCTCTGACTGATGGAGGTGTTGGGCATCACCTGCCAGGTTCCTTGCAGCCCATGTGGAACAGAAAATGGTTTGACAGCTCTCAATTTCTGACAGCATGATAGGAGCTATTTGCTGGTAAAGTGAAATAATAAACCTGGGGAACCTTTGGAAGTTTTATCCAAATGTTTCCACCTGAAAATTCTGATTAGTGAGAGATTAAGTGTCCCATTGCAGAGCATTCCTTTGGGAAGTGCACAAACAGGGAAGTGTATGGAAAAATGTTCCTTATCCAGCCATGGAGAAACAAAATGTGTGAGCATCTATAAGGTAGCAAAGAGAGGCAGGCAACACATCTTTCAGCTGATGAACTTCCTTAGCTCTGAATTGGATCACCACAAAACCATCTGAAGGGATTTAGGACAGAATTGAACTCTTGGGTTTGTTGGCTGCTTGATTTATTTCGTTGGGGCATGAGGAGTTTTGGTGCTTGGACTCTGATAAGATTGTGGTTCACAAAGGCTTAAATAGTGATACAGAACCCTGATATATCAGACCCAAAGTGCTATGTGGATAGCTTTAGAATCAAAACATGCAGCTGAGACCTTTTCATTGTGGAGTTAATAGGGAAAAAAAAATCCATTTCCTCTACTGATGAACATGCAAAGTTATTATTTACTGTTCATTTACCAGGAAACAAAAGGCACAAATACATTCTGTGACTTGTTCTAGTGGGAGGTGTCCCTGTCTGTGGCAGGGGATTGGAACTGGATGAGCTTTGAGGTCCCTTCCAAACTAAACCATTCTATGATTCTGTGATGCTATGATTCTGTGATGCTATGGTTCTATAATGCTATGATTCTATGATGCTATGATTCTATGGTGCTGTGATGCTATGATTCTGTGATGCTATGGTGCTATGATTCTATGGTGCTGTGCTATGATTCTATGATGCTATGGTGTTATGATTCTATGATGCTATGATTCTATGGTGCTGTGATGCTATGATTCTGTGATGCTATGGTTCTATAATGCTATGATTCTATGATGCTGTGATTCTGTGGTGCTATGATTCTAGGGTGCTGTGATACTATGATTTTATGGTGCTATGATTTGATTCTATGATGCTGTGATTCTATGATTCTATGGTGCTGTGATGTTATGATTCTATGATGCTGTGATTCTGTGGTGCTATGATTCTATGATGCTATGATTCTGTGATGCTATGGTGCTAAGTTGCTATACAGAATCACAGACTTTCTTAGATTGGAAAAGACCTTCAAGATCATCAAGTCCAATCATTAGTTTCACACTGACAAGTCCTTGACTAACCCAAATCCCTCAGCACAACATCTCAGCACTATGAATCGCTGTGCTTGCAAAGGACCACCAGGAGCATCCAGTCCAACCTTCATCCCAGCATCCTTCATCACCAGACCATAGCCTCAAGCACCACATCCACTCTCCTTTTAAACACCTCCAGGGATGGTGACTCCACCACCTCCCTGGGCAGCCTGTGCCAGTGCCTGACCACCTGCTCAGGAAAGAACTTCCTCCCAACAACCAACCTGAACCTTCCCTGACACAACTTGAGGCCATTTCCTCTTGTCCTATCATTAGTAATTCAGGTGAAGAGACCAGCTCCAGCCTCACTACAACCTCCTTTTATGTAGTTGTAGAGGGCAATAAGGTCCCCTCTCAGCTTCCTCTGCTCCAAACTAAACAACCCCAGTTCCCTCATCCTGATTCCATGATGCTGTCATACTATGATTTTATGATGCTATGATTCTATGATGCTATGATTCTCTGGTGCTGTGATGCTGATTCTATGATGTTATGATTCTGTGGTGCTGTGATACTATGATTTTATGATGCTATGATTCTATGGTGCTGTGATGCTGATTCTATGATGCTGTGATGCTGATTCTATGATGTTATGATTCTGTGGTGCTGTGATACTATGATTCTATGAATTTATGATTCTATGGTGCTGTGATGCTGATTCTATGATGTTATGATTCTGTGGTGCTGTGATACTATGATTTTATGATGCTATGATTCTATGATGCTATGATTCCATGGTGCTGTGATGTTGATTCTGTGATGCTGTGATGCTATAATTCTATGATTCAGTGATGTTTGATCTTCAAAGAATGTGTAACATTCAGCTGTGGTGCAGGGAACAAACTCCCTTTTTTGTTGCTGTAGATCTAGCAGGCTACACTAATGCAATTAATGAAAACACTCTCATTCAGATAAGAGATTCCTCATTGTACTTCCATGCTTCTTTACCTCCATTGTACAAGCAAAAATTATACTTGAACTCCAGGAAAATAATCCATATATAATTCATTCTTGCCCTGAAGATCGATGATTTCCCCATTATTTTGTACTCAAGCATAGAGATAATTAGAGTCAGATCAAATTGTTGCAAACGATTTGAATGAACATCAGCAGAGAAGCTGCTGACAACTGCAAAGCTCTTTTATTAGTGTTTTTAATTGGACACCTCGTGTCACAGCAGCAAGCACTGCTCCTCGCCTGCTTTGCTTTCCCTGGCTGAGCAGTCGAAGCCATGCAGGAGAGCCTGGGGGAACTGAAAGAGTCTTTTTTCACAGAGCAGTCTTAACCTTCATGATTTGCAGTGGAGGGAAGCAAGGAGCTTGGGGGAGTAGATTTTCCCTCGAATTAAGCCTTTTATTTAAAGGTGTGTTTGAGATGTAGAATTCTGCTCAGAACTGACTACTTTCTTTCCACTCTGTGTCTGTATATCTATTGTTATATATATATATGTATTATATCCACATGTATTATTACATATTAGCTATATTCTTATCTATTTTAATATATATAACTGATATTATATTATATTATATATGTTATTATCCTAATATCTATATAATATTAGAATAGAATCAACCAGGTTGGAAGAGACTTCCAAGATCATCCAGCCCAACCTAGCACCCAGCCCTATCCAGTCAGCTAGACCATAATTAATATATATTAACATATTAATACATTATACATCTATTAATATCTATTAA
>WAAF01016734.1:70249-80282 GCA_013400475.1 Tricholaema leucomelas | reverse complement strand
ACACCTTCCAGCACCTCAACATCTCTCTTCAATTCAGGAGCCCAGAACTGGACACAGCACTCAAGGTGTGGCCTGAGCAGTGCTGAGCACAGGGGCAGAAGAACCTCCCTTGTCCTGCTGCCCACACTGCTCCTGAGCCAGCCCAGGATGCCATTGGCTCTGCTGTCCCCTGGGCACTCTGCTGCCTCAGCTTCAGCTCCTCTCTCCCAGCACCCCCAGGTGTCTCAGCCACAAACAAAACCACCTCCAGTGCTCTGGGCTAACACAGACCTGCACAGGACATGCTTGAGAGCAACCAGCTCCCCCAGCCCACCACCTGCAGGAAAGCTCATTCCTGGGGCATGGAAATGCCTCCCTGCCTCGTTTTCAGGCAGGGCCAGGAGCTGGTGACATGGTGGCCTAGTAGGACCCGAGCCCAGACGTCACTCCAAGAGGCTTAGCCCATGCTCATCACACCCAGCAACCCTTCTCCAACCCTTCCTTGCCTGCCTTGCTGATGGCAACAGCAACCAGCCCCATGTCTTCAGCTGCTCCTGGGGGGATGAAGGACCAACCCTGCCATCACTTGTGCCCACACTGACAAAGCTGTGAGCAAGCACAGCCTGGGCTGAGATGGACCATTTGGGTGCCCAGCCTGGAGAAGAGGAGGCTGAGGGGAGACTTCATCGCTCTCTATGACCACCTTAAGCAAGGAGGGGTCAGCCTCTTCTCCTTGGTGGCAAGTGACAGGACTAGAGGAAATGGTTCCAGGCTATTAGGAAGTATTTATTCACAGGGAGGATTATGAAGCATTGGAATGTTCTGACCAGAGCAGTGCTGGAGTTGCCATCCCTGGGGGTGCTCGAGTGCCATGTGGACCTGGTGCTTAGGGAGATGGTTTAGTGTTGACCCTTCAGTGCTGGGTCAAAAGGTGGACTGGATGATCTTTGAGGTCTCTTCCAACCAGATCTATTCTGTGATGCCTCAAGCCTGTAATCCTGCTTCAGAAAGCCCTGAGCTCCACCAGCTGTTTGGAGCAGTAAAACCTTGTCCCTGCCACCACCCCACCCCGGAGCACCAGGGGTGTTGCAACCAGGGCACATTTCTGCTCTAGAGCTGGCCCAACCTGGCCTGTGCCAGCAGCAAGAGTCAAGTTGGAGCAATGCAGGAGACCAAGCTCCTGCTGCTTTGCTCCTGGAGTAATGCAGGGGACCAAGCTCCTGCTGCTTTGCTCCTGGAGTAATGCAGGGGACCAAGCTCCTGCTGCTTTGCTCCTGGAGCAATTCAGGGGACCAAGCTCCTGCTGCTTTGCTGCCTCCTGTGCTGCACACCTCAGGCTGATGTGGTGAGGGATGAGAGCTGCTTCATGGATGACCAACAGCCTCAAGGAATCGTCCTAGGTCCTGCAGGAAGTGGATGGTCCCAACCGTGGGCTTTTCCCTCCATCACAGGCAGGGCTCAGTCCTTTCACTCTCCTCAGATGTCCTCCATGTGAGGATCCAAACCACAGAGCACAGCTCTGGAAAGCTGGATCACAGAAGTGATAGGACAAAGGGCAAAGGCAGCAGACTGCAGGTGAGCAGATTTAGATTGGATTTTAGGAACAGGTTCTGCACCATGAGGGTAATGGAACACTGGAACAGGCTGCCCGTGGAGGTGGTTGAGGCCCCACATTCAAAGTGAGGTTTGACAGGGCTCTGGGCAACCTGATCTGGTTGAAGATACCCCTGCTGACTGCAGAGGGGGTTGGACTGGATGGACTTCAGAGGTCCCTTCCAAACCATTCCATGATTCTATGACTCTAAACCCAGGGTGAGGTTTGCTCAAGACCCACTTCTCTTAAAAAGCTGTCACAATGCATCTCCAAGACGAAGATGTTTGGCTTTGGGTTGGCCTGGCAACTGCTTTTTTGCTGGTTCATGAACTAATTGCTCAAGAGAGTGTGAATGTTACAGAGACACAACCACGTCTGACTGGAGCAGAGCACACAGCTACCTCAGAACATCCTCAGGGGGGCACCTCCAGGTGCCATGGTATGAAGCAGTCCCAAGTAAAGCAGGGCAGGAGCATGGCAGGAAGGTCATCAGGACATCAAGAACTGCTTCAGCTACAGGAGGCAAGGCCCAGCTGATGTCCTTCAGCTAAGAGCCATCTCAGGGATGATGGATGAGACCTTGAGCAACCTGCTCTAGTGGGAGGTGTCCCTGCCCATGGCAAGAGAATCATAGAATCATAGAATCATAGAATGGTTTAGGTTGGAAGGGACCTCAAGGATCATCCAGCTCCAACCCCCTGCCATAGGCAGGGACACCTCCCACTAGAGCAGGCTGCTCAAGGCCTCATCCAGCCTGGCTTTAAACGCCTCCAGGGAGGAAGCATCCACAACCTCCCTGGGCAACCTGTGCCAGTGTCTTACCACCCTCACTGTAAAGAACTTCCTCCTAACATCCAGTCTAAATCTCCCCTCTTCCAGCTTAAACCCATTCCCCCTCGTCCTAACATTACTAGACCGTGTAAATAGTCCCTCCCCAGCTTTCCTGTAGGCTCCCTTCAGATACTGCAAAGCCACTCTAAGGTCTCCTGGAAGCCTTCTCTTCTCCAGGCTGCAGAGCCCCAACTCTCTCAGCCTGTCCTCATAGCAGAGCTGCTGCAGCCCTCTGAGCATCTTCGTGGCTCTCCTCTGGAAGAGGGTTGGAAATGGATGATCTTTAAGGTTCCTTCCAAACCAAACTGTTCCATGAATCTATGGTTAGAGTCTAGAGACCACTGTGCCCATAAACCAGGCTAACCTCAAGCACCAACCCTGCAGCAGCTCACATCCTGAACATCTGTTTTTTTCCTCACTGGAGCCCACCTGGATGACCTCAGCCTTTCTGGAGGACATGTTCACAGAATCACAGAACCTCAGAGCTTGGAAGAGACCTCCAGAGATCATCCAGTCCAACCTCCCTGCCAAAGCAGGATCCCCTAGGGTAGTTCACACAGGAATGCATCCAGGCAGGGTTTGAAAGTCTCCAGAGGAGGAGACTTCACAACCTCTCTGGGCAGCCTGCTCCAGGGCTCTGTCACCTTCATTCTAAAAAGGTTTCTCCTCATGTTGAGGTGGAACCTTCTCTGTTTCAGTTTCTGGCTCTCTACAACTCCCTGAATGGAGGCTGGAGCCAGGTAGGGGTTGTTTGTCCCAAGCAAGAAGTGATAGGACAAGAGGAAATGGCCTCATGAGGTTTAGGCTGGACACTAGGAAATATTTCTTCCTTCAAAAGGTTGTCCTCATGTTGAAGTGGAACCTTCTCTGTTGCAGTTTGTAGCTGTTGCTCCTTGGTTTATTGCTGCTGGCCACTGAAAAGAGCTTGGCCTCAGCCACTGACCCCCACCCCCCAGATATCTGTAGCCACTGCTCAGATCTCCTCTCAGCCTTCTCTTCTCCAGACTAACCAGCCCCAGGGCTCTCAGTCTCTCTTTGCAGGGGAGATGCTCAAGTCCACCACTCATCCTTGTGGCTGTCAGCTGGACTCTTTCCAGCAGGTCCCTGTCTCTCCTGAACTGGGGAGCCCAAAACTGGACACAGTATTCCTCACACAGCAACCTGCTGAGGGTGCACCCCAGGTACCACCCAGCTGCAATAAGCCTTGCATGAGCAGAACTGCCTAGGATTGGCTTCACCCTTCCCTCCCCAAGGAGGTGAACTTGGGGTATTTTCACATGCAGAGCAGCACATCTCCCTCATGGCTGCTGGGGGAAGATGCCACGTGTCAGAGCCACACCAAGCAGAACTGGTGCTGCTCCAGGGAGCTGCAGAGAGCTTTGCTGCCAGGGCTCCAGCTCCCAGGATTAGTCACAGTAATCGTAGTAACCTGTGATTAATTCCTCCTCTTCCTATCTGCACTGCTCGCGTGAAGGATGAATGCAATTATACCTGCTGGACACGGCCAGGGGGAACCTGCACAGCCCAGAGAGCAGGAGAGCAGAGGCCTGGGGATCTTAGAATCATAGAAGTGTTTGGGTTGGAAGGTTGGAAAAGACCTTGAAGATCATCCAGTCCAACCACTGTCTAACCCTACTGACACTGGTGCTAAACCATAGCCCTCAGCACCACATCCCTGCAGCTTTCCAACACCTCCAGGGAGAAGCATTTGGCCACCTCCCTGGGTAGCCTGTTCCAGCATCTCAGAACCCCTGCAGTGAAGAATGCTCAACCTTAACGACCAACCTGAACCTCTCCTGGTGCAACTTGAGCCCATTTATTCTTGTCCTATCACTTGCTCTTTGAGACACCAACCCCCACCTGGCTCCAACCTCCTTTCAGGGAGCTGGAGAGAGCCAGAAGGTCTCCCCTCAGCCTCCTTTGCTCCCTGCTGAGCAGTCCCAGGTCCCTCAACTGCTCCTCACCAGCCCTGTTCCACATGTTTACCTTTTCTGCCAGATGTGGTGGATCAAGAGAACCACCTAGGAGCCAAATGTCCCTGAGGGCAGAGATGGGGGACAACACCTACCATGTTTGTGCCCACAGACCAGTGATGCTGCTCAGCCTCATCAGAAGGATTAAAAGGGAGCTGGGAAGTTTCTTCTGATATCCAAACTAAACCTTCCCTGATGCAACTTGAGGCCATTTCCTCTGATCCTGTCACTCAAGAATGCTTGTTAAGAGACCCAAAAGGAAACAAAGGAGGAGAAAAGGCCCTGATGGCACCCATGGATGACTCTCATTGACCAGTGGAGATGGTGGCTGGAGATCTCTCATTGACCACTGGATGATGACTGGAGAAAGGGGCAATCCTCAAGAGGATCTCCCCTGTGGGATTACTCCTGGCACAGTTTCCTTGGCTCTGCACAAGGATCTGGGACCTAAGTAGAGTTTCCCCATTTGGGTAGCATCAATGGGCCACAGACCTTTTGTGATCAAAGGATGATACCCTTCACTGGCACTTGTCCTCTTCCACCATGATCCCATCCCCAGTGGAGATGTTGTACCTGCCCAAGGGTGGCTGGAGGTGCTCTTACTGTAGTGCCAGGAGCAGCCAAGAGCCTTCCTGCAGCGGGAGAGCATCCCTTTGGGATGCCAAAGGGAAGGTGACCCTTTCCCAGGGATCAGTCACACTCTCCTATGTGTGTGGCTGTGACTTTCTCAGCTGCTTCTCCACAGAATTGTCCCAGTTGGAAAAGACCTCTAAGCTCAACCATCAACCTAACACCACCACGGCTATTAAACCACCTCCCAAACTGCCCCGGCCATGCATTTCTTTAACACCTTCAGGGATGCTGACTCCACCACCTCCCTGGGCAGCCTGTTCCAATTCTTCTCTGCTTTAAACCAAGGAGGAGCAAAATACCAACAAATCTGGGCTCTTCAGGCCCAGCTTGAGGTGATCTCCTGTGCCCACATGGACAGCAAGGGCAGGCTGGATGGCAGCCGAGCTGGTCCGATGCCGAGCGGTTCTTTGCCGCTCCTTTAGTGGCACAATGTGAAATTGGCTGATGGGCTCCATAAATGCCAACATGGATGTGGACACACAGATACTTGTGTGGGCAATGGGGAAAGCCACAAACTAATGCACTCTCTGCTTCATCTATTTTTGCCTTCTTCCAAACACAAGAGCCAAGTTCTTGCCTGTAGCACAAGCTGGTGGACACAGCATCTGCTTCTCAGCGTGCAACTGAGAGCCACGTGATGATGATTCTCCTCTTTAGCCTGTTGGTGTTGTGGGAACAGGAAGGGAAGGTCTCCTGGGACATCCTTCCTGAGGTGTTGGGCAATTAGACCCAGATCTTATTCTTTTTTCCAAGAGGGACAGAGTCTAAGTCTACATCAGTGGCTTTTCCAACCCTCCTGCAGATGCAGACACTGGTGGGTGGATGCAGACCTGCCAAAGGGAGGTTTGTCGTTCTTGGTACCCTGCCACGGTCACATAAGAGCAAGTGTTCCTCAGCCCCTGGTGCAAACCATGCACTGGAGACTAAAACTGCTCTGCAACAGGCTTGAAGGTGAGCTCTCAATTCTGCAAGTGTACTTTCAAGCTTTTCCAACTTAGAGCTGATGCTGGAGGTGAGATGTATCCCTGTGGCAGGGCCGAAGGCTGATGCCTGCTGACTGCCCCTTCCTGTACCCACATATTGAGCAGGCAGCACCATGCTGCCCTTGGGACTCTCCAGAGTTGGGGACTGGAAGGGTGGGAGCCCAGGAAGCAACTGGCTTCAGGGTCTGCTCCCACCCACGGAGAAAGGGCACAGAGACACTCTCCTCCTCGCCCATCCACTTCACCACCATGCTGAGGTCATGGCAGGGCTGCAGGCGCTGCCCTCATACAGAGAGAGAGATGCAACATGCATCCCTGCAGTGGTCCCAGCAGACCAGCCAACCTCATGTCCTTTGCTCCCTCCTCGTCCTCTGCTTGCAGAGACCTTGCCAGATCTCGCTCCAGGGCAGCACACAAGCCTTGTACCTTGAGCTGTGCTTGGAGCATCTTCAACTGCCAGCATTTGGTCCCCCCAAGTCTCCCTGTGCCCGCAGCCAAGGGGTGGTGGGGGCAGTGAGGTGCCCCAAGCAGCCTGGGTGAGTCACACACCAGCAGCTCAAGAGCAGGTCCCCAGGGCCCCTGGACATGCCCTTGAGCCTGGCAGCAGCACACAGCCCTGCCTGTGCCTCCTCCCTGTTACAGCCCTGCCTGTGCCTCCTCCCTGTCCCTTAGGTGCAGCACAGCACGTGCTGCGTGCCCAGGTCTCTGAGTCATCACACCCAGCGTGGCCAGGCAGGAGTGGACCCTTGAGACACCTCTTGATGGCACAACAGGGGTGCTGAGTGACACGGGAAGGCAGTGAGTGCTGGCACAAGGGTGCTGAGGGCCCATGGGACCTCATCCCAGCAGGGTTTGACTGTAGGGCTCCTTGGTGTGGCTCTGGCAGGCAGCAACTGAGCACAGGTGACTTCTGCAGGAGGCTGTGTAGGCAAGAGTGCTCCCTGGAAGGACCAGCTGGTGTCCTGGGGGACAGTTTGCTGGCACTCCCTCATCCCAGGGCCGCTCTGCTTCTCCCATCTGTCCGTGAACACCAACGACAGCAAAAGGAAGCCCATGGGGAGGTTTCTTCTCACAGGTGAAGGGCTCCAGGGCTTTTCAGACCCAGCTTGGGAACCACCTCAGTATGCTCCAGCTACATATCCTGCACCAGCCCAGCATGGTGGCAGGCACTGCACAGGTGTCACCTCTGCAGCACAGCCTTGTCAGCCTTGACTTGCCTTGCTGGTGACGGTTCAGTGAAGTAAACCCAGCCTCCTCCTCACCACTGCAGGGTGCTGCAGGAGAGCAAGGACCAAGCTGGGCAGGAAAAACTCTGGGCAGACTGCCCTGAGAAAATCCAAGGAGGCTCTGGGGCAAGAGAGGAAGAAAGCAACGCCCACGTTTTGGGGACTGAGATGAAGATTTGGGGATGGGTATCCACTGAGGTAGGACCAGCTCCCACACTTGGGTGAGGTTCTTCTAAGCAGCACAGAGCAAAGCAATGAGTTCTCCAGTGGGGTTCCCTGTGAAGTGGCCACAGCAGCTAGAGAAGACAAGCCAGCAGGACCTGGTCCTTGGGCATCACTCCTAGGGCTGAGCACACTCAGCTCCAACCCTGGTCAGATGAAAGAAGAGTCCTAGAAGAACACAGCCATCGCTGCTGGACGCTGTGGGGAGGCACAGGGGCAGCTCCCTCCATCACGCACCCTGCAGCACTGGCAGATAACAACATGGTTCTGCCCATCTCCTGCAACACTAACCCACCTCCATGCCCCTGCCCACCTCCTCCCACCTCTCCAAGGGCCTTCAAACCCCATCTTGCTATGGCACCAGCTGGTCACAAGAATAATCCAGGTCTGGAGAGAAGCCAGGGCAGAATGCAGCTCTGGAGGGGTGGCTGGCAGAGCGAGCCATGACAACGCGGCAGCATCCGTCCATCCTTCCTGCCTTTTCCTTCCTTCCTGGGGAGCCCAGGAGAGAGATACCCTGCCCCAGGGATCAGCCTCAGGCTTGGACCTCTTCTAAGCAAGCATCTTCCCCTGCAGGAGAAGATCCCTTCCTTCAGGGAATCCCTGCTGGAGAGCCGGCTGGCGCAGTGAGGGGAGTCGGGCAAACCTTGTGCTACCGCATTGGTGCCCAGAGAAGGGCACCCTGCAGATTGGTCCCAACTCCTGGGGAGCAGCTCCAGCCGCAAACAGCATCTCAAGGCACCCATCAAGAGCAGGACCTTCCCACGGCAAGCCTGAAGAGCACCTCAGGCAGCACTGAACCCTGCAGGGTGCTCCTCGGAGGGCCCCATCCCGGCTCCTCTGCAGCATTCTGCCTGCACAAGCCCTGCTCTCCCCTTCCAGCCACCCACGCTGCCACAGCTCCACCATGGCACTGACACCACCAGCAGCTACCGCGGCCAGTCTGCAACGGCGGAGCGGAGAAGGGGGGGCTGAGGGGTAGGAACAGGGACATTTGGTACTCGATCCTGATGGGAAGGATTGAGACGGATTTCCATCATGGAACCTGGGTCTGTCTGCGTCTCCGTGTGTCTGTCTGCCCTGTGTCTGTCTGTCTGTGCTCTCCCCCAGTCTATTCCAGCACAGACAATGAATGAAAATAAGAGACGTGCAGTGATGCTGGTCCCTGCACCCTCCTTAGCGATGGAGACCAAGGGCTGCCTATGTGGCTGGTTCAGTCTCCTCCCCATTTTCTCCACTGTCTGGGCTGTGTGTCCCCCTCCTCCCCCCAAAAAACCCCAGCAAGGCACAAGGGCCAGCACCCCCCCCCCCCTCCTCAAAGCTGAGCCTGCAGCAGAGGCACTTTTGGGGCATTTTCCTGCATTTCCCTGTTTTTTCCCTTTCATTTTGCAGCTGCCTGGGCTCTGGCCCCAGAGTGCAGCACCCCCGGGATACTGGGGGGAATGGGAGTGTGAATGGGGTGNGTGATCTGGGGAGGGGGACACGGGCTGGGGGGCGACACGGGGCTGGCGCAGGTGACATCAGGGAACAAAGCAGGGGGATTATCAATCCAGGGAGATATTATCCTCCCACCCCCTCTCCCTTCAACATCACCGCCCTCCTCAGCTCATCACACCACCAGTCCCGGCCGCACCATCCGCAGCCCTGCGCGGGAGGGTTGCCGCTGCACGACGCTTCCAAAACCCCCACGAGGATTGCACCCACGGACAATTCCCTAAAATTACACATCAATACCTTCCCCCCCCCCCCCCCCCCCNCCGCCCCCCCCCAACCCCAGCAAACAAATAATCATCTAGGAGCCCCAGCTGGCCAGGATGGCAGGGAAATAATCCATGCGAGAGGAGCGAGGAGGGAGGAGAAAGGCTTTTCATGGCTGCGGGGAAGTTTCCACCCTCTCTGCCCTTTCTGCTCCGGATTTAGTTATTTTAGGCTTTAATGCGGAGGTTTTCGCTTTAATTCTGCACAGGGGGAAAGCGTTTCCCTCCCCCCACAACCCCTCGAGCCCGGGTGTTTTGGAGAACCCCCCCCAAACACACACACACACAGAGTCCTCGCCATGAAGACGCTGCAAATATCGCCCTGCAGCAGCCGGGGGAAGGAGGAAGCGAACCCAGGCTGCTCCCCCCCCCCACCTCCGCTACACACACCCCACACCTCCCCCTTCACCCTTTCCCGGCCGTCCCCACCCAAAATAACCCCTAGATCGTCACCCCGAGAGGCACAGGAATGCCCAAAGAGGGGGTTCCCGGGGGGGGGGTGTACTTCGAGAGGGGTGTTCACGGTTTTCCCGGATCAGGGAAGCGAAGTCACGTCCGGAAAAAGGCACCACAACACCACCCCCCCACCACCCCCCCGCCGCTGGAAGCTGGATTTGCTGCAGACAAAGCCCAGGCTGCCGGCCTGGCACGGCGGGGAGGGGGCGGATTGCTGCGCAGCCCCCACCCCCGGTGCCAACACTCCCTCCATGGGGTGCACTGGGCTGGGGGGGCGACTGGGTTTTGCTCCGTTGAGGAGGCAGAGGAGTGGGGTAGGGAGACTACAGCTCCCCACGTTTCCTTCTTTACCCCCCCTCCACCTTCGTTTCCCCCCCCC
>WAAF01016734.1:8022-68517 GCA_013400475.1 Tricholaema leucomelas | reverse complement strand
CCTGCACCCAGCACCCCCCACATCGATCACCCTCCCAGCACCCCCTACACACACTCAGCATACACCCCCAGCACCCTGTAGCACCCCTGATGCCCCCCAGGCCTTCCCATCACGGTCCCTGCCATGGGGCTGCAGTAAACCTGTGCCCCCCCCTTCTTTCTGGCTCTCCCTGGGCGGGGGGGGTGCGACCCTGCCTGGCCCTGGGGGAGGGGAGTCCCTATGGGGCTCAGGCTTCTTCTCCAGGAAAACATACACCCCAAAACAGGAGGTGCAGACAGCCCCACGGCCACCCACCCGTGAGGATGGGCACAGCCAGGGCTGTGAAGCTCAGGGCAAATGCCACACGCTCACCTGGCACCCCTGCACCCCCGCAGCAGGGTGGCTTCTCCTCTGAGCTGGGCTGTGGGGGGCTGCCAGGGTGACAGCCGCTGCATTTGGCCCCAGCCTGTCTCCTGGCAGTCACACCAGGGGGACTGGAGTGCTGCTGTGCCGCCCTGGGCAGGGTGTGATGGGGTGAAGGGGCAGAAATGGGCATAGAAGTGGGCCCGGCAAGATGCCAGCACGGAGCATGAGCTGAGGGCACCTCCAGAGGCTGTGCCAGGATGCATAGACCTAGAGCTCCACACACGGGCATGTATGGCCCCCTCGATCAGCAGTGAAGCAGCAGAAGAGCTGCCTGGGGACACGGGACAGTGAGGCTGGAGGGACAGCAGGGTGACAGGGGAGCTGGAGAGGGACAGCAGGGTGACAAGGGAGCTGGAGAGGGACAGCAGGGTGACAGGAGAGCTGGAGAGGGACAGCAGGGTGACAGGAGAGCTGGAGGTGGGCAACAGGGTGACAGGAGAGCTGGAGAGGGACTGCCTGTGGTGCCAAGATGATGGGCAAGGGTTTGAAACTGGAGTAAGGCAGATTTAGACTGGACATGAGGAAGAGTTCGTTGCTATGAGAAGTTGTGGCTGCCTCATCCCTGGGAGTGTTTAGGACCAGGCTGGATGAGGCTTGGAACGACCTGGTTGGTGGAAGGTGTCCTTGCCCAGGAGGGTTGGACCTAGATGATCTTTAAGGTCCCTTCCAACCTAACCCATTCCATGATTCTATGTCAGGTTGCTGCTGCAGCTCCAGGTCTGGATCCTCAGCTTCCACCCCTGTTCTCCTCAGTGCTTCCTTAAAACCCTGCTGGAGCAGAGCAGGCTGGCACCGAGGCCAGGCTGCCAAGCCCGGGCTATAAATACCAGCAGGCTATTCTGGAGCCAGGTATTTGTAAGCTTTTCCATCTCCCCCTCAATCCTCCCAGTGAGGCTGAGCATCATCGCTGGGCTGTGGGCACAAACATGGCAGGTGGTGTCCCCCATCCCTGCCCTCAGGGACATTTGGCTCCCAGGTGGTTCTCTTGATCCACCACATCTGGCAGAAGAAAATAAAGAACAGGGCCGGTGAGGAGCAGTTGAGGGACCTGGGACTGCTCAGCAGGAAGAAAAGGAAGCTGAGGGGAGACCTTCTGGCTCTCTTCAACTCCCTGAAAGGAGGTTGGAGCCAGGTGGGAGTTGGTCTCTTCTCCCTACTCTCAGGTGGTAGGGCAAGAGGAAATGGCCTCAGGTTGCATCAGGAGAGGTTTAGGTTGGACATTAGAAGAAAGTTCATAGAATCAACCAGGTTGGAAGAGACCTCCAAGATCATCCAGTCCAACCTAGCACCCAGCCCTGCCCAACCAACCAGACCATGGCACTAAGTGCCCCAGCCAGGCTTGGCTTCAACACTCCAGGCACGGCGACTCCACCACCTCCCTGGGCAGCCCATTCCAATGCCAATCACTCTCTCTGACAACAACTTCCTCCTCACATCCAGCCTAGACCTCCCCTGGCACAGCTTGAGGCTGTGTCCCCTGCTTTTGTCCCTGGGTGCCTGGCAGCAGAGCCCAACCCCACCTGGCTACAGCCTCCCTGCAGGGAGCTGCAGACAGCAATGAGCTCTGCCCTGAGCCTCCTCTGCTGCAGGCTGCACACCCCCAGCTCCCTCAGCCTCTCCTCACAGGGCTGTGCTCCAGGCCCCTCCCCAGCCTTGCTGCCCTTCTCTCAACACCTTCCAGCACCTCAACATCTCTCTTGAATTTAGGAGCTCAGAACTGGACACAGCACTCCAGGTGTGGCCTGAGCAGTGCTGAGCACAGGGGAAGAAAAATTCCCTTGTCCCTGAGTCCTGGGGCCAGCCTCGGCTCAGGAAGAACAGCCCTGGACAGGCTTGGGCAGAAGCTCCTGCTGACCTTGTGCACCTCTTCCCTGGGGACCAGGCACTCTCTGAGTGCCTTTGGGAGCTCAAGGGCACCCACAGGGCAGCTGTGGGAGAGCCTGAGGATATCTCTGGGTCCTCCCTGATTCCCTCAGAGCTGTTGGTCTATGGGCAGGGTGTGTGAGCCCTGGGGGTATCCTCTCCTCAGAGCCCCAGTGAGGTGGAAGCTCATGGGGCTCCACCCCTCTGAGGCACACATCCATCACTGGGGTGGTGAAACAGGGAGGCCACTTCCACCCCAGCCCACCCTCAGTGGCAAACTGGTGGTGATGAAGCCAAATCACAGAGTTGCTTTGGCTGGAAAAGACCTTCAAGATCATAGAATCAACCAGGGTGGAAGAGACCTCCAAGATCATCCAGTCCAACCATTCTCTAACTCTGCCCAACCATTCTCTCCCTACCAAACCATGCCCCTCAGCACCACATCTCTGCCTCTTTGAACCACTGACTCACCCCAGGGCCAGGAACGTGTCCCAAGGGAAGGTGGCTGCAGGGACAGGGAGGGCACACTGTCAGCCATGTCTCTGGTCCCTGGAGTGGTGTGGCTTGGGGTTAATAACTTGCATGTGTCCTGGGATGTTCCTGGAGGCAGAGGGGTGGTGGCTGGGCAGACACTTGCCCTGGTGCAAGCAGGGCCCAGGTCTGTGGTGCCCCAGGTGCTGAGCACTGCTCAGACTCAAGGTTTGGTTTCCTTTTCCCAGTGCAAACACCCAAGTGGTGGCTGAGGTGACCTGGCCTCAGGACCTGCATGGGGTCTGGAAGTGGTGCAGTGTCCATAGCTCAGAAAAAAGCTGTGCACAGAATCCTGCAGTAGGGGCCAGAGCCAAAGGGACTGAGGCCACTGCTCCCATGCTTATTGGTGCCCAGTGCCCATCACTGTGGGCTCCAGGGAAAGCCAGGTGGCTGGTACAGCTTCCAGACCTTCCTGAGTCTGCACAGCAGCCTCAAAGTAGCTGGGAGGACTGCAGAGGCAGTGCCTGTGCCCCATGCCATGCTGGTGCCCACATCCCATTCCCATCCCCATGTCCATGTGCCATGCCTGTGTTTTGTGCCCAAGCCTTTTACCCACAAGTGTGCACCATGCTGGTGCCCATTCCCATATTTGATGCCCATGCCAGAGACAATGCTGGTGCCAGCATTCTGTGCTGGTGCTTGTGCTTATGCCCATGCCAGTGCCAATTCCTATTCTCATTGCCCTTATTCAGGCCACTGAATTTGTATGCCATGCCCAAATCATGCCAGTGCCCCTTTCCAGTGCCCACTCTATGCCAGTGCCGTAGCACACCCATACCCGTGCCCATTCTCAGTGCTTATAGCATGCCAGTGCCCTTTCCTAGGCCCATGCCTATGCCTATGCCCATTCCAAAAGCCCATGTCATACTGATGCCCATGTCCAGTCCTAGTTCCCACGCCATGCTGGTGTCCATGCCTGCTCCATTGGGTGCCCATGCCCGTGCCAATGCCCATGCTTGTGCCCGTTCCCAATGTCCATGCCAGTGCCATGTCAATGCCAGTGCCGCCAGGCTGTGGCGCCCTCCACAGGCTGCACCTCCACTCCCTGTCCAGGCCCGGTGCCGCTACGCAGCTATCCCAGTGCGGACCAGCAGAGGGAGACAGTGATCCACAGGAGCCTCCCTGCGTCTCTGCCCGCCCGGGGGGGCTGCGGTCCGCTAGCCCTGTTAGTGCCATCCCTGTAGCGGGCTAGGTGCTCACCCATGGGGGTGTGTGCGGGGCTAACTCTTCCGGGCACACCCCGACCCCTGTCCCAGCCCCGCGAGTCTGGTTTTGGGTCTTTGCAGGGTCCTGAGTTGCTCCCCAAAGCCAAAGCTTGGAGCTACTGCACTCCATCCCTAGGCTGGAGGTTACCGATCCTGGTCTGGTCCTGAGTCAGCAAAACCAGCGATCACGGCAGCCCTGAATCAGCACAGATTAGTCACCTCCTTATCTCCAAGAGCTGCTCCGGCACAGTAAATCCCGCTGGAGTCAGTAGGGCTGAGGGTGCAGCCACCCATGCCTGCAGCCATGGGCATGGCACTGCTGCTCTGTGGGGCTGGGTAGGGCTGCCTGCGGCTTTATCAGCGCAGGGAAGCTTTACTGCTGCAATTCTACAGCCCTGGATTGCACCGAGGCAGGTTCCTGGGAAGGGTGAACAGTCCCCAGCACAGGGCACCTTCACATCCTACCTTACTGGGTTATTTTCTCTCCTGCCCAGCCTTGGCTTGCTCAGACCCCACATCTCAGCAGAGCCCCTGAAGAAGGACATGCCATCCTCACCTCTGGGGCCTCAGAGGTGGCCCTGGGTGGGTTTGCATGTGGCTGTTCCCCTGTGGATGGGGACCTGAGCCTGGAGAAATCACAGAACTGTTGTGGTTGGAAAAGCCCTCTAAGATCATGCAGTCCAACCCTCAACCCAACACCACCATGGCCATTAAACCATGTCCCAAAGCACCATGGCCACATATTTCTTAAACACCTCCAGGCAAGGTGACTCCACCACCTCCCTAGGCAGCCTGTTCCAATCCCTGACCACTCCTGCAGCAAGAACATTTTTCCTGCTATCCAACTTCAACCTCCCCTGGCACAATTTCAGGGCATTTCTTCTCATCCTATCACCTGATACTAGAGAGAAGAGACCAACCCCCACCTGGCTCCCTCCTCCTTTGAGGCAGTTGCAGAGAGCAATCAGGCCTCCCCTCAGCCTCCTTTCCTCCAGGCTGAACACCCCCAGCTCCCTCAGCTGCTTCTCACCAGCCTTCTTCTCCAGACCCTTCACCAGCTTTGTTGCCTTTCTCTGGACATGCTCCAGCCCCTTAATGTCCTTGTTGGAGTGAGGGACCCAAAACTGAGCTGAAATGTGTGCCTCTCTATTTGCAAAGGACACCCTGAAACCCCCTGGGCTGCACCTCCTGCCCACGAACACCCCCAAGCTCTTCTCCTCCGAGTGATCAAGTTTCCCAGTGATCCAGCTGAGGTGAAACCAGATCCTCCTCCGGGGCCAACGAGAGTGAAAGGAGAGCTCCACTGATTGCTCCTTGTGGCAGTCACGGGAGGGAAATGGTTACTGGTCTGAAAGCTCTCCGCTGCGTTTAGCGGTGGCAGGAATTCAGCAGGTCCTGGAGGTGGGAGGAGATGGGGAACAGCTTGGTCTGGGCATTTTGCAGGTGCATCCACCTCCTTTGCTGCTGAGAGGTTAGATTTTACAGCCTGGTGATGGCTGTGTGAAAAATCCAAGGGCAACACAGCAGGGTGATCTTTGTCACAGGTCTTCAATCCAAAGGGACAAGCAGAAGGGGCAGGAATTTGAGCACCCAGTCCCTGGCAGGCTCAGTTTGACTGCTGTGGGCACAAAAATACCCCAAATAATGGATTGGGTTTTTTTCTTGCAAATGGTCCTCGTGGACATGGATTGGGGTATCAGGATCATCCATGGGACATGATGTGTCCATGGAAAGGCAAAGGGGAGGCTTGGAGTACTTTGCTGAGTGTAGATTCATGGAATGGTTTGGGTTGGAAGGGACCTTAAAGTTCATCCATCTCCAACATCCCTGCCATGGGCAGGGACACCTTCTAGTAAGACCAGCTTGATCAAGGCTTCATCCAGTCTGGCCTCATCTTCCTCAGGCAACCAGCAAGGCAACGGGGATGGGGGAAACACTGCCTAGGACCTTGCTGGGGAGGGAGGAAATCCTGAACAGGACCATGCTGGGGATGGGAGAAACACTGCCCAGGACCTTGCTGGGGATGGAGGAAATCCTGAACAGGACCATGCTGGGGATGGGGGAAACACTGCCCAGGACCTTGCTGGGGATGGAGGAAATCCTGAGCAGGACCATGCTGGGAGTAGAGGAAACACTGCCCAGGGCCATGCTGGGAGCAGGAGAAACACTGCCCAGGATAATGTCAAGAATGGAGAAAACCCTGAGCAGGACCATGATGAGGAAGGGGGAAACACTGCCCAGGATGATGCTGGGGATGGAGGAAACCCTGAGCAGGACCTCTCTGAGGCCAATCTCCTCTGCTCACGGCCAGTGGGAACACAACCAGAAGTGCTCAGCATGACAGCACCTTTGAGCTTTGAGCCTCTAAACACCTCCTGTCATAACAAAGCCTTCAGATAAGGCGTTCCTGAGTGATCTGGTGTAGGTGATCCTGCTCCGGCAGGGGGGGTTGGACCAGATAATCTTTCGAGGCCCCTTCCAGCCCCTGACATTCAGTGATCCTTTGTGGTAACTCCTTTGCTTTTCTCTCCTCAAGCTCCAGCAGCTGCCCCTATCTCTGCCACCAGCCAGCGTGTGGCAAAAACCTCGTGACTGGGTACTGGTGCCAGGAGGTTGTGCTCGGCTTCAGGTGGTTTTCTGAGCCTCAGAAACAGGCTCTGTGTCTGCACTGGGGCCTGCAGTCTCTGTCGACAGGCTAATTCTGCCTGCCACAAACAGAGCCTTCCTGTCTGCAGACTGCCAGCAGCACTGCTCTCTGCTTTTTTCACCCTAAGGAATAAATCAGTGGGCAAAAGGGGCAGGTGAGGGCTGGCTGCAGAGTGCTGCAGTGCTTCCCTGGGGTGGTTTATCAAACCCAAAGGGTTTACACCACTTAGCTGGGCTGTGTAGCAGGACCCTGTGGGCATTGCCTAAGTCATAGCCCAAACGTTGCTTCCCCTAAAGGAGTGAAGCTTGGTTTCTGAGAATGAAGTTCTTTCCACGGGTAGATGCTCAACGTTTTCCTGCCGTGTGAGGGAGGGGGATGAATTTTTCCTCCCATTTTAAATGCCATCTCCACACTAAGGCAGACTTGCAAACCAATTCAGAGCCAAATTCCTCAGGGATCAGCACTGGAGAAAGCATTTAGAAGCCTCCAATGGAACAACTTTCAATTGGAAATGAGATTTTGCTGTAGCTAAATTTCCCAGGAGCATCCCTTGATGTCTGGGAGCACTTGGACCAAGCAAACCTGCTGTCAAGGGTGAAAGCTTTCTGAGGGGACATTGCAAAGAGAGAAAACAAAAAGGGAACATTTTAGCTGTGAGAGTCAGAGTTGTTCAGCCTGGAGGAGAGAAGGCTCCATGGAGACCTTAGAGCAGCCTTCCAGTACTTGAAGGGGCTCCAGAAGAGCTGGGGAAGGAGTTTTTACAAGGGTTTGTAGTGATAGGATGGGGGGGGGGATGGATTTGAGCTGGGAGAGAGGAGATTTGGACTGGAGATGAGGAAGAAATTCTTTCCGGTGAGGGTGGCAAGAGACTGGGACAGGTTGCTGAGGGAGGTTGTGGATGTCCCCTGGAGGTGTTCAAGGCCAGGTTGGACAAGCCCTTGAGCAATCTGTTCTAGTGGGAGGTGTCCCTGCCCATGGCAGAAGGGCTGGAGCCGGATGACCTTTAATGTCCCTTCCAAATTAAACCGTTCTATGAATCTATGATTTGAAATGATTTACAGGGGTGAGAACCATGCCAAGGTGGAAAGAGCTGACACGTGGTGAGCATCCTTGGGGAGTAAGCCCACCCCAGGGGATTCCCCAGCCTCAGCAGCTCCCCACTGCAGCCCAGCCCTGGCTTCTCTCATTCCCACAGGTGCTGGGGCAGATGCAGGGTAGCATCTGGATGCCAGTGGATGTCCTGATGCTCTTTGCCCTCATGCTGAGAGTTTGGCTTTGGCAGAGCCTGGCCTGGCAAGAGAGCACCAATATTCCCTCCACCCCCCATCTTTCCCCTCCCCATCAAGCAGCAGCACCTTGGCATGGTGTGAGAAAATAAACCCGTGGCTCATTTTCTCTGAGTGTGCCAGGCAGGTGGTGTATGCCATTTCAGGCCAGGGCTGGTGGTAGCTGGCATAGAGAGGTGTGAGCAGCCTTCTGTCCCCCTCCCCAGCCCGGCAGACTGCGGCCAGCCAAGGAGAGCTATTTCAGGCAGGATAAACAGGATGCCTCTCTGCAGGGCTGGCCACCTCCTCTCCTCCTCCCGCCGGGTAAACATCCAGCCCAGGAAGAGCCTCACTCCACGGTCCTGGAGCTGCTTCCACGCCGTCTGGCTTTGACCCAGCCACCCAACCTGGCCATGGTCGAGCCAAGCTTTGCCCTGCCCAGCCCAAGCTCCCAGCGCTCTGCACGCATCCATGCACCGAAGCCATCCCAAGGAACGGATCAACCTCGGCAGCGACTCCCTGGAGCCGCCCAGCTGGGAACAGCCTGAACTTTCTGGCCACGCCGCCACATCCTCCTCCTCCTTCCTCCTCCTCTTCCTCTCCTTGGTCACAGCCCGGTTGCTCCTTGCGCTCATAGCTCTGGGAACGATGGAGTCAAGGCCTTTCCTCCAGCCGGATCCTGCCCAGGCAGCGCCGGGGGATCCTGCCAGGGCTGTTTCCGCCTGTTGCTCTCGGGAGAGGAGCTGCAGCGGCGGCAGAGGAAGGAGGAGCTTTTGCACCGCTTCCCCCAGCTCCCCGCGCCCCGGCCGCGTCCCTGCCGCCTTGCGCAGCCCCAGCTCCGGGAGCTCCCGCAGCGCCCCACAGCCCTCCCGTGGCTCCGGCCAGGCCCTTCTGAGCCCCCGCGGAGCGTGTGCCAGGGGATTTTACTGGAGCGGTGGAGCATTGCTGGTTCCAGAATCCCACTTTCATAGAATCAACCAGGTTGGAAGAGACCTCCAAGCTCATCCAGCCCAACCTAGCACCCAGCCCTGGCCAATCAACCAGACCATGGCACTAAGTGCCTCATCCAGGCTTGGCTTAAACACCTCCAGGGATGGCGACTCCACCACCTCCCTAGGCAGCCCATTCCAATGCCAATCACTCTCTCTGCCAAGAATTCCCTCCTAACATCCACCCTAGACCTCCCCTGGCACAACTTGAGACTGTGTCCCCTTGTGCTATTTGAGCGTGTCCTCCAGCTCCCCGGGGGATGCCATTTGATCTGGGAGATGCCAGCTTCTTTCTGCCTTCCTCCACCCAAGAAGAGTGCAGACAAATACTTCTTGGTCAAAAATCCATAGCTGTAAGGTGTTCTAAGGCAGCTTGAATTTTCCCACCCTGTTTCCCTGTGGGATGAAAGCCATCTGGAGCCAAGGGAAGTCATGAGGTCCTTTGCCTGCCCCCAGCTCTGCGCTGCTGTCCAGCCACCCGCCTTGTGCACTGAGAGCAGCTCAAGGTTGAGCATCTTCACCTTGTCGCAGCCCAGGGTTGAGCACCCTCACCTAGGCACTGGGTGCAGCTCAAGGTTGAACACTTTTACTTGGGAACTGAGAGCAGCTCGAAGTTGAGCACCTTCACCTGGGAGCTGAGAGCTGCTTTAGTGTTGAGCACCTTCACCTGGGAGCTGAGAGCTGCTTTAGTGTTGAGCACCTTCACCTGGGAACTGAGAGCTGCTTTAGGGTTAAGCACCTTCACCTGGGAACTGAGAGCAGCCTTAGGGTTAAGCACCTTCACCTGGGAACTGAGAGCTGCTTTAGTGTTGAGCACCTTCACCTGGGAACTGAGAGCAGCCTTAGGGTTGAGCACCTTCACTTTGGAACTGAGAACAGCTTTAGGGTTGAGCACCTTCACCTTGGAACTAAGAGCAGCTTTGGAGTTGAGCACCTTCACCTTGTCCCTGGGAGCAGCCCGGGCGGAGCGGCGCTGCCGGCGGCGGTGGCGGCAGGGCGGGGAGCCGAGGCTGTTGCAATCGCCCCGTGAGCAGCGTCGGGAGCCGCGGAAGCCGCTGCCAGGACGCAGCCGGTTCGCCCGGTGCCAGCAGCCGCGGGAGCTACCGGAAGGGTCTCCGGCTGAACTCCGGGCTGAGGGATCCCCAGCACCCCGAGAGGCTGCCCATCCGCCCTCCTTGAGCCTCCCCATCCGTCAAATTAAGGCGGCTAATTACAGGGAGGGAGGGGGGGACACCCGGGCGCTGCCGCGGCGGCAGCGAGGCGGCGCAGTGGGAGTGGCCCGGGCCGAGGCCGGGGCTGCCTGACCGCCCAGGGCTCTGCCTTCCTCCTCCTCCTCCTCCTGCTGCTGCTTCTGCTGCTGCTGTTGCTCCTGCCGCCGCCCGCCCCGGCCCGGCCCGGCTTGGCTCGGCTCGGCTAGGTTCGGCCCGGCTCGGCTCGCCATGGGAGATGTGGTCTCCACGCATCTGGACGAGGGTCGCCGCCAGCACATCTCGGGTGAGCTCCTGGAGCGTATCCCACGCTCCCCTTAACCCTGCCAAGATCCCTCTCTTATCCAAGTCCCATCACTCTCATTCCAGTCAGGATCCTCTCTCTTATCGCAGCCAGGATCCTCTCTCTTACCCAGTTCCATCCCTCTCTCAATCCCTTTCTTATCTCAGCCAAGCGACTCTATTCTATCCCAACCAAGATCCCTCTCTTATCCCAGTCCCAACCCTCTCTTCAATATAAACTGTGACACACCCTCTGCTCTCCCTCCCCCCGCTCCCTCCCCCCTCGTTGCCTGAAGCCCCCCTCCTGCTTTTCCCTTCTTTCCCAAACTTTAAGCTTCCTTTTTCTCCCTCTTTTATTTCCACCACGTTGCAATTTCCCGGTCTGTGTTTTTGCCTGCCCCCTTGGCTGGGCGCAGTCCAGGGTAGTGTTGGGGGGGGCACCCGAGGTGCCTGTCTGCTTCCCAAATGAAAGGCTGGGTTGTGCCGGGGGTGTTTGTGTTGGCTCCGGGGACCGGGAGCGTGTTCGTGCTCTGAGCTTCGCTGGGCTGTGGGGAGGGAAGGGGGGAGCTGGGCTTTGGTGAGGTGCTGGCAAGCTGGGTCCTGTGCTGGGAAACCACTGTCAGCATGGGGGGTGCTGGGGCTGGGCCGCTGGATGAACTTTCTCCCCCTTGGCGAGGCTGGGGCGTCCGTAGGGAAACCTCTCCAGGGGCTCTGAGATGGGGGAGAAAGGGTAGACTGCACCGCTCGGATGCTTCAGATCTCTTCCGTCCCACAGCGGTTCCCCCCACCGGCCCTGTAGGACGGGGAGGGGTGACAATGTGGTCATTGAGAGCCTGTCTGTCCCGGCAGGATGTCTGGCCAGTGCCGCCTGGGAATCGCCTGGGAATGGCTGGACGTGGGATTAGGGCTGCACAGGCACGGGTCTGTGCGAGGCGGTGGCTGGCGGGGCGGCAGTGCTCCTAATTGCTGCCTGCGGGGACTTGCTTGACCCCTTAAGTGGGGTCACCCCTCCTCTGCCTGCCGTGTCCCCCGCCTCCAGCCACCTTGCGTCACTTGTGATGCGGGCGCTGTGCTCCCCGCGGCTCCCGAGCAGGCAGGACTTGACCTCCATGCCTTTTCTTCCTCCGGCTTCAGTTTCAGCTCCCCAGGCTGAAAACCCTTCCTCGTCACCAGGTTAAGCCACCCCCCCGCCAAGCCACACCTAGTCGGGTGGCACGGAGGAGCCTGGCTTCATGCTGGACCTTGTGCATCTCTCGCGGAGCTCAAGGGCTCGGGGAGCACCTGGGTTTTGAAGGTGTCCCTGCTGTATCTTTCCACCATCGCCACCGTAAAGCCACGGGGGAGGCTCTGAAGCCATTTTCCCACAAGGGCTTTGGGGGAAAAGCTGCTGTGGGTCTGGCACTGTTGGAGCACAGCTGCTGTGGTACCGGCACACAGACTCAGTGTCTTGTAGCGTATGCTGGAGCCCATCTGCCTTGCCAAGCCCCGTGTCCTGGCAGGAATGCCTACGTGGTGTGTGGCTTAACAGGGTGCCAGCAGGTTTGTGAGCTGTGAAGGAGAGCTGGGAACAGGCTGCGGGGCTTAGGTGTTGCATAGCTGAAGCTCAACACAGCTGATCCTTGAGGCTGTGCTGGATCGGGTCTGTTCCACGAGGCTGTGATCTTCTTTAGGTCATCCTGCTCTGGAATAGGAGTTGGACTTGTGGATCTTCAGAGGTCACTTTCAACCCTTTCTGTGATGTGCTGGCTCAGGTCTGATCCATCAGGCTGTGCTGGATTCAGTCCGGTCCATGAAGCTGTGCCAGCTTGGATCTGTGATCCATGAAGTGGTGCTGGATTTGGTCTGATCCATGAGGCTGTGCCAGTTTGGATCTGTGATCCATGAGGCTGTGCTGGATTTGGTCTGATCCACAAGGCTTGGGTCTGTGATCCATGAGGCTACACCAGCCCAGCTCTGCGTGGCTGCTCAGCACGTTCAGGTCCGAAGCACATCCTGAGGCTCCCGTTGGCGCACTGAGATAACTCCCTCCTCTCCCAGCCCCGTGGTCCTAATCCTGAAGAATAACAAGGAAAAGCCTGTCTGGGTTTCCTACGCAGGAATCTGTCTCTGCTGGATCAGAAATTAGGTGTGTGTGAGACCAGGCTGGATGGCTCCACCCTGGCAGGGACCGAGCTGTTACACAGTGGAGGGCTCAGCCTGTGTCCAGCAGGATTGGGGGACACAGATGGATTTTCCTGGGGAAGACAGGATTCCTGTGGAATCAGACTGTGGAGGCTGGGCTGATACATGTCATGTGTCCCAGGGTCCAGGGTGAGGAGAGAGGACCCACACCTCTACTGGGACACTTCCCTGGGAAAAACTGGAGCCCAGTGGGTTCACTGAGCACCAATCTGCTTAGCACCAGGGCTGCTGGCTGGGTGAAGGCCCCTGGAGCTGGGAGGGGCTGTGACCCAACAGGCAAGGCAGGACTTGCTGTCAGGCATGCAAAGCACAGCGCCGGCAAAGCTCTGGGTTTTCCGGCCTAGCTTGGCCTGTTCTCGGCTGCTGCTGCTCGAGCAGGATCCCTCCTCTTCTCCAAGCAACTTTTCCCAGCTGTTTTCCCAACTTTGGGCTCTTTTCGGGAGCTGCCCAGCCTGATCTGACCCCTAATTGCAGTAGGGATGGGAGCTCTTGGGGCTTGGTGTTGCCCCTTCACAGCAGCAGAACTGGGCCAGCTCTGGGGCTGGCAGAGGTGGTGAGATGCTGGGCCAGATCCTTCCCCCTGCTGGGAGCAGGTGGTGCAAAGCCTTTCCATGCCATGCATGACACAGTCCCCTCTGCAGCAAGACCTCTGGACACAGTCCCCTCTGCAGCAAGACCTCTGCCATCAAAGCCGTGCCGCAAAGGTCCCGTGCCCTGTCTCAGTGCACATGGTGTGGGCTGCCGTAAGACTGATGCCAACATCTCCTGGAGGTCATGAGCCACACACATGTGAGTTGTGTGTTGGTGGCTCAGGCCCAGGGTCTATTCTCCTACTGGTGGTGCTGAGATGTTCTGCTGCCTGGGCAGCCATGCAGGCAGCATCACTGCCAGCACTAGGGATGCTCCACTGCCCTGGGGCTGACAGGACAGACCCGGGGGGATGTGGTCTGCACCGGGGTGGTGTTCAGACAGTGCTGCCTGCAGCTTCTGATCCCTTCCTCTGTGGTCTCTATGACCACGTGTGGGCCTGGAGAGCTGTGGTGGAACTGTAGGGGTGTGCAGCTGGTGGTAAGCGTTTCCTTCTGCCGTCCTGTTACGGACGTGATTCTGGCTTGAGTCACCCAGCTTGTTTGTGAACACCCTTCAGCTGCCTTCCTCCTCCTCGTCTTCCCAGATGTGGGCTGGGAATTGCTCCCAACGTGCTGCGTGGGTTGGAGCAGGGACTGCATCCCCATCCTGGGATGGCCAGCATGGGCACTGTTGCCTGGGGACATGAGGGTGACAGGTATGGGGTGTCCTGGCAGGGTTGCTGGGAGAGTGGAGATATCCCTGGGTGCTGTGCCTCCTGTCCCAGGCAATAGGTGTCCTCAGCAAGGGGCTGGATGAAGCTCTTCCCTTGTGCTGGAATAACTCCTTCCCTAGTGTATCCCACCCCATGGCCTCCTTCTCCAAGGGGATGGGGTGGATCGTAGCTGGCAGGATTTGGGCGGCTCTGCCGTGTGGAGCTGGTGTTTCTGGGTGGAATTGCTCAGGGAGAATGAGGGATGAGGAGGTGGGTGGCATTGCAGGGAGGGTCCCCAGGAGCTCACACCTTGTTCTGGTATCTCCAGGGAGTCACCAACCCGTTCATTACAGAACAAACCAGCAATTTAGGGATGGGACTTCCTACAGACAGCAGCCCACGCAGAGGTGGCAGAAGTGGCACCAATCCTCACCCCCTGCACCAGCCCCACAGCTGGCTTCTTTCCAGCGAGCCTCGTTGGGCATTGATGGTGGCTGCATATCCCTGATGGCACCTGAGGAGGAGCCTGCTGGGCTGGGCTGTGGGATGGAGTCTGGAGGTACCTGGCAAGCACCGAAAGCTCCGGGCTGTGGTGTGCCGCAGAGGGGGGAGCTGCAGGCAGTGGGAAGAGGTTTGCTGTGGCTTCCTTTAGCGTGACACTCGCTTCCTAGTCTTGGCCACAGCCCAGCTCCAGCCAGCACGGGAGGTGGTGGCTGTTGGTGATGGGCTCTGGGGTTGGTCTGGAGGCTGAAGCCCTCACCCTGCCCCGGGGCGGGAGCGGTGCAGGGAGGCTCTGAGGGATCGGTGTGGGCAATGTGCTGGAGACGTGGAGTGGTTTCTCCTGACGAGGTGTGTGTCTTTCATGGGGAAATAAATAACTCCCCTGGCATGTCAGGGCTCCCTGCCAGCCGGGAAGGGCTGGTTCTGGCAAGCTGGGGCTTACCTGCAGCCGTCGTGTTGGGGCACGGGGCTCACTCGCAGCCAGCGTGTTTGGGCAGGGGACATCTCCAGCTGCTGGTGGCTTTCCCACATGGGCAGGAGGTCCTCTGCTCAGCCCTGGGGCAGAGCTTGGCTTTCCCTCCCTGCGGGGGGCTTTCCCTGCCTCCCCCAGCAAGAGCTTAGCCAAAAGCCTTGCCTTGAGCAAGCTGAGGCATGCATGGAGAACATCCCTGCTCTGCCTGGGAGCAGGAGGAACAGAGCTGGCACCGCAGTTGAGAGCTCTCTGTGGGCCCTCAGGTCAGCCCAGTGAGAGGAAAGCCTTCCACAGACCAGGACTCCCCCACTGCTGCAGAGTCAGACCGTCCCCCCCTATTCCCATTGCAGGGACCCAGGAAGGGAAGCAGAGCCAGGAGCTGGGATTTCTCGAGCCTCTGCCTCCCTGATGTCCTCAGATCACTGCAGAGGCTGGCTCTGAACCCGGGGAGGCTCAGCACCTCCTGGCACACCCCACCAGCTCTTCAGCACCCTCCACAGCACCGATGGGTTCACCTCCTTCTGCCCAAGCTCCATGGCAGGTTGCAACAAGCTGCTGCCTCCCACCCCTGGCTTTGCTGTGGCCACAGTCCTGCCAGTCCTGCCCCTCGCAGGAAACACCCAGTGTGCCACATGGGCATGGGGATGGCCACCATAAGGGTCCAGGGTTAGATGGGCAGACAGCCCTGCTCTGTGCAGATACGATGGGTGGTGGATCCCATGGGCTCATGGGCAGGAGGCTGGTGTCAGCCCGTGGGGAAGCAGCACCATCAGACCCACCTGTCCCGTTTCCAGCCCTCTTGCAGCATCCTGTGACCAGGTTTCACTTCACAACCCAGCTGGCAGCTTGCTCCTAGTGGGGGGAAGCTGGAAAGCTGGCAGCTTGCGGGACAGGGCTCTGCCCTCCCACACCCCCAGGACTCTGGGCTCTGCATCTGGGAGCATTTTGGCAGGAGGAAGAGCTGGAGGGATCCAGGGATGTCTATTCATGGGAGCTTGCTGGGGCTAGGTTTGAAGGCAGGTGAGCCCCTCAGTGTGGGGCTCAGCACCCTCTTTGCCCCCACAGGGCAAGGTCTGATCCCACCACACGGTTTACAGAAGGTGCTGCAGCCCCCAGCGCATGGCTGGTGTCTGGCTGTGAGACAAACTGTGCACCCTCCTCAGCCCCTGGCTGGTTCCTGAGCCTTGCCCCATGCCTGGATGTGCCCACACCAGCCCCATGGATAGCCCAGTGCCCGGGGGATGCTGGGGAGGGGAGGAAGGGGCTGAGCAGAGCCGTTTGCTGCAAACAGATTTCCTCCCAGGCTGCTGGACCGGAGTGGGAGGAAGGAGCAAAACTCCACCTTTTCCCCCTTTTCAAAGGGAGAGGGCAGCAGCGTTTGGTGCAGGTCCCAGCTGCAGCTGGTAGAGCATGATGCCCTTCTCCATGCCCTCCTGCCCTTCTCCAGCAGGGATCTAACCCAGCCTTCAGCCAGGTTCCCAACCGTGCTCTGGGGTACTTGAACCTCTCTGTTATGGGAGTCCCCAAGGATGGATGGGACTCTGCCCTGGAGCTGGCAGAGGACCTGGGACAGGACCTTCCTCTTCTCCTGCTATGTTGGTGGCTCCTGGGGCAGGCCCTGGCTCCTTCCCTTTGCCAGCTCTGCTCAGCACTAGGTGTGATGCCCCTTGGGGAGGTTTCCTGCATGAAAAGGCGTGCCCCAAAGCTGGGGTGACCTCAGTGCTGCTGCGTGGGGCAGGAGAGTAGGGCTGCCAGCTCCCAGGCACCCACAGCAGTGGTGGCTCAGCCGTGGGAAGCATCCTGAGACCTTCCCTCTGCTCTCAATGCGTGCAAGGCATCACCTGAAACCAGGACAGACCCTTGTGTTGGGAACACCCCTGCCTTGGGAACATCCCTGCCTTACCTCTCACAAGGAGCTGCTTTGTTCTGCTGGCTGCTCCCACCCTCCCACAGCGAGGAAGGCACCAGTGATGCTCCATGTGCCAACAGGCACTGGTTTCCAACCCCATGGGGCAGATGTCCACCAGCCAGGGGTATGTATTGTTCCCCAGGGGCTGTGGTGCTCCTGCTGTGTCCCCAGCTATGGCATACACTGAGCATGTGGCCACCCTTGGCCAGGGCATTGCCCTTCATGGGGAGAAGGGAGCAGGTGTGGGAGGCATGGTGTAGGATGGGTAGTGTGGGGCAAGTGGGGACCCTCAGTCCTTGCCCTGGTGTCAAAGAGAAGCTGGGCACTGGAACCACCCTAGCAACAGGGCCTGAGGCAGAGCCCAGAACAGGCTCAGGGCTGTTTTGTTCAAATACCTCTTGGTTTGGTGTTTTTCTTCAGATGAACATAAAAGTCTTTGTTTGGTCTCCTCTCGTGGTGCTGGATTGGGTTTCCCACTGGCACCAGCCAGCTGGGTGGAGGGAAAGTGTGCCAGGTTCAGCTGCCCTCCCTGGAGCTGGGCATGGGAGGGGACACAAGGGGACTGGCTATTTGTCCTCTGTCCAGCACAGAAGCATTTACTGGGACCTCCCAGAGCAAGGGCTATCCATACCCTGCTGTCCCCATCCCCTGGTGCATGAGAGACCTGGAGATGCCCAAGATAGGTCTGGCCCCTTTGGCTTGTGGCCCTCCACGGTCCTGCAGCTCCCAGGTGCCACAAGGCCCTGCGTGGGGACTCAAAGGACACTGCTGCCTGTCACCACCCCCTGACACCACTGCCTGTGACACGGCGGTGACTCAGCTGCGGTGGGGGTTGCACCACACTGGAGTGGGTGCAATGCTGCTGGGCCGGTGCTGGTGGATGGGCAGGACCTTATCTGGGGAGGGGTGATGCTGGGTCCCACCTTGCTGTGGGGCAGCACCCTCCGTGGGGTGAGCACCAAAGGGTTGGAGCTCTTCTCCAGCTTGGCCAGGTGCTGGTGGGACCCTGAGGGACAAGGGACATGCAGGGTGATTCACTGCAGGCAGTGGGTCCTGGTCCTGCAGTGTTTGGGGGTGATGCCCAACCTGAGCTAAGCTGCTCCATATCTGTCCCTGCCTGTGAGTGCAGTCACCTTTTCTGGCGGGCTTGGACCTGGACTTTGTGCCCACCAGGCAGGTGGCACTTTGGATTGGGGTGGGTTTAGCCCAACCAGGGTAGTTGTGTCAGCACCTGCACCCCATGCTGGACGCAGGAGCACCACCCCTGAAAGCTGCTCAGAGGGGAAGGGACAGGGCAGGAGGGTCTTGCCTGGATCAGGCAGGGCTGGGTGGGCGAGAGGGCATCTCTTCGTGCCCTATCCCTCCGTAGCCGTTTGGGCAGGGAGGTTCAGGGCAGCCATCTCTTGCTGGGCTCAGTGCAGCCCCGACCAGAGCCATTCCGAGGCCTCGGTGCTCTTTGTTATTCACAGCACATTCCTCGCACGCAGCCCCGCAGCAGCCTTGTTCCTGGCGAGCAGCGGGACACCGGCATCCACTCCACGGGAGAACACTCACCAGCACGTATCTGGACACCAGTCCCCCGCCCGCCGGGCTGGATGTGACCCCGAGCCACGGGAGAGAGGCTCTTGCAGGAGGCCGATCCCCGAGAGGGACTGGGGGGCGAGGGGCGTCCGAAGCACTGTCAAGGGCTGGGCTCGGGGTTTGGTTGAGCAGCCCCTGCTGGCTGTGCTGCTTGGCTTGGGTTCCGTGCCCGGTGTGAGCTCCTCGGCAGGTTTGTTTGCTCGGCGCTGCGCTGGGAACGGCGTTGTGCAACCGGCGGGGCTGGGCGCGGCGCTGGCAGCCAGGGTGGGTGCTGCCCGTGGGGTCAGAGCCCCCCGGCAGCATCCCAGGGGATATCCCCAGGGACACGGGGTGCTGCCAGCTGTCGGGACGGGGGAGCGCCACAAGGTGCCGGGCGCTGGTGAAAGGTGCGCACCTTGCAGGCGGCACAGCAGAGAGCCATGTCCCCAACGGGTGCCCCAGCCCTGAGCTGGCACTGGGGACGCTTCTGACTCATCCGGGGGCAGAGCCACGAGCGGCAGAGGCACGGCGAGAGAGGACGAACCGGTTCAGGCCTGAGCCCATCTGGTTTCTCCTCCGAGGCTCCGCTGCCTCATCCCTTCCTGCTGCTCAGCCCCCATGCTGCCCACCCCTCCCCACAGTGGTGTGAGTCAGAGGGCAGCGGGCACGGGACTGCGGCCGAGGGGCTGGTAGGATGCATCCCCCTCCAAGCTGAGCTGGAGCTGGAAATGCTCCCAAGGGATTTGGAGCAGTGCTGGAGCCAAGGCAGTGATCCCTGCCCTGCTGGGACTCCTGGTGCTGAGCGCAGCAGCCAGGGCAGACACAAGGAGCAGCCTCCGCTCCCAGTTTGTTCCAGATAAGCTCAGCCTAAATCCCAGTAGCAGCCTGGAGCACGAACGCACCAGGCTGGTTCTGGGTAGGTTTGGGTGAAGGGACCTTTTGGGTGCAGGGAGATAAGAAACTCTCCCTGGTGTTTGCTGCATCTCTTCCCATTTGTTTCTCCCTGTTCCAGTCTCTCCTGGTCTGTATGAGAGGGGCAAATGCCAGACACTACTGGGTCAGGCCCTGGCTTTTGCCGTTAGGAGGAACAAACCCTCCTTGAGCCTCTTTTCTGCCACCATGTGCCCCCGGGTGGGGAGCTGGTGGTTGACACCCCCCACACCTCCCCAGGCCTCAGCATCACCCAGGGAGGGATGCTGAGGGGATGCCTGGGGGATGTTCAGCCAGGCTGAGCCAGGCCCATATGAAGGAGTTTGCATTTCTGGGTGGAAATGAATGAACAGACTCAGATTCCCCAAACTTTAAGGTGCACCCATGGGTGCTGTGGGATGCTCACCTGGCAGCCATCAGGGGAGGCAGTGGCTCCTGGCTCTGCTCAATGCCCCATTAACAGTGTCACCTCTTGCCCTGTCCCTTCTGCTGGCTGTCTCTGCTGTGCTGATCCTCACCCTGCTCAGAGCCATTGGATATTGCCTGCCCAAAAATCCCATAGGGACCTGGCCTCAGCTCTGCAGCAGGGAGAGGAGGTGGGCAGGGTGGGTGGCACAGCAGCAGGGCTCTGTGCCCATGGCCATGGGCTGCAACTGTCAGTAGCTGCGACTGATGCTCAGGGCTTGTAGGGTACTGCTGGGGGCTAAGGACCCAGCAGCCCATCTCCTGGGGTACTTGTCAGGGCATCCATGGCAAGCTGTGCACCCCACCCCCAGTGCCCTGGGCACCCTGTCTGTATGTGTACCCCATTCTTACCATGCTGTGCACCCTCTTTTCACTGTGTACCCTCATCAAGGGGTGCCCAGAAATGTTGTCTGTATCATGCCAGGACTTGGGGCACACAAGAGTGGCCAAGGGACAGCGAGAAACCTCCCAGGGCACTTTTAGACCATGCAGCTGTATGGAGTGAGAGATGACCTGGGCACCCTTTACCCAGCTGGTGGCATCAGCCTCCCTGTGGTGGCCTCATCCTCAGTTTCCCTTGCTGGAAGAGACTCTCATTATCTCCCTGGCCTGCTAGAAAGAACCTGAGCAGTTCAGACTGTGAGGGGCAGGGCAGAGGCAGGAGGTCAGCTTGGGAAAATCCATGCTTGGGTGACTTTCTGGGTGACACATGCATCATGGCAGTGCCCATCCTCCCTGGGTCTCCTCCTGCCAGCTGGATGCTGGTGGCTCTGTTACCCTGGTCATATGCCAAGCATGGGAACCACCAGCCAGGCCACTGCTCCCTGGCACACTGAGGACAGCCAGGGATGCCATGGGGCTGTCCTGGTGACCAGTGCCCACCAGCTTGCACCACACCTGTGCCTGCATACAGGAGCTGGTGGCTGGGTGAAGAGGCACCCTTTCGGTTTTGCTGCCTTCATTCAGGTGTAAATCAGCTCCCTGCCATTCTCACCTCCCTGAGGTGACAGCTGTCTGGGCTGGTGGCACTGTGTGCCAGCCTTTGGATGTCCCTGTCGGTGCCACTGGGCCTGTGCCTGCTGGGAGACTACCCTCTCCTCAGCAACCCGCCCACGCTTGCTAATCATTTACCAACTCAATTAGTGATTAACTCCTCCTCTGGCTGCCTTGGCAAAAGAGTCCAGGCCAGCACATGCTGCTCACAGCTCCCCTGCCAGCAGGATGCCCTATAGGCCACTGCCACCATAACATGGGCCACTGCCAGCATGGCAGAGGGTCCTTGACCAGAGCAGGGACACCCAGCTAAGGGCCCCGATGACACATCTGCTGCTCCACTGCTCTGCAAACATAGCCCTGTGCCACCAAGCCTTGCTGAGGTGGCAGCCAGGGGCCAGCAGAGCTGTGGAGGCAGAGGGGAGGCACTGGGGCTTCCCTGCACCCCGCTGAGTCAGGCTGGCCCACGGGGGCTGGGGAGAGGAGCCAGGGCAGGTTTCGTCAGCAGTGCGGGGGCCAAGGCTCAGCCAGCCCAGGGGCTCTGCTTCAATGAGCTTCGTTGTCCTTTTTTTTTGTTGTTCGTTTAGTTTGGTGGTTTTTGTTTCTGTGGTTTGTTTTTTTTTTTTCCCTTTATTTTTTTCTTTCTGGATCAGAGGGAAAAATTCCCAACCTCTGGTGAGACATCCCCGCGGCATCCCGCAAGGGCTCGGGCATGCTGCTGCTCCTGCTCCACGGCAGCTGTGCAAAGCCAGGGGGGCTCCCGGGGAAGAGTGGGCTTCCAGAGGCCACTCTCAACCCCCTGAGTGTGTTTGGGAGCAGGGGAGGGTCGGAACAGGCTGTGGAGGGGGTGTCTGGCCTGAGAGATGCAGGGGGGGGACACTTGGGCTTTGCAAAGTGGGAGGAGGGCTGGAGGGAGGTTGTGGATGACTGTTCCCACTCTGATCTGTCAGACGCTGGGCTCCAGTGGGCCCCTCGGGAGGGGGTTGAGAGTATGTGTGTGTGTGCCTGGGGGGGGGATGGGGGTGTTTGTGCACGTCAAGCCACAGCATGGTTTTGGTATGGAAGGACCTTTAAGATGATCAAGTCCAACTGTTCTCTAACTACCGAGTCTGCTGAGTGTCCCTCAGCACCACAGCTCTGTGTCTTCTAAACTCCTCCAGGGATGGGGATTCCACCACTGCCTCTGTACAGCCTGTGCCAGGACTGACAGCACTTTTGAGGAAGAAACTGTTCCTCATGTCCAGCCCAAACATCTCCTGCTGCACCTTGAGGCTGTTTCCTCTTGTCCTATCACTTGTTCCTTAGAATCATGGAATCAGCCTCCTCCTCTTCTGCAGGCTGCACACCCCCAGCTCCCTCAACCTCTCCTCACAGGGCTGTGTTCCAGGCCTCTCACCAGCTTCATCACCCCATTCAAGCTCCTGCCACATCTGTAAAGAGGGCAAGACACCTCCAGGGTACCTGGTACCATTGAAGGACCCTGGGGTGGATGCTCAGCTGAAGAGCAGCTTTGCTTGCTGAGCATCCCTTGTAACATGCAGCTCAGCCCAGTGCTGGGGGAGCTAAGCTGGTCCCCAGCCCTGAGGAGCCACCTGGGCTCCACCACATCCCTGTCTTTGCCAGGCTCTGTCCTGCCTGCACATATCTCCAGAGGTCATGGATGTGTGGAGAGGATGGGGAGCAAGAAGGGCACTGTTGTTGGGTGCTGTTGGGTGCAGCAGATCCTGCGCAGGATCTGACCTCCTCAGTGCCACATCTGCTGACTCTGCTGCTGGCCATGGGCAGGGCTATTTAAAGCACCACTCTCATTTTCACATGATTTCCAGGGTGATGAGGAAAAGAAGCTCTGACCATGCACTTGCTGCACGCCAGAGGCTGCCAGGGTGGGGTTTCTGGAGCCCTGGTGTCCCCACCGCAGTGCAATGAACTGCAGGCAGCAAATGCAGGCAGTTGGAAGGAAGGATATGGTCAGGCTGGCTGGGTGATAAGGTCTCTGGGCTTCATCTGGAGCTCACAGTTTGGTTTTTTTCCTCTTGGCTTTGCTCTAAGAGATGCTGGAGCTGGGATTGACCTTAGTCATACGAGAGGTGAGGAGAAGAGATGACTTCTGCCTTGATCTGTGCATGTGCGGGGCTGCTGATGCTGGAGATGCTTCCAAGGGAAGGATGCAGCCTGTGTGGGCTGCTGGACCAGCTTGGGCAGCTTGCTGCAGCTTTTGGAGTCCTGCTGAGGACCAGATCCACCTCCTGTCCTGGTTCAAAGGGACTAAAACTGGACCAGGGCTGCTCTGGCTGGGCCATGACCTCTCAGTACATGAGGTCTGCACATGCCTGTGGGGCTGTAACCTGCATCGCTGCTGCTCCAGGGCTCTTGCCCATGCCATTCAGCTGGCTTTGGGCTGGGTGATGGCTGCAAGTGGCACAACCGGTCTGGGGTGTTGGCAGGAGCAGGGGCAGGGGCAGGGGCAGGGGCAGGAGCAGGAGCTGCCTCTCCTGGCTGGTTTTGCCCAGACCAGCCTTGGGTTCCACGGTCCTCAGGTGTCATCCCAGACAAGGGCAAACCTATGCTGCCTGTTCTGTCCCAGGGTGTCCTCCTGGGAGCCACTTCCTCTGCAGTGCCCTTGGTGGCTGCACTGGCTGGGTGGGTGATGAGGAGGGTCTGTATGGGTCCCTGAGGATGGGGCAGGGAGGTCTGGCATGGCATAGCTGGACCCTACACCTCGATCCCCACAACCCACTCCACACCATATCCAGCCTGGCCTTGGGGCTTTGCCTGGTAACTGGGGTGCCCAGAGCCCTTTTTCTGCTGCCCCCATGCAAAACTGCTGTGGAAGAGTCCCTTTATCTCCCTCTGCAGCCACCACGTGTGGCTTAGTCATGGGGACACTGGGGAGGGAAGGAGGGAACTGGAGGCTGAGCAACAGATGAAATCAGTGATCAGTGGGACTGGGTCTGGAGCTTCTGCTGAGCCAGGCTCTAGTGGGTCCTAGTGATACTCCTCTGTGACCACAAAGGTGGTGGCTGCCCCCTGCCTTTGCCAGGAGCCAGAAGGAGGTGCCAGAGCCCAGCGCAGTAACCCTGGCATCCCGGGAGCTGGTGCCTCTGCAGGGTGCTGCTTGCAGTGTGCGGGGCTCAGTGGGATGGGGGCTGGGGTAGTGGCACCCACAGCAGCGGTGCAGGGAGCTCGGCGACCCCAAACCCAACATCAGGCTTGGGAAGGGACTGTGTAGGTGGCTGGGGACACCTGGCACCACCCCGTGAGGTCCCTGCCTGTGCACCCAGCGTGTCGGAGCACTTGGCCGTGGGTGTCCGAGTCCGCACCCCGGATGGGCAGTGGCTGGGTGGGAGCCAGCTGAGTCCCATCCCTCCCTCACCCTTGGGAATTCAGACAAGGGGCCAGGAGGAGACTAGAGACAGCTTCTTGAACTGCCACCTGTCTCCAGACTCCTCCAGATCTTGGCTTTACATGTGGCCAAAGCTGCTCACACAGAGAGGGCTGCTTGTGGGTGGCCTTGGCTGTGCAGCTGGGAAGGGAGGTGCCCTCCATAGCCCCCAGAGATGCCAGGAGGTTTTGTTCAGCCTGCTGAAGGAGCCAGTGGGTGGCTTAACTGGTTCCCACATGGGGCACCTGAGCCCCACATGGGGCTGGGAGTGGCCCAGGACATCCGCTGGCACCATCAGTGTGAGCTTCCCATCCCTTAGCCATTCCAGAGGGCTGGAAGGGCTCTGCTGTGAGGCCAGGCTGAGCGAGTTGGGGTTGTTCAGCCTGGAGAAGAGAAGGCTCCAGGGAGACCTTCTGGTGGCCTTGCAGTGCTTACAGGAGCCAATTAGAAAGCTGGGGACAGACTTTTGAGCAGGGTCTGTGGTGACAGGCCAAGGGGTGATGGTTTGAAAGTGAAAAAGGGAGATTAAGATTGCAGAGAAGGAAGAAGGTTTTGACACAGAGATGAGACCTTGTCACAGATTGCCCAGAGAGGTGGTAGCTGTCCCATCCCCAGGACCATTCCAAGCGAGGTTGTCTGGGGCTCTAAGCTACCTGCTGTGGTTACAGATGTCCCTCCTGGCTGCAGGGGGGTTGGACTGGATAACCCTGAAGGTTCTCTTCCAACCCAAACCATTTCATGACTCCTGTTCTCAGCTCTTGGGCAAAATCTGGCTGTACCACCTCTAGCAGCCCAGATCTTTCCAAATCCAGTGTCACCTTGTCTCACCTGCTCACCAGGCTGGTGCCCACCTTCTGCAGTTCCCTGCCCCTCTCATCACCCCAGGGCCGAGCATGGTGGGGCAGGGAGCAGCGGTGAAGCCCCAGCATCTCCTCTGCACCCTGCGGGGACTTGCTGAGCTGAGGCAGCTTTAGTCACCTCGGATATTTGGCTGCAAATCTTTGGTTTCAGTGTTTGTACGTAGCCAACTTTTGCTTTTCCACTGACTTCAAGGCTCCTAATTGGCCCTGGTGTTAATCAGGGAAGAATGAGTGACTAAGCCTCGCGCCTGCCCGGGGACTGGGGGCTCAGTTTTTTCCCATGAACTCAAAGGAAGTGAAACCTCAGAATGTCCTTTGGGGTCTCAGCTGCCAGCACCACTGCCCAGAGCCCCAGCCAAGGTCACCCTGTTGCATTGTGAGGAGTTGCAGCCACGGCACAGCGTGGCCAGGAGCTATCTCTGTGCCAGGAGGAGATGCCAGGAATCAGGGTGAGGAATTTCTGTGCCGGGACGAGCAGGCGTCGTGTTCTCTGCTGGGAAGAGAAGCCCTGCTTGAAGTGAAAGGCACTGCCAGTGCTTGCTCCTGTCCTGATGCTGCCAGTGCCTTGTCTTCCACAAAGGCAGGCTGGGAGAGTTGGGGCTGTTCAGCCTGGAGAAAGGAAGGCTCTAGGGAGACCTTAGAGTGGCCTTCCAGTGCCTGAAAAGGGGTAGTAGAAAGCTGGGGAGGGGTTGTTTAGAAGTGCTTGTAGCAATGGGCCGAGGGACAGTGGCTGGAAACTGGAGCAGGGTGCATTTAGGTTGGACATTGCAAAGAATTTCTTTGCTGTGGGAGTGGCAAAACACTGGAACAGGTTGCCCAAGAGGTGGTGGAGGCCTCATCCCTGGAGATGTTCAAGGTCAAACTTGATGGGGCTCTGAGCAGCCTGCTGTAGTTGCAGATGTCCCTGCTGACTGCAGGGGAGTTGGACAAGATGACCTTTGAGGGTCCCTTGTGACAGTGCACTCAGTGATTCTGTGATCACACAACAGCTTGAGGGAAAGGACCTTAAAGCTCATCCAGTTCCAACCTCCTGCCACGGGCAGGGACACCTCCCATCAGTCCAGGTTGCTCAAGCCCTCATCCAGCCTGGCCTGGAACATCTTCAAGGAGAAGGCATCCACAGCCTCCCTGGGCAACCTGTGCCAGTGTCTCACCACCCTCACTCTGTAGAATGTTTCTTCCTAATCTCCAGTCCAATCTCCCCTCTTCCAACTTCAAAACATTCCCTCTCATCCTATCACTCCCAGCCCTTGCCTAAAGTCCCTCCTCAGCTTTCTTGTAGCCCCCTTCAGGTACTGGAAAGCTGCTCTAAGGTCTTCTCAGAGCCTTTTTTTCTCCGGGATGAATGATTCGATGGATGGTCTCCTCGGGCATGGGTTTATCAGCCCTCAAACCACCGCCCTCGGGCAAGGCTTTTCTCCGGAGCTGCTCACCCCTGGGGCAGCTGCAGCACCCTGGAGCAAGCTGCTCCTTCTTGCCGACTTGGCTGCGAGCAGGGCTGCAGGGTGGCTGCTGCTGGAGGCTGTGGCTGCTGCTGGCTGTGGCTGCTGCTGGAGGCTATGGCTGCGGCCGGAGGCTGTGGCTGCTGCTGGAGGCTGTGGCTGCTGTTGGAGGCTGTGGCTGCTGCTGGAGGCTGTGGCCGCCGCCGAGCCGTGCCGGGGCTGGAGCTGGGGGCTGTTTGGTCGGGGTGCGTGCCGGGGCTGGCGGCGGGGGGCTGTTTGGTCTGGGGTCGTGCCGGGGCTGGCGCTGGGGGCCGTTTGGTCTGGGTTCGTGCCCCCAGCATAGCACTGGCTCCGGCTCTGGGGATGCGTGGCCAGTATGACTCCGTCAGCTCTCCCGACGCCCATCGGCAGCGCTCGGGAAGAGGCTGAGCCGTCGGAAATGGTTGGAGGCGACTCAAATTCTTCCCTTTTCAGAGGCTCTGGGGCAAAGTTGAGAGTGAAATTCAAAGTCGAGGCTCCGAGTGCCAAAGGCAGCTTAGGGGTGGAGTTGTCGCCTCCGATCAGTGTTGCTCTGCGGTGAGCTTCTTCCTCCTTCCGAGGGGATCTGGGCAATGCTCAGCAAGGGCTAAAGGGTAGGGGACAAAAGAATGCAGCCAGACTCCTGTCAGTGGTGCCCTGTGGCAGGACAAGGGGCAACGGGCACAAACTGGAAGCCAGGTGGCTTCATCTGAACCAACTTCTTTGGTGTGAGGGTGCTGGAGGCCTGGAGCAGACTGCCCAGAGAGGTTGTGGAATCTCCTTCTCTGGAGAGCTTCCAACCCCAGCTGGATATTGTGACCTTGGGCAAGCTGCTGTGGGTGCCCTGCTTTAGCAGAAGGGGGTCGAACTGGATGATCTCCAGAGGTCACTTCCAATCCTGGGATTCTGCGTGATGGCTTTGAGCTGTGAGATGAGTGTGCTTTGGAGCAGGAGCCCCGTGTGGGGTCAGGAGGTGGGGTGAGGAGGGGAGGAGGCAGAGTGCTGCATGGGGCAGGGTGTACATGGAGACGGTGCTGCGTGGAGCAGGGCTTGCTGCGTGGGGCAGGATGCACATGGGACAGGGTGCTGCATGGGGCAGGGTATATGTGAGAGGAGTGCTGCATGGGGCAGGGTGTGGGTGAGGAGGATGCTGTGTGGGGCAGGGTTTGCTGCATGGGGCAGGATGCATATGGGACAAGGTGATGTATGGGGCAGGGTATATGTAAGGAAAATGCTGCATGGAGCAGGGTTTGCTGCGTGGGGCAGGGTATATGTGAGGAGGGTGCTGTATGGGACAGGATTTGCTGCATGGGACACTTGAGGAGGGTGTTGCATGGGGGCAGGGTTTGCTTCACAGAGCAGGGGGTGGGTGAGGAGGGTGCTGCATGGGACAGGATTTGCTGCATGGGACACTTGAGGAGGGTGTTGCATGGGGGCAGGGTTTGCTTCACAGAGCAGGGTGTGGGTGAGGAGGGTGCTGCATGGGTCATGGTGCTGCACAAGGCAGAGATTGCTGTACTGGACAGGATGCACACAAAGCAGGGTGCCAGATGAGGCAGGTTTATTGCATGGGGCAGGTTTATTGCATGGGGCAGGGTGCATGTGGGGTAGGGTGCTGGGTGGGGCAGGCTGCAGGTGAGACAGGGTTTACTCCATGGGATAAGGTGTCAAAAGGGACAGGGGTGCTGTCAAAGGGACAGGGGTGCTGTCAAAGGTGCAGGGACAGTCACATTCCCGTGCTGTGGATGATGCCCGGGGAGGATCAAAGGGTTTCTGTGACTGCCGTCCTGGGGCTGGGAAACCTCTGTCCCTGCCGCTTGGGGGTGGGTTTGCCATGACCTCACCAGCCTGAGCATCAGGGGGCTGCTGGGTCAAGGTGTTGTGTTGGGATGGAGGGGACCTCCTCCAGTGTGGGGTCCAGGAGGCAGCCTCCTTGCTTCAGCTCTTCCAGCAGCTCAGCCTTACCCCAGTTTGGACATGGGGGTCCCTTGCCTGGCACAGGGGTGACAGGAGAAATGTGGTGGGGGCCAGGCTGTCCTTTTCCCTTCCAGTGTCCTTGCTGTGTGTGTCACCCTGAGCAGTGCCCTGAGCCTGGAGCCACTCAGCCCCATCCCCACATTGCCTTCACTGGGGGGCTCAGTGAGGTTAGGTGGGTGTGAGTGATACTTGGGGCTGGGGAGTTGCCCCCAGTCTCAGCCAGAAGAGGCAGTCAGAGCAGGGCTGGGAAGCTGCACAGGACTTGGGAAGCTGGAATCAGCTTAACGTCAGGAATTTCCTGCCGGGGAAAGGAATCCATAGCATAACCTGAGGGGCCAAAAAAAAGGAGCTCATCACGACCCAGAAAAGAACACCCTGACCCAAAAAATGATCATCCCGACCCTGAGTTAATCCCTAGGCTGGACAGGGAGGGCAGAGAGTGACGAACTCGGCCATGACCCCTCCAGCGAGCCCTGCTCCGACGGACAGGAGGTTGCTAGGAGGTGTGGGTGGGCAGGATGCGGGGGGAAGGTGCCCCCGGCTGGATGCCAGGGTGGGTTCTTCAGCAAGCAGCCCGTGTCTAAGATGTCCCTGCTGCCCCCTTGCAGAGAAGACAGGGAAGGTGCTGGGCGAGTTCTGCCGGTGCTACCGGGAGCAGTACGGCGTCGCGCTCTTCAACAGCGTCCGCTACGAGATCGAGGGCAACGGCGGGCCGCAGGCGCAGCTGCTGCACCGCAAGGTAAGAGCCCCCTGGGCGCCTCCATCCCCATGCCCAGCAAGCTCGGGCTGATGAGCCCCCCCAGAGCCCCAGCACATCCCCTGATGTGCCCCCCAAAGCCCCAGCATGTCCCCTGGTGTGCCCCCCAAAGCCCCAACGCATCCCCTGGTGTGCCCCCCAAAGCCCCAGCACGTCCCCTGATGTGCCCCCCAGAGCCCCAGCGCATCCCCTGGTGTGCCCCCCAAAGCTCCAGCATATCCCCTGGTGTGCCCCCCAGAGCCCCAGCATATCCCCTGATGTGCCCCCCAAAGCCCCAGCATGTCCCCTGGTGTGCCCCCCAGAGCCCCAGCCTGTCCCCTGGTGTGGCCCTCAGAGCCCCAGCATGTCCCCTGGTGTGCCCCCCAAAGCCCCAGCATGTCCCCTGGTGTGCCCCCAAAGCCCCAGCGCATCCCCCCTCCACTCCACCTGCCGCAGCCCCTGTCTGTGGTCCAGCCCAGCCCCGCGGCCCCAGCGCCACCCATGCAGCACTTTGGGCTCGCCAGGGCTGGGTTTCTGTCCCAGCCTGTGCAGTGGGCACCCCCAGAAGGCAGGGGCAAGGCTGGCGTTTGGCTGCAGTGCTCATGGATGTCTGGTCTTGATGTGAGGGCTGGCAGGAGCTCCTGAGACCTCCTTGTGCCCAGTGCTGGGCTGCCATCCTCCTGCTCCTGGGTGTGAGGGATGCTCCAGCCTGGGAAAATGCCCAGGGAAAGGTAGGAAAGCTCTGGCAGATATCCTTTACCCCATGGAGAAGGAGGAGGTGATTAAGTCTCATCTCCAGCAGCCACATGTCTCTTGCCTGGCAAAAGGACTCCATGGATTCCTCCCATGGGGGTTGTTGCCTGTGACTCCAGCACCCAGGGGTGGATCCTGCCCTCCTCTCCCACCTCCACAAACAGATTCTGACCAGCAGCCATGGTTTGAGGTTCCTCCCTGGCTGGGCCAGTGGAGCTGCTGTGCTGGAAGCAGGAGGAGATGTGGTTGCACATGAGGATGGGTTTCTGCTTTTGTTAGAGACTTAAGGAGGTGTTCTGTGAAGAAACTGAGAAATCACATCCAGGAGATCAGACTCAAGCCCTGAGTGCTGCCAGTGGCTGCCTCCCTGGCCCACCCACGAGGGTGACACCTCACTCAGGCACCCAGACAGGTGTCATCTGCTCTGAAAGCTGCCTGGGCGCTGGCTCTGGGGAGCAGAATAAAGGTGTGGAAGTTCCTGGGTGGGAGCTGAGCTCCTGATGTCCCCAGCAAGGTGTCCCTTGGGTTCCTCACAGTTCAGCAGATGCCTGCAACCCCCCCTGGTGTCTTCAGCAAGGCAATCCCTTGGGTTCCTCAAGGTTCAGCAGATGCCTTCAGCTCCCCCCTGAGGGTACCTCTGTCCTGAGGGTGGTTGTTTCATTACAAAGCTCCAGCAAGCAGCTCAGGAATGTCTGAGGAACGATGGCAGGGTGAAGAGGTCATGGACACCGCCTGAGCCTTTTGAAACACCACTGTATAAATAGCACATTCCTCCTCTGCCTGTCCTGTCCTCTGCTGGGCTCTACTGGGGCTCCAGACACCCCTGGGACCTGCCTGCCTCTGTGGGGTGTGGCTCTGTAAGGAGCATCTCCTTCAGCTGGGCTTTGTGATCCCCAGACAGGGCTCAAAGTCTGGGGATGTCAAGAAGATGCAGGGCAGTGTCCTCCCTGTCCTCAAGCTGGGGTCTGACATTTCATAGAATCATAGAATCATAGAATGGTTTAGGTTGGAAGGGACCTCAAGGATCATCCAGCTCCAACCCCCTGCCATAGGCAGGGACACCTCCCACTAGAGCAGGTTGCTCAAGGCCTCATCCAGCCTGGCTTTAAACCCCTCCAGGGAGGAAGCATCCACACCCTCCCTGGGCAACCTGTGCCAGTGTCTCACCACCCTCACTGTAAAGAACTTCCTCCTAACATTTGAGATGTTATCAGTTGTATTGATTGTTTTACCATCTCTGGGGGGGGGGTGCAGTGCTCAGAGGCAGCTCCCACAGTGAATCCAGGGGCTGGTGGCCCTCCTGGGTGGAGTGGGACAACTGGGCTGGGGTCTGAAGCATGGCTCAGTCACCTGAAGCACCAGCAAGAAGCATCAGTGAAGAGAGCAAGGACTAAATGTTTCTGCCTTTGGTGGCTGCAGCAGCTCAGGTGTCCCCACAGCCCCAAAGCTGACAGTCCTGACCCAGGTCTCACTCCCCATCTCTCCCTGTCCTCCTCCCTGCCCAGCCCAGCAATTTGGCACATACCTGCCTGTCACAAATATTTGTTGGGGTTGGGTGGTGCCACCTCGGTGCCTCCCGTGGGAGAGGAGGGGACAACTGCTCTGGGGCTCCCAGGATGCTGGTGGCTGTGAACTGAGGGTTTCCCAGACCCATGTCAGAGCTCAGCCTGGATTTTGTTCCTGGAATTATGGAATCATAGAATGCATCAGGTTGGAAGGGACCCTTGAAGGTCATCTTGTCCAACCCCCCTGCAGTGAGCAGGGCCACCTAAATGATCTTTAAGGTCCCTTCCAACCCAAATCATTCTATGTTCTATGACCTTTAACTAGATCAGGTTGCTCAGGGCCCCATACACTCTGAGCCTGAATGTCTCCAGGGGCAGAACCTCCACCACATCCCTGGGCAACCTGTTCCAGTGTTTCACTGCCCTCACACTGAAGAATTTCCTCCTGATGTCCAACTTAAATCTGCCCATACAGTTTCATCTGCCTTGAGCAGAGAGTCTGAAGTGAATCTGCTTGGATGGCCACCCCAGTGAGACACTAGTGGGGGCTCCACTGCTGGCATTGCCTTTCTGTCCCTATCCCTGGGGACCTTGTGGTTCAGGCTCTCCCCACTCTCACTGTCCCCCAGCCCTGCAGGGCTTTGCTTTGTGCATTCTTCTCCACCTTCCAATGCCTTTGGAGAGCAGTGAGGAGCAGTGAGATGCTGTCAGCCTGGTTGCTGAGCCAAGCTGCTCTCAAAGGCGTGGGGTCAGGGAATGGTGGGAGGCTTGCAGAAGGCAGTGGGGTTCCTGTGAACCAGGAGATGGGCAGAGCAGGGAGAGGAAAAGGAAAGGTCCTGCAGAAAGATCCTGATGCTGGAGCGTGGTGAGCCCCAAGCCCTGGCTGGTGCCACCTGGCAACCACCCTGGTGGCTGGTGGGTGGCCGTGGCAGGAGAGGAGGCTGCTGCACACTCCCGCCCTCACGAGAGCTCTGGGCTCTTGTTTATGTTCCTGGGATCATAAAAATTCCTGGGACAAATTCTTGGCTTGCTGAGCCAGGCAGTGTTTGGGATGGCAGAGAAGCTGCTGGTGTGTGTGGGCCAAAAGGTGCTGGAGAGCTGGAGAGAAGCTGCTCAGCCTGGTGGGGGGAGGCTCAGGGGTGTGTGATGGCCTCAGTCTGCTCCCATGGCTGCTCCTCCATGGAGTGCAGAGCATTGTCTAGGGCTGGGCTCTGCAGGGTGGCTTCTTGCTTTGCTTCTTCCATCTCCTATCTGGAGACCACACTAGGGCAGGGCTTGGTTCTTGTCAGCTGCAGCTGGTCTCGGACCCACACCCTAGAAAGACCTGGTTGATGGCCACTACTGAGCAGTACAGTGCATGCTCCTGCCTGCCTCAGGCTGGGGAGACAGCAGTAGCTGAGGTTGGGAAGAGCTTCTGGAGGGCTTGGCTCCAACCCTCTGCTCAGCCAAGTGAGCTCAGCTGGGCTTGGTGTATCCCTCAGGAAGGAGATTCCAGGGACAGAGGTGTGACCACCACCATGGGTAACTTCACTGCAGCCCCTCTGAGATTTTCTCCCTCCAGGGACAGAGGTGTGACCACCACCATGGTGACCACCACCATGGGTGACTTCACTGCAGCCCCTCTGAGGTTCTCTAGGACTGTGCATGTGAGACCTGTCCAAGTTGTCACCCAGATGCAGCAGTAAAATCATGGAATGATAGAATGCCAGGAGCTGGAAGGGACCTCAAAAGCTCCTCTGGTCCAGCCTCCCTGCCAGAGCAGGATCACCCAGAGCAGATCACACAGGAACACATCCAGGCAGTTCTTGAAGATCTCCAGAGAGGGAGACTCCACAACCTCCTTGGGGAGCTGGTTCCAGTGCTCTGTCAACCTCACAGTGAAGAAAATTCTTCCTGAGGTTCACCTGGAACCTCCTAGGCCTCAGCTCCCACCCATTGCCCCTTGTGCTGTCAGTGGCATCACCCAGCAGAGCCTGGCTCCATCCCCCTGGTGCTCACCCTGCACATCTTGATAAACATGAATGAGGTCACCCCTTAGCCTCCTCCTCTCCCCAGCTCCCTCAGGCTCTCCTCATTAGGGAGATGTTCAGTGTCCTCCACTGTGGCTCTGTGCTGCACTCTCTCAAGCAGCAGTGCTGTAGGAGATAATCCAGTGGTGAACTTGGAGACCCTGGGCACAGCCCTAGCACAGAAAGCTCCACCCGAGCCACCACGAACAGACCTTGCTGAGCTCCCCCAGCCAGCTGCAGCCATGGGATGGAGAGGTACCCAACTGTCCCCACCCCCATCTGACCCCTCTGTGCCACCCATTGCTTGTCTCCTCCCTACAGGTCCCCCTGGAGGACCATGTCATCTACTCAGGCAACATCTTCCAGTACATCGAGGAGAACAAGAAGTGGAGGAACCGCTTCTGTGTGGTCCCACACAACTACGGCTTGGTCCTCTATGAGAACAAACTGGTGAGGGGCATCACCCTTCCACCCATCTCTGGTGGGCACAGCTCCAAAGAGGGAGCACCCCATGGCTGTGGTGGTGTGGCCATGCTTCTCCCTCCTCACCCCATGACCTTCTCTTTCTGCTCAGGCTTATGAACGGGACCTGCCCCCCCGAGTGCTGGTCAACAGCGCTGGCTACAAGGTCCTCACCTCTGTAGAGCAGTACCTGGAGCTGGTGAACAGCAGCCTGCCTGGTGAGTGGGGTGAAGAGGGGTGCTTGTGGTCACTCACACTTCTGTGCTGCTTTGGGAAGGGGTGGTTTCAGGATGTGGGCATCCCTGGATAACTTCTGGAAGGGGTAGGTTTGGGTTGTAGGATCCCTGAGGACTCTGTGGAAGGAGTGGGTTTGGGGTGTAGGATCCCTGAGGACTCTCTGGAAGGAGTGGGTTTGGAGTTCAGCTTCCCTGAGGACCCTGTGGAAGGGGTAGGTTTGGGTTGTAGCATCCCCAAGGACCCTGTGGAAGGAGTGCGTTTGGAGTCCATCTTCCTTGAGGAGCCTGTGGAAGGGGTGAGTTTGGGGTGTAGGATCCCTGAAGACCCTGTGGAAGGAGTGGGTTTGGAGTGCAGCTTCCCTGAGGACCCTGTGGAAGGGGTGGGTTTGGGTTGTAGGATCCCTGAGGACCTTCTGTAAGGGGTAGTTTTGAGGTGTAGCATCCCCGAGGACCCCATGGAAGGGATGAGTTTGGGGGGTAGCATCCCTGAGGAGCCTGTGGAAGGGGTGGGTGTGGGGTGTAGGATCCCCGAAGACCCTGTGGAAGGAGTGGGTTTGGAGTGCAGCTTCCCTGAGGCCCCTGTGGAAGGGGTGGGTTTGGGTTGGAGGATCCCTGAGGACCTTCTGTAAGGGGTGGGTTTGAGGTGTAGCATCCCCGCGGACCCCATGGAAGGGATGAGTTTGGGGGGTAGCATCCCTGAGGAGCCTGTGGAAGGGGTGGGTGTGGGGTGTAGGATCCCCGAAGACCCTGTGGAAGGAGTGGGTTTGGAGTGCAGCTTCCCTGAGGCCCCTGTGGAAGGGGTGGGTTTGGGTTGGAGGATCCCTGAGGACCTTCTGTAAGGGGTGGGTTTGAGGTGTAGCATCCCCGCGGACCCCATGGAAGGGATGAGTTTGGGGGGTAGCATCCCTGAGGAGCCTGTGGAAGGGGTGGGTGTGGGGTGTAGGATCCCCGAAGACCCTGTGGAAGGAGTGGGTTTGGAGTGCAGCTTCCCTGAGGCCCCTGTGGAAGGGGTGGGTTTGGGTTGGAGGATCCCTGAGGACCTTCTGTAAGGGGGAGTTTTGAGGTGTAGCATCCCTGAGGACCCCGTGGAAGGAGTGAGTTTGGGGTGTAGCATCCCCAGCCTGCAGAAGAGAAGGCTCCAGGATGAAATATTTTATGCTAGGATGGTGAGACCCTGGCTCAGGTTGCTCAGAGAGGTGGTAGCTGCCTCATCCCTGGAACCATTCCAGGTCAGGTTGTTTGGGGCTCTGAGCAACCTGCTCTAGTTGCAGCTGTCCCTGCTGACTGCAAGGGGGTTGCAATAGATGACACTGAAAGGTGCCTTCCCACCCAAACCATTCCATCACTCCATAACTCAAAGGCAGTGGGAAGGAGCCAAGGGGTCTGTGCATCCCTGCTGCATCCCCAACCCCTGGTGCCTGTGCCAGTGGACACCCTCCATGGCACAGAGAGTCACAGGATGTTAGAGGTTGGGAGGGACCTGCAGAGATCACCCAGTCCAACCTCCCTGCCAAAAGCAGGATTGCTCAGGGCAAGTCACACAGGAACATATCCAGGCAGGGTTTGAAACTCTCCAGAGGAGGAGACTCCACAACCTCTCTGGGCAGCCTCCTCCAGGGCTCTGTCACTCTCACACCAAAGAAGTTTCTCCTCGTGTGGAGGTGGAACCTTCTCTGTTCCAGTTTGTAGCTGCTGCTCCTTGGCTTATTGCTGCAGACCACTGAAAAGAGCTTGGCCTCAGGCACTGACCCCCACCCCTCAGACATGTATAGCCATTGCTCAGATCCCCTCTCAGCCTTCTCTTCTCCAGACTAACCAGCCCCGGGGGAGATGCTCGAGTCCCCACTCATCCTCATGGCTCTCCAGCAGGTCCCTGTCTCTCACACCATCACCATCCTGCCTCCTCTAAGCATCTCCCCCCTGCCCACAGGTGTGACCCCCAAGTCGGGGCAGTCGCCCATCCTGAAGTGCCCCACGGACTTCCCCCTCATCCTCTGGCACCCCTACGCCCGGCACTACTACTGCTGCGTGATGACCGGCAAGGAGCAGGAGAAGTGGCGCGCGGTGTTCCAGGACTGCGTGCGGCACTGCAACAACGGTGAGGGGGCTCTGCCCTGCCCTGGGGCTGGGCAAGGCTCTGCAGAGCAGTGCTGAGGGAAGTGGGGGTGGTCAGCCTGGAGGCTGAGGGGAGATCTCATTGCTCTCTACAGCTCCCCAAAAGGAGGTTGGAGCCAGGCGGGAGTTGGTCTCTTCTCCTGAGGAACAAGTGATAGGACACTTGGATAGGAGCAAGTGGTGCCAGTGGCATCCTGGGCTGGCTCAGGAGCAGTGTGGGCAGCAGGACAAAGGAAGTCCTTCTACCCCTGTGCTCAGCACTGCTCAGGACACACCTTGAGTGCTGTGTCCAGTTCTGGGCTCCTGAATTGCAGAGAGATGCTGAGGTGCTGGAAGGTGTTTGGAGAAGGGCAGCAAGGCTGGGGAGGGGCCTGGAGCACAGCCCTGTGAGGAGAGGCTGAGGGAGCTGGGGGTGTGCAGCCTGCAGAAGAGGAGGCTCAGGGCAGAGCTCATTGCTGTCTGCAGCTCCCTGAAGGGAGGCTGTAGCCAGGTGGGGTTGGACTCTGCTGCCAGGCACCCCGGGAGAGAACCAGGGGACACAGCCTCAAGTTGTGCCAGGGCAGGTTCAGGCTGGATGTTAGGAGGAAGTTCTTGCCAGGGAGTGATCGGCATTGGAATGGGCTGCCTGGGGAGGTGGTGGAGTCCCCATCCCTGCGGGTGTTTAAAAGAAGTCTTTAGGAGGCACTCAGTGCCATGGGTTAGTTAATTAGAAGGTGTTAGGTGCTAGGTTGGACTGGATGATCTCAAAGGTCTTTTCCAACCTGTTTAATTCTGTGATTGTGTGACAAGAGGCAGTGGCCTCAGGTTGCAGCAGTTGGATGTGTAGCTTGGACATGAGGAACAATTTCTTCCTTAAAAGGGTCGTTAAACCTGCCCAGGGCAGTGGTGGAGTTCCCATCCCTGGAGGGGTTTCAAAGCTCTGTTGCTGTGGTGCTGAGGGCCATGATTTGGTGGTGCCCTGGCAGGGCTGGGTTAATGCTTGGCCTCAGTGACCTTAAAGGTCTCTTCCAACCAAACTCATAGAATCACAGAATCAGTCAGGGCTGGAAGGGACCACAAGGATCAGCCAGTTCCAACCCCCCTGCCATGCCCAGGGACACCCTACCCTAGATCACAGCCACAGCCTCATCCAGCCTGGCCTAAAACACCTCCAGGGATGGAGCCTCAACTACCTCCCTGGGCAACCCATTCCAGGGTCTCAATGATTCTGTGATTCTATCACCTTGTAGTGGTGAAGTTTTGGGCCAAGGGGATCTGTTTGGAGATCAAGAGGAGTTGAGTTGTTGAGCATTATTGAGCATCTCATTCTCTCTGTGGGTGATGCTGAGGAGAGGGATCCAGCCCCTCTGGGACATCCCTGTGCCTGGCTCCATCCCAGTGCCCATAAGGAATGTGAAGCCTTCACCAGGCCAGGCATCATTTGCAGAAGCCAGCACAGAGCCTGCCTCAGGGGACACTCTGAATCCTATTTTCCACCCTGAGGTGGACAATATTAGGTCATTAAAGCCACCCAAACCCCAACTCCCACCACCCTGCTCCACACCCCGTGGGCTGTGGCTGAGGCTGCAGGCAGAGGGGTGCAGGCTGAGCAGGGGATGGGGTGGAGCAGCTCCTACCTCCCACATCAGCCAGACTCTGGCAGGAGAACACAACTTTCCTGCTTGCCTGTGGCCTGTGTGCTCTGGGCTGAGACCCAAGTCCTGGTGGTGCCTTGGCTGGTGAGATGTTTGCTGGGGAGGGAGGTGCGAGCACTGAAACCTCCTCAAAACTAGGGCTTTTAGTGGGCAAAGAGTGATGCTGCCTGGTTTGGAAGCACCTCTTGCACTCCTGAGAGCTCCCTGCAGCTCCAGTTTTGCTGGAGCTGCTGTTTGGGGAGTGGAGTGCTGGGGCTGCATCTGCAGCCTGAGTTTCGGTGAGGGTTTCTGTCCTCCCCTGTTGGGATCTGACCTGCTGCAAGCTTTGATCTTCTCTGCCTTCTGCAACTCCTCGTTGTATACCACATCCATGGGAGTGGCTGGGGACAAGTGTGCACAGCCCTGGGCTCCTTTACAGGGTGTCAGGGTGCAGTGACCCCTCCAACTGCTCATCCCTTGGGATGCTGCTGCAGTATCACTGCAGCACCCCCAGATTCCCCTGTGCTCGCTCGCTGCAGCCACTGTGAGCAAACCCAGCTCCTGATTACAGAGGAGTCACAGACTGAGAGATTAGGTTGGGTTGGAAGGGACCCTTGAAGGTCATCTGGTCCAACACCCTGCAGTGAGCAGGGCCATCTAGATGATCTTTAAGGTCCCTTCCAACCCAACCCATTCTATGATTCTGTGATCTTTAACTAGATCCAGGCTGCCCAGGGCCACATTGAGTTTGATCTTGAATGCCTCCAGAGATGGAGCTTCCACTGCCTCTCTGAGAAACCTCTTCCAGTATTTCACCACCCTCATTGTCAAGAACTTCTTCCTAATGTCCCACCTGAGTCTCCCCTGCTCCACTTTCAAACCATTGCCTCCTGTCCTGTTGCCACAAGTCCCTCTCCAGCTTTCTTTGGAGGTCCCCTTCAGCTACTGAAATGCAGCTCTAAGGTCTCCCTGGAGCCTCCTCTTCTCCAGACTGAGCAGCCCCAACTCTCCCAGCCTGTCTTCTTCACAGGAGATCTCTCCTACCAATAAAAGCCAATTAGCTTTAACTTTAATTCCCCACCCTGGCTGCTGGGTGGGAGGAAGGGAGGAGGAGGATGGAAGCCCCTCTCACCCTCCCCACTGCCAACCAGAGCTGTGCCATTCAAGCCTCTCCTCATCATGATGAGAAGCCCTGCAGTGGCATGGGGAAGGCTCAGTGTTGGGGGGTGAGTGTGTGCCTGTGTCTGTGTCTCCTCTGTGAGATGGCTCTGCCCTCCCCAGCACCACTTCTGCTCTCCCTGCTCCCATCAGCCCCGAGCTCACATTTCAGATGCCATGAAAGTTCTTTTGTTGGTGGCCAGCAATTTATTTATGTGTTATTTTCTTCCCCTTCCCCTAAATTAGAGGCTCTGTTTGTGCCTCTGCTTGTGATCAGCGTGGGAATATTCACCAGCCTTTTGCAGGCTGTGTTTTGGTAACAGCAGTTCTGCTCTAAGGCTCTGCAGTGTTGTTCCTTACACAGGAGGTGCCCAGCCTGAATGCCCTCAGATGCTTCCAGAATGTCTCTTGCCCTGTGTGCTGGCACAGGGGGCCAGAGCAGTGCCCACCCCACTGGCTTTTGCCCCTTGTTGTGGACAGGCTGCTCTCAGTTCAAGAGAGATGTTGAGGTGCTGGAAGGTGTTGAGAGAAGGGCAGCAAGGCTGGGGAGGGGCCTGGNAACCTGCTTGATTCTATGATTCTATGATTTAGGAGGAAAAATGTCTTTACTGAAAGGGTGGCCAGGCTGTGGCACAGGCTGCCCAGGGAGCTGCTGGAGTCATCATCCCTGCAGGTGTTCAAAGAACCTGTGGCCCTTGGCACTTGGGGACATGGTTTAGTGGCCATGGTGGTGCTGGGCTGATGATCTTAGAGGGCTTTTCCAACCCAAACAGTCCTGTGATTCTGTTATTCTGTTTAGCTGTGAGTTGGGCAAAAAGCAGCTTCAATCTCACATTTCTTCCTCAGCACCTTGGCAAGGGGAAATTATCCTGTGCCATAACCAGGCTGGACTTGGAGGAAGTCAAGATGTAGCATCACTCCCTGGTGTCAGAGATGCTTCCATCCTGCCATGCATCAGCATGCCCAGGGAGACTTTGGCTGCTCCCTCCCTGGAGCTGTTCAAGGCCAGGTTGGATGAGGCCTTGAGCAACCTGTTCCAGTGGGAGGTGTCCCTGCCTATGGCAGGGGGTTGGAAATGGATGAGCCTTGAGGTCCCTTCCAATCTAACCCATTCTGTGATTCTGTGCCTTTCCAGGATGGGGTCCAGGCTTGGGTGATTCCTTCCCACCCACAACAAGACAAGCTCAGATCAATGCTTAATTAGAATCATGGGACCATGGTTTGGGTGGGAAGGGACCTTTAAAGCTCATCCATTCTAACCCCCCCTGAACTCAGCAGGGACATCTGCAACTAGAGCAGGCTGCTCAGAGCCCCCAACACCCTCACCTGGAATGGATCCAGGGATGGGGCAGCTGCCACCTCTCTGGGCAGCCTGGGACAGGCTCTCACTACCCTCAGTGTCAAACATTTCTTCCTTCTCTCCAGTCTGCATCTCCTTCTTTTAGTTTCAAACCATCACCTCATGTCCTGTCACAACAGGCCCTGCTCAAAAGCCTGTCCCCCACTTTCTGATCAGCACTGCAAGGCCACCAGAAGGTCTCCCTGAAGCCTTCTCAGGTTGAAGGATCCCAACTGTCTCAGCCTGGCCTCACAGCTGAGGGCTTCCACCTTCTGATCCTTAGCTGCATGTTCATGAGGCAAACTCCTTACCTTTGCATGGTGGTTTCTTGCAACCAGCCCTGTCTGGTGGTCCCTGGGCAGGGTGCAGGGCTGGGAACAAGCCCCTGTGGCTGGAACTCACTGTCTTGGGCTCAGCCAGGAGTGAGTGACCTTGGAACAGGTCCAGATGGCTTCTCCTGGGGCAAATCCTGCATCGTTTGGAGGATGACTTTTGACTTCAGCAGCTCTGGCAGGGAAATGGAGCCCGTACCAGGCTATCCCATCTGGGAGGTGCTGCTGAGCTGCAGGCAGCTGGGCATGGCTCAGCAGCAGCCCCTGGCAGCTCAGCAGCAGCCTCTGGCAGCTCAGCTGTGCTCTGGCTCCCACTGAGCACTGAGAAAGGCTCAGACTTGACTTTCTCAGCATTTTTCCCCCCCTTTATATTAAGCTGCCCCTTAGGAAAAGCTGCTTAGGCCTGGAGTTAACTGTAATCATCTTAGGAAAATCCCTGTGCTGGAAGAGATCTGCTCAGCACCCCTGGCTGGCCCTGGGGAGGCAGAAGCCACCCCTGGCTGTGTGTCCCTGGCTGTGTGTCCCTGGCTTGCTGGGCAGTCCGGGAGTGCACTCTGGGAGCCTCCGAGCTTGGTGCCTCTGCTGGGGGACCCTGGGTCATGAGGCCACCCTGATCTCTGGTCCCACCTTGCTCCCCTTCCTGCCAGGGATGCAGACATGGGAAGGGGATTTGGAGTACTATGGGGGGGTTCACTCCCAGGAATGGTTCTGGCTGGCTGGGAGGTGCCTCCACAGCTGGAGCCCAGACAGGCTGGGCCATGCCATGGCAGGGATATGCATGGGACATGTGCCAGAGGCTTCTGGGCTGTCCTGGCTCCTCTCTGCCTCCACCTCCTCCTTCTCCTTTCTCCCTGTGAGCTGTGACTGCAGGCTTCCAGCACCCTGCTCTTCCTCCTGATGGGTGCCACAGGAAGGTGGGGGCAATGTCCAAGCCCCCTCGTGCTGCTGATCCTATGAGCTCTACTGTGGGGACATCTGGGGACAGCCCAGCCAGCCTCCTGCGGGGAAGGCTCAGGGATGGGGCCTGACTCAGTCTTGGCTGCCTTCCCCTTCCTCCCCAGCTGCACCACTCCCTGCAAGCCCTTCTCTTCCTCCAGCCCCCACCCTGGCTGCCCCATTCTGCTGTGTTCTCTGGGCCCCTTTCAGTATTAAGGGTCACTGAGGCCCCAGATGGCTGAGCCTCTGCTCCTGCCATGCTGTTGAGGTTCACCAGGTCTCTGGGTCCCCCTGCACCATCAGAGCTCGCTGAGTCCCCCACCCTGCTGTGCCATCTGGGCTCACCAAGCTCCCCAGTCCCCATGCACTGTTGGCAGTCACTGAGCACCCCATCCTGCTGAGCCCCAGCTCCTGCCATGCTGTGAGGGCTTAGTGAGCCCCTGAGTCCCTGTGCACCATCAGGGCTTGCTGAGACTCCCATCCTGCTGGGCTTGCCAAGCCCCTGAGTCCCCATGCATTGCTGGGGGTCTCTGAGCCCCCCATTCTACTCCTGGGCCTGGCTCTGGAGAGGATCAGTCTGTGGATACAGTGGGAATGCCCCAAGCCAAGCACTGGTGTGCCTGGGATGTTATTGCCCCCCACCTCAATCAGAAGCAGGAGGTTGTGGGGGGATCCCCAGTCCCAGTGACAGCTCTGGGCTCCTTGCGTGGGTCCAAGGCTGTGGGGGGCATGAGGGAGCGGTTGTGAAGGTGGGCTGGGGATGCTGCAAGGAGCTGGGCTGCCCCTGGCTCACCCTGCTGGGCTGCTCACTCGTTCCCCAACCCATCCCCTCCCCAGGGATCTCCGAGGACTCCAAGGTGGAGGCTCCAGCCTTCACGGACGCCATCCGCATGTACCGGCAGGCGAAGGAGCAGTTCGGCACCTGGGACATGCTGTGCGGCAACGAGACCCAGGTCAGGACCTGTCCTGCCCCTGACAGAGCTGGGGTCGGGGAGTCTGGGGGGGTGCAGGCTGAGCAGGGTCACCCAAGCCTCTGACCTTTGCAGGTGCTGAGCAACCTGGTGATGGAGGAGCTGCTGCCCGAGCTGCGGAGCACCATTGGCCCCCGGCTGAAGGGCAAGGCTCAGGAGCGCCAGCGGACCTGGATCCAGGTGTGGGGCTGGGGGAGCTAGCAGGGGGGGTCGTGGTCTCCTGTTCCCCCTGCCTGCACTGCCTCTGCTTTTGGTTGGGGGCTGCACTGAGGCTGCCTTTCTGTGCCAGGCTGGGTGCCCACCAGCTTTCCTGGTGGCTTCATCCCCTCTCCCACCCCTCTGCAGGAGCATCATAGAATCAGACAGGATCAGAGAGCCACCAAGGCTGCAAAAGACCTTCAAGATTATCAAGCCTGACCATTAGCTAACTCTACCAGGGCCACTATTACACCACAGCCTTGGGCACCACATCTAGACAGCTTTTAAACCCCTCCAAGGGTGGCAATTCAACCACTGCCCTGGGCAGCCTGTCCCAGCCTTGATAACACTTTTAGTGTAGAAGTTTTTCCTCATCTCCAACCTCCCCTGGGGCAACTTGAGGCCATTTCCTCTTGTTCTGTCATCTGTGAGAAGGAAGCAACTCCCACCTCTCTACAACCTCCCTTCAAGCAGTTGTAGAGAGCCTGCTCTTAGCCTCCTTCACTCCAGACTAAACACCTCCAGCTCCCTCATCTGCTTCTCCCCAGCCCTGTTCCCCAAACCCTTCATTGCCCTTCTCTGGGCACACCCCAGCATCTCAATGGCTTTCTTGTAGTAAGGGGCCCAAACCTGACTCCAGTACTCAATGTGTGGCCATCCCCAGTGCTGAGTGCAGGGTCACAGTCACCTCTCTGCTTCTGCTGCCCACACCACTGCTGGTCTAAGCCAGGATGCTGTTGGCCTCTTGGGCACACCCTGATTCATCTCCAACCAGCTGTTAATCAGCATTCCCAGCTCCCTTTCAATAAGCAGCTCTGATTCTTCTGCACTTTGGCTTTTAGAAGCTCTTTGCCATGCCTCTGGAGCAGTCCTGCCCAGCCCTGCCTGCACTGCCTGGTCCCTGGGGCCAGAGACACAAAGAGGAGGAAGCCCAGCCCTGGAGCAGAGCCCATCCTGGCTATATTTAGAGAGCCATTTTTAGAGCAGCACAGGCTAAATCCAGCTCCAGCCCTTGCGAAACACTGAGGCCTCCTCAGAGCTGCCTGTGAAACCTTCAGCCCCAGAGATGGTCACCAGCAGGCTCATCACATGCCCCTGGAGCAGCCCAAACCCACACAAACACTGCTTTTGCAGGAGTTTCTGTCCTGGCTGCAGAGTTGGAAGCCCAGGAGAAGGAGCAGGGAGGGTGTCTCTGCCTCCTGCTGGCCTCCAAGTCATGGTGTTTGGCTGCAAAGTGAGCTGGAGGCCACAGGCACTGGCTCCATCCTGCTCTTGGGCTTGGGTCCTGAGACTCCAGGCGGGTTGAGCAGGACAGGGCACAGCTTTCAAATGGAGTCAGGAGCCCCACATCACCAGCATCCCCAGACCACCAGCATCCCCAGGACCATCAGCATCCCCAAAACCTCAATCTCCCCAGGACCACCAGCATCCCCAGACCATCAGTATCCCATCCCCAAAACCTGAGTCACCCCAGGACCACCAGCATCCCCAGACCATCAGCATCCCCAGAACCTGAGTCACCTCAGGACCATCAGCATCCCTGGACCATCAGCATCCCCAGAACCTGAGTCTCCCCAGGACCACCAGCATCCCCAGACCACCAGCATCCCCAGGACCATCAGCATCCCCAAAACCTCAATCTCCCCAGGACCACCAGCATCCCCAGACCATCAGCATCCCCAAAACCTCCTGCCAGGCTGTGAGGAGTAGTCTGGTCAGGGCAGACCAATGCTTGGCAGGTCCTGCAGGCATCTGGTGCTGGAGGAGATGTCAGTGGGGACAGCAAGAGGCGCTGGGGCCAGCTGAGCATCCCATCTCTCTCTCTCTCCAGATCTCAGATGCTGTCTACAGGATGGTCTATGAGCAGACCAAGGCCCAGTACGATGCAGTGACAGCCAAGTGCGAACAGGAGCGGCCCCAGATGGAGAGCATCATCCGCACGGACATGGACCAGATCATCACTTCCAAGGAGCACCTGGCCAGCAAGATCCGAGGTGCAGCCCTGGGGCAGACAACCTGGGCCTGGCTGGCTGTAGCTGTGTTCCTCACCAGCTCCTGGGGTGCCACCACTGCTGCTTCACCCAGCTGTGGCTGTTCCTGGGGTGCAGCATGGCCTGGATGCCTTGGGGAGATGCCAGCAGCTGCACTCCTCATTGGTATTCCCCCAGGAGGTGGGGGACAAGGTGGGCAGTGACCTCCTAAGCAAGGTAGTGGGACACAAATGGGTTCAATACAGACTGAGGGACATCTGCAAGAAGCTTTTGTGTCCTGCAAGTCTGAGAGCCTTCTCCTGGAGGGGGTCTGGGGAGATGGGGCAGCTCCCCCTCCTTTGGGTGGGGTTAGAACCTGATTTGGAGAGCCAGAGGAGCAGAGAGGGAGCCTCACTGTGCTTGTCCCCACTCTCTGCCCAGCATTCGTGCTCCCCAAAGCCGAGGTGTGTGTCCGTAACCATGTCCAGCCCTACATCTCCTCCATCCTGGAGGCCCTGATGGCCCCCACGAGCCAGGGCTTTGCTGAGGTGAGGGAGGTCTTCTTCAAGGAGGTCACAGACATGAACATGAACATCGTCAATGAAGGTGGCCTGGAGAAGCTGGTGGAGGTAAGACCTGGTGTGATGCTCCATGCTGCCTGGAGCAGCCCAGACACTGCTTTTGCAGGAGTTTCTGTCCTGGCTGCAGAGTTGGAAGCCCAGGAGAAGGAGCAGGGAGGGTGTCTCTGCCTCCTGCTGGCCTCCAAGTCATGGTGTTTGGCTGCAAAGTGAGCTGGAGGCCACAGGCACTGGCTCCATCCTGCTCTTGGGCTTGGGTCCTGAGACTCCAGGCAGGTTAAGCAAAACAGAGCACAGCTTTCAAATGGAGTCAGGAGCTCCCCTGCCCAGACCTCCAGGCCCCAGACCACCAACATCCCCACACCAGCAGCATCCCCAAACCACCAGCATCTCCAGACCAGCAGCATCCCTGAACCACCAACATCCCCAGGCCACCAGCCCATGATGGGCTTGGGGGTGGCAGGGACAGTGCTGCTGCCATCTTGTCTGTGTGCACAGTGCTGGGGGACCCTGGGCTGAGAAAAGAGGTGGGAATGAAGCTCCTTGGTGCCCAGTGGGCTTGGGGGTGGCAGGGACAGTCCTGCTGCCATCTTGTCTGTGTGCACAGTGCTGGGGGACCCTGGGCTGAGAAAAGAGGTGGGAATGAAGCTCCTTGGTGCCCAGTGGGCTTGGGGGTGGCAGGGACAGTCCTGCTGCCACCTTCAGGGTGGATGTGGTACCCTGGCCTGAGAAAAGAGATGGGGATGAAGCCACGTAGGGTGGCATGTCCCAGCCTCGAGCACCTGGAGCAGCTGTCCTGTCCTGCTGAGCTTGGTTTCCCCCTGCAGTACATGGAGAAGCTGTCCCACTTGGCCTTCCACCCCGTCAAGATGCAGTCGTGCTACGAGAAGATGGAGCAGCTGAAACTGGAGGGCCTGCAGCAGCGCTTCGACGTCTCCAGCACGTCTGTCTTCAAGCAGAGGGCACAGATCCACATGAGACAGGTCGGATGGGGACAAAGGTTCTTTTGTGTCCTCCCCAGGCTGAGAGCAGAGGGCTGAGGAGAAGAGGCAGAGCAGGGAGCCAAGGATGGTCCAGCCCAGGCAGGGATTTGTCTGGGATGTCCATGCTCTCTCGGGGACCTTCCTGTCGTTGGCACCCAGCGATGGGTGTGTGGTGGATGTGGCCATCCTCGTTGGTCTGGAACCCCAGCAGGGAAGGAGCCTATGGGTGGGCAGCAGCATGGGGCACCCTTCAACCATGGACTCAGAAGTGAGGCTTGGGTGTCATGACACAGCTGCCCCTTTGCCACCGAGCCTGCTGGCACCAGCAAGGCCAGTAGCCCAGTTTTGGGGTCTGATGCAGCCAGACCCAGGGCAGGGTGTCTAAGAGCAGGGTGCTAACAAGTTTTGGACACCCCAACAGCCTTGGCCCTCAGGATGGAGCCTGTGAATGCCATGCTGGGGACTTTGGCTCATCTCAGTGTCCCTGCTGACTGCAGGGGAGTTGCACTAGATGAGCTTTAAAGGTCCCTTCCCACCCAAACCAGCTTAGGATTCCATGATTGAGTGGCAGTGCCCCTAAATTACCCCCTGTCCACCCCCATGGCTGGTCCCTTTGGGAGGCCCTGACCATCTCTGCCTCTGCTGACAGCAAATGGACGATGCTGTGCACACCTTCGAGACGCTGCTGCACCAGGAGCTGGGCAAGCTGCAGGGCAAAGATGAGTTGTGCAAGTCCATCCAGCGCATCCTCGAGAGGGTGCTCAAGGTGAGCCCTGCTGCCTTGGCACCTCCAAGGAGGAGGCCAAAAGGGACCTTTCTGGCTGTAATGTTGTCTTTGTATTAGAGAATTTCTGTCCCAGTGGGGCCAGGTCTAGAGTGCTTTGTCCAATTCTGGGCTCTCCAGTTCAAGGAGGAGAGGGAATTGCTGGAGAGGGTACAGCAAAAGGCTACGAAGCTGATGAGGGGACTGGAACATCTCCCTCGTGAGGAAAGGCTGAGGGACTTGGGGCTTTTTAGCCTGGAGAGTAGAAGAGGAGGAGGAGAGATCTCAGTGCTAACCAAAACCTAAAGTGTGGGTGCCAGGAGGATGGGGCCAGGCTTTTTACCCTGGTGCCCAGTGACAGGACAAGGGCTAATGGGCACAGCCTTTAACATAGGAAGTTCCATCTAAACACGAGGAAGAACTTCCTGCCACTGAGAGTGGTGGAGCACTGAAACAGGCTGCCCAGAGAGGTGGTGGAGTCTCCATCTCTGGAGTCATTCCAGCCTCACTGGGATGCTGTGCTGTGCAGCCTGCTCTGGGTAAGCCTGCTCTGGCGGCAGGGTTGGATTTGATGATCTCCAGAGGCCCCTTCCAACCCCTATCATTCTGGGGGTTTGTGATGTGGAGGAGGTGAGTGGAAAATCACCTGGAGGAGCCAGGTCCTCTCTGACCATATGCATGGGGGGTGGTGGAGTCCCCAGCCCTGGAGGTGTTCAAGAAAGATGTGGCCATGGCACTTTGGGACCTGGTTTAATGGCCATGGTGGTGGTTGATGGTTGGACTTGGTGATCTTAAAAGGCTTTTCCAACCAAAACAACTCAATGGTTCTGTGATCACTGTAAAAGCCACCCAGGATACAGCCTGGGCCAAGAACTCTTCTGCAGACAGTGGTAAAGGAGCTGACTCCTGCCTAGTTGGATTGAAGGGTGTGAGGAGCAGATGGATCTGCCCACACCTTTGCAGATGAGTTGAGAGGGGTCAAACTAGAGGGGAGTTGTGCCCGTGGGCAGCAGAGCTGCCACCCCACAGCCCTCATCAGCCTGGGGCTGCCCTCCCTTGCCCTGCAGAAGTTCGACTACGACAGCAGCACCGTGCGGAAGAAGTTCTTCAGGGAGGCCCTGCTGCAGATCACCATCCCCTTCCTGCTGAAGAAGCTGGCACCAACCTGCAAGGGGGTAAGAGGGTAGAGTTTGGGGTGGGGGGAAGGACCTCCCTCCTCTCCCACCCTGGCCTGAGTAACCTCTCTCCCATGGCAGGAACTGGCCAAGTTTCAGGAGCTGATCTTTGAGGACTTTGCCAACTTCATCCTGGTGGAGAACACCTATGAGGAGGTTGTACTCCAGTCAGTGATGAAAGACATCATGCAAGGTAGGGGCCTGTGGGGCCAGGGAGCTTGGACCTGCTCAGCTTGGAGCCCCAGGGAGCTCCAGCACTCTGGGGTGGGTGTTGAGGAGTCAGTGTAAGCCAAGCCTGGGCTCAGCAACAGCTGAAGGGACAACGATGGGTACTGGGGACCATAGGAGCTGGGAGATGAGCCTGTGCAGGAGGCTGGAGGAGGAGGGGGTGACCCCAAGAACTGTGCTGAGGGCTGTACAAGGAGAGATGACCCCATGTGGGGTGCTAGGGACCATAGGAGAAGAGAGATGAGGAGTCCATGCAGGGTGCAGGGTGCTGTAGGAGGAGGTGACCCCAGGCGAGGTGCTGGAGGCTGTATGAGGAGGAGGTGTTCCCAGGCAGGGTGCTGGGGGCCATATGAGGAGGAGGGGACCTCAAGCAGGGTGCTGGGTGACTGTATGAGGAGGAGGTGACTCCAGGCAGGGTGCTGGGGGCTGTGTGAGGAGGAGGGGACCGCAAGCAGGGTGCTGGGGGCTGTGTGAGGAGGAGGGGACCGCAAGCAGGGTGCTGGGGGCTGTGTGAGGAGGAGGGGACCGCAAGCAGGGTGCTGGGGGCTGTGTGAGGAGGAGGGGACCGCAAGCAGGGTGCTGGGGGCTGTGTGAGGAGGAGGGGACCGCAAGCAGGGTGCTGGGGGCTGTGTGAGGAGGAGGGGACCGCAAGCAGGGTGCTGGGGGCTGTGTGAGGAGGAGGTGACCCCAGGCAGGGTGCTGGGGACTGCGCCAGCAGCAGTTCTCCCTCCTGGCCTTCCCGCTGGCAGAGCTGAGCGGCAGGTGGGATGCTGAACCCTCTGCCCAGCTCCAGACACCTCTCCCTGCATCCTACACCCAAGAGCAGGACCGGGAGAGGTGCTGGAGCCGGGTGGGCAGCGCCCTGTGCCCCCAGCCCATCTGACAGCCCTCTCGGTGTCCCCAGCTGTGAAGGAGGCTGCGGTGCAGCGCAAGCACAACCTGTACCGGGACAGCATGGTGCTGCACAACAGCGATCCCAACCTGCACCTGCTGGGCGAGGGCATCCCCATCGACTGGGCCGAGGAGTACAGCGGGCAGCAGGAGCCAGAGCCGGGCACCGACAGGCGCCGCAGGGCCAAGCAGGTGGTGTCTGTCATCCAGACCGACGAGGGGGTCCTGCCCTACGAGGTGGGCACCCAGGGGCTGCTGCAGCCCAGCTCCCCGCAGCCAGACGCTGAGACACCCCCGAGCTGCCCAGATGGGGTGGAGAAGATCCGGGAGGCACTGGCAGAGGAGAGCCTTGGGGGTGGAGGTGAAGGAGAGGAGCGGCTGACGAACGGGACCGACGGCAGGCGGGACAGCGGCGCCAGCCCGGAGCCGGCGGCGGCAGCAGGATCTGGCCCGGGCGATGTCCTGCTCCAAGGTGCAGCCAGTGAGGGGCACAGGGTGCACCCCAGCGCACTGGCATCCCCTGCAGCTGATGCCCCACCAGCAGCTGAGGTGCAGCAAGCCTCACCAGCATCACCCGAGGCTGATGTCCCATCAGAGGCCAGCGTGCAGCACACCACACCATCACCCAAGCCCAGAGCTGATGCCCCCTCAGAGGCCAGTGCTCAACACGCTGCACCATCACCCAAGCCCAGAGCTGATGCCCCCTCAGAGGCCAGTGCTCAACACGCTGCACCATCACCCAAGCCCAGAGCTGATGCCCCCTCAGAGGCCAGTGCTCAACACGCTGCACCATCACCCAAGCCCAGAGCTGATGCCCCCTCAGAGGCCAGTGCCCACCATGCCGCACCATCACCCAAGCCCAGAGCTGATGTCCCATCAGAGCCCAAGGTGCCCCACACCGCACCAGCATCACCTACCCCTGGAGCTGAGCCCCTGCCAGCAGCCCCTCACACAGCCTGCCACCAGCCCAGTGACAAGGAGACTGGTGAGGAGGTGGCCTCCCTGTGCAGCCCTGTGCAGCCCATGGGCACGACAGAGAGCGGCGAGGGGGTGCAGACTGAGTTCTAGCCCCTGGCACCCCCCTGCTGCGGACTGGTGCCGGTGACGCCGGGAGCTGGGATGAGGGGAGCAGGACCTGCTGCAGGTGGAGAGTGGCCTGTGGGGAGAGGGAGGGGATGGGAGACACCAAGACCTTATTGCCTACTTCGGGGGGGGGCCCTGCTGCTGCACAAAGCTGGCCACAGCCAAATGGTCCTACTGGGTTGGACTGGGGGAGGCCCCCGGCCTGGCATGGGGCACCCCCTGCACTCTGCTCTGTTCTTCTGCCTTAATTTCTTCTTTCCTACTGAGCAGCTGCTTTATCTGCCCCCCAGCACCAGCGTTGGGGGCTCCTGGGGGGGCTGGCACTGCCCCCAGTGTGAATAGGTGTGTGGGGTACTCACAGAGCATCACTCCCCTGCCCCAACCCCACCCAGGGGACATCCTGGGAGCCTGCCCATCACTGTCCCACCCAGATGGCCCCAGGAGTCATGCCGCACCATCAGGGATGATGGAAAAGGTGACGGTGGCCAAGGGCATGGCAGGGAGACAGCAATGCTGGGAGGCCTGGATTGCTGCTGGTGGGGAGAGAGCTGGGGCAGGTGTGAGCTGGTGGCAATCAGAGTGGGCTAACTGCACCCAGGCTGGACTCATGGCACACTGGGTTACAGCACCCAGGCTGGACTCATGGCACCACATTGGGTTACAACACCCAGACTGGGCTTGTGGCACCAGGTTGGGTTATAGCACCCAGACTGGGCTCCCAGCACTGGACTGGGCTCCCAGCAGCTAAAGTGGGCTCAGAACACCCAGGCTGGGCTCACAACACCCAGCACCCCCATCCACCCTGCCCCTGGAGTCTTCTGGAAGCTGGTCAGAATGAAAAGGTGGCAGGGAAGGTGGCACTCCAGCGGCTCCAGCCTTGCCTGGCAGGACTGGGCTGCCCCGGGGCTTGCGCTGGCCGTGCAGTGGAGGGACCCCAGCTCATGCCTCCCAGCCCCCCCAAGCACCACACATGGATGGCTCCCCCAGCTCCTGGGCTTTGCAGGCTCTGGTCCCTGTGGTGATGGTCGAGTGAGGAGCTGGTGCCCTTGCAGAGCTCTGCTGGCACCCCCAGCAGCTTTGCCTGCCCTGGGGAAGGGGACATGAGGACAGGACTGGTGCAGCCCTCCCACAGAGATGCTCAAAGCCCCTGAGCTGGGGGTGGGGTTGGTAGGACTCCTGAGCATCCCAACACTCACCTGTATTTTAGGTGCCTCTGTTTCTGCCTCTGAAGGGGGGTGCCCAGCCTAACCCACTCGGGGAGGCCCCCCAAAGTGCCTTGCTTTGGGAACTGAAACCCTTGGCTCTTCCAGGAGATTTTATTAAGAAAGTTATACAAATGTTTAAAAATATACTTCTAAGAATTAATAAAAAGGAAAAGCTTTATTTAAAGCCTGAGGAGAGTGTCCTTATTCCTTGACCCATCCCCTCTCCAGCCTGGGGCCATGGTGGAGAGAGGAGGGCTGGGAGTCCCCACTGCCATGGTGACAGGGGATGGGTGTCACATCCTGAGGCCACCCAGCAGCGACAGGAGCCAGGAGCTGAAGGACTAAGATGATTTTATTACAAGGGATGTCCCAAGGAGGCAGCAAGAGGAATCCATAGCAGCAGCTTCTCCTAGGCATGGCCACACCAATCCCACCCCCATCCCTGAAGCAAGTGTGTGGGGAGGGAGGGGTTGAGCAGGACCCCTCCCGTGATCCCCAGAAGGCACTGTGTGAAGAGGGGCTTGGTGCAGAGCAGCTCTGGCCAGGAGTGCCTGTCCCCAAGGTCGTCATTGGACCCTTCCTGTTCCAGCCAGGATGAAGCTCCTCAAAAAGGCAGGGGGAGGGGAGGGAAATGCCCAGCACCCCACCACCAGCATCACCCACCCAAAGCTTCCTGAGAGCTGGGGGACAGCCACTAGCTGAGGACAGTGGTGGTGGTGGTGGCAGCAAGATGCTGGCCTTGGGGCTCCCCTTCCCCAGCACTGAGAGTCCCTACAGCAAGTCCCTGGGACAGACCCAGCAGGAGTGAGTGCAGCTATTGCAGACCGAGGAGCAGGAGGTGTGGGGGATGGTGCCCACCACCCTGTGGGGGGCAGCTAGCCCCGACCAAGCAGGGGGTACACCAGGAAATAGCCCAGTGTGGAGCCCAGGATGGCCCCCAGGAAGATCCAGGCATTGTAGGACATGACAGCCAGCATCACCAGGTAGCCCAGCACAACCTGCACCACGTGGAACAGTGTCTGCCCAACGTGGTACCCAAACCACCTGTGGGAGAAGATGGGAAACCTCATCAGTGAGGGCTACCCTGCCCCACAGCCAGGGCCAGCATCCCACAGCAGACAGATGGGTTTGGGGAATGGGGGAGGAGGGATGGGAGCTGCAAACAGGGAAATGAAACCTGGAGGTGTTTGAGGTAAGGTTGGATGGGGCTTTGAGCAACCTGGGCTAGTGGAAGGTGTACAAACGTCTGAGGGGTGGGGGTCAGTGGCTGAGGCCAAGCACTTTTCAGTGCTCAGCAGCAATAGGCCAAGGAGCAGCAGCTACAAACTGGAACAGAGAAGGTTCCACCTCAACATGATGAGAAACTTCTTTGGTGTGAGGGTGACAGAGCCCTGGAGCAGGCTGCCCAGAGAGGTTGTGGAGTCTCCTTCTCTGGAGACTTTCAAAGCCTACCTGGATGCATTCCTGTGCCAACTACCCTAGGGGATCCTGCTTGGCAGGGAGGTTGGACTGGATGATCTCTGGAGGTCCCTTCCACCCTCTAAAGTTGTGTGATTCTGTGAAGGAGTCCCTGCCAGGGGACAGGCTGGGAGAGTTGGGGCTGTTCAGCCTGGAGAAGAGAAGGCTCCAGGGAGACCTTAGAGTGGCAGAAGCTGATCTTTCAGGTCCTTTCCAACTCTGTCCAACTTAAGACTCTTTGATCAGTGTCAGGCTGTGCTAGGGTGGGTTTAGATTGGGTATTAGGAAGAATTTCTTTACTGGAGAAGTGGTCAGGCATTGGAACAGGCTGCCCAGGGAGGTGGTGGAGTCCCCATCCCTGGAGGTGTTCAAGAACCTGTAGACATGACACCCTGGGACACGGTTTAGTGGCCATGGTGGTGTTGGGTTGATGTTGTTGGACTGGATGACCTTAAGAGAGATTCTCCAAGGTGAATGAGTCTATCTTTAAGGTCTCTTCCAACTCAAACCATTCTAGGATCCTAAATCCCACACCAAAGGAACAGTGAGATTGTTACAAAGAGACTGGCAGGGAGAGCAGCCTGAGGCATGGTCTGGCTTTAAATACAGGAGGAAAAGCCCAGGCTTGGCTTCAGGGACTTGTGCTGGGAAGGAAATTCCTGGGCTGGTGTCCCTGAGCCACTGCTTGTGCCCAGCCTTGTCCCACCAAGATCCTCCTGCAACCATGCTGGCTCCTGTGGGAACATGAGCAGCTAAAAACACTCTGGACACCTTCCAATGTTACTCCATGGCCACCTCTTGACAGCGTTTCTTTCTCCTGTGCTGGCCCAGGGGCCATACACCCATCTCTGAACCCCCCAAATGACCCTAGGGATGCCAGGGGAGTGCCCCCTGCAGTACCTGCCCTGTGCAGAGCCGGGGTCCCCCTCCTCTGGCTCCACCAGTGACTCCTGGCTGAGGCTGTGCGGCAGTGCCAGCAGTGCCCGCCGCAGCAGCAGGGCCTTGCCCATCTTGATGGCTTCATAAAGCATGGAGAGCAGCAGGATCACCAGCACTGAGAGCACCATGCCTGCAGGAGAAACACCCTGTCACTGCCAGAGAGGGGCTGTGGGGGCAGGAGTGGGGGGCATTGGGTCCTGGCACCTGTGCCCATGGAAAGTGGACTATGGTTGGGATATGACTGAGCTGCATCCAGAGCACGGAGAGCAGCAGGATGAGGGAGGGGATTCTGCTCCTCTGCTCTGCTGAGACCACATCTGCAGCACTGCCTCCAGTTCTGGTGCCCCCAGCACAAGGACCTGGAGCTGCTGGATAGGGTCCAAAGGAGGCCACAGAGATCAGAGGGCTGGAGAACCTCCCCTGTGAAGACAGGCTGGGAGAGTTAAGGTTCTTCAGCCTGGAGAAGAGAAGGCTCCAGGCAGACCTTAGACCAGCCTTCCCTTAGCCGAAGGGACTCCCGGAGAGCTGGGGAGGGACTTCTGACAAGGGCTGGGAGTACCAGGAAGAGGGACAATGGCTTTGAGCTGGGAGAGGGAAGACTGAGAGTGGAGATGAGGAAGAAATTCATTGCAGGGAGGGTAGTGAGACCCTGGCATAGGTTGCCCAGGGAAGTCTGGATGCCCTCTTCCTGGAGGTGACCAAAGTCTCAGTTTGGGAGGATTGACCCTGGCTGGGGCATCACTAGGGCCAGGGTCAAGCAAAAGCAGGCAGTGCTGTCCAAGCTCTGGGGCAAGGCATGTGTAGAGCCCATCACAGCTCTGCCCTGACCCAACCCGTGCCCTGCTGCCTTCTCTGCCAGCCCATCACTAGCACAGCTCCTGTCAGAGATGCCAAGCCACAGCTCCCACAGCCTTGTCCTTGTGGGGATCCCAGCTGGTGCTGGCTGGGCAGATGGACAGACAGACTGATGGGTGTCTGAGGGCTGGCGCTGGTGCCTACCTGTAGGGCTGTGGACGCTCCAGAAGTCAAAGAGCAGCACTGCTGTGTCCGAGAAGTAAAAGGACATCTGGAAGAGAAGCCAAGGAAAGGGCAGCACCAGGAACTGGAGTGGGCTGAGGGGGCAGGCAGGGCCTGGGGCACCCACATCTTCAGCAGGCCCATGCATCCACCACCCTGAAGGGCTGAGCCCTGAGGTCAGCACTCAGCTGGGGTTGTACCAAGTGATGCAATTTTCCTCCCCTGATCCCTGAAACGGGAAGGGGAATCTGCACTAGAATCAGTCATGCTGACCAGGCCTGCTCCTCCTCTGCCTTATTCAAGCAGGTTGAAAGACACCTCCAAGTTCAGCCAGCCCAAGCCAGCACCCAGCCCTGGCCCATCAACCAGACCATGGCACTAAGTGCCCCAGTCAGGCTTTCCTTCATCACCTCCAGGGACAGCGACCTCACCACCTCCCTGGGCAGCCCATTCCAATGCCAATCACTCTCTCTGACAACAACTTCCTCCTAGCATCCAGCCTAGACCTCCCCTGGCACAACTTGAGGCTGTGTCCCCTTCTTCTCTTGCTGTTTGCCTGGCAGAAGAGCCCAACCCCACCTGGCTACAGCCTCCCTTCAGGTAGCTGTAGACAGCAATGAGGTCTGCCCTGAACCTCCTCTTTTCCAGGCTAAACAACCCCAGCTCCCTCAGCCTCTCCTCACAGGGCTGTGCTCCAGGCTCCTCACCAGCTTCGTCCTTCTAGCAGGGCAACTTCCACCTCAGGCAGCAGCTCCCGAGGGTGGCTGAGCTGGTGAGAACAGCCCAGTTAGCCACAAGGAGAGGTGAGCCCAGAGCTGCATTAGTCTGAAGGGGAGAAGGGAAAGCCCACAGGGGACAGAGGGAGGCTGCTGGCCACCACCTGCAGCTTGAGGCAAAGGCAGTAAGTGCTCAGAATCCAGCTACCTTCCACCTTCCTCTGCTACTGGGGGTCCCTTCTACATCACCAAGGGAGGCCAAAGCACCCAGAGCCACAATGGGTGCCACGACAACTGGTCTAGGGATGCATCCCTGGCTGAGAGGCATCAGCCCAGACACTGAGCATCTGTTTGACCTGGGGCTGCTGGGACCTAAAAAGGCATCAAACCCCTTCTAGAGTTCTGGAGAGGAATAACATCCTAGAGCAGCACAGCTGAGCAGTGACCTGCTGGAAAGCAGCTCTGTGGAGGACCTGGCAGTGCTGCGGGACAGCAAGTTCCTCGTGAGCCAGCAATGTGCCTTGGTAGCCAAGAAGGCCAAAGGTGTCCTGGACTGTAGTAAGAAGAGTGTGGCCAGCAGGTCAAGGGAGGTTCTCCTCCTCCCAATCTACTCTGATCTAGTGAGGTCTCATTTGGAGTATTGGGTCCAGTCCTGGGCTCCCCAGTTCAGGAGAGACCTGGAACTACTGGAGAGAATCCAGCAGAGGCTACAAGGATGCTGAGGAGCCTGGAGCAGCAATGTAAGGAGCAAAGGCTGAGAGCCCTGAGGGTGTTGAGCATGCAGAAGAGCAGCCCCAGAGGGGATCTGCACGATGCTCAGCAAGAGATAAAGGGTGGGGGGCAAAAGGATGGGACCTGACTCTTTTTAATGGTGCCCAGTGACAGGACAAGGGGAAATGGGCATAAACTGGAACCCAGGAGGTTCCATCTGAACAGGAGGAGAAACTTCTTTGGTGTGAGGGTGCTGGAGGCCTGGAGCAGGCTGCCCAGAGAGGTTGTGGAGTCTCCTTCCCTGGAGAGCTTTCAACCCCCGCTGGCCATTTTAATCCTGGGCAAGCTGCTGTGGATGCCCTGCTGGAGCAAGACTTCTGATCTCCAGAGGTCCTGCCAACCCTCACCAGTCTGTGACTCTGTGATTCCTCATCAGGCTGAAATAGGAGGAGCAGGTATTGAGTAACACCCCCCCACCTCCACAGCTGCCACCCCATCTGCCAGGCCTGCCTCATTTTACCTTAAAACCCAGAAGGCTGGGTTGTTTTTTGTCTCCACAGGGCTCTTGCCCTCTCCTCTGCCACACTGCCCTGGCTCTGGCCACACATACCCCTGTTACTGACACCAGCAGATGCAGCCTGAGCCAGAAATACCATCCCATACCTGGGTGTCCACCCGCAGACAGGCTCTAATTACAGCCTTGGGCTGCTCCTTACCCACAGCACCTTAGCACGTCTAATTAGCTCACCCTTTTAAGCCTCCTTTGGCCACAAATTAATGGTAATTAGCCTTTAAGTTAAGATATTCCTCCTTTGCAGGTTTCACCCACGAGTCTGCTGCACCATGTGAGGAAGGAACTGGTTTAGGGACTGGGGAAGAGAAGCAAGTGGCAGAAGATCCTTTCTTTCACTCAGGACTCCCAGCTTTGGCTAAAACTGCTTGGGTTTGGGTACCAGCATGGCCTGGAGACCAGAGCAATGCTCCCTGGGCCGACAGCTGCTCTCCTCTAGCAGAGCTGTTGAGTGGTTTCTCCAGAGACAGCACGGCATGGATGTGTGTGAGGGTCAGGAGAGCAAGTCCTGGAAGCCTCTGCACTCACAGTATCACCACCAAGGTTGGAAGAGACCTCACAGATCATCAAGTCCAAGCTGTTACCACAGAGCTCAAGGCTAGACCATGGCACCAAGTGCCACGTCCAATCCTGCCTTGAACAGCTCCAGGGACGGCGACTCCACCACCTCCCTGGGCAGCCCATTCCAGTAGCCAATGACTCTCTCACTGAAGAACTTTCTCCTCACCTCGAGCCTAAACTTACCCCAGCGCAGCCTGAGGCTGTGTCCTCTCGTTCTGGTGCTGGCCACCTGAGAGAAGAGAGCAACCTCCTTCTGGCCACAACCACCCCTCAGGTAGTTGTAGACAGCAATAAGGTCACCCCTGAGCCTCCTCTTCTCCAGGCTAAACAATCCCAGCTCCCTCAGCCTCTCCTCGTAGGGCTGTGCTCGAGGCCTCTCACCAGCCTCGTCGCCCTTCTCTGGACACGCTCAAGCATCTCAATGTCCCTTCTAAACTGGGGGGCCCAGAACTGAACACAGTACTCAAGGTGTGGTCTAACCAGTGCAGAGTACAGGGGCAGAATGACCTCCCTGCTCCTGCTGGCCACACCATTCCTGATGCAGGCCAGGATGCCATTGGCTCTCTTGGCCACCTGGGCACACTGCTGGCTCATGTTCAGGCAGGTATCAATCAGCACCCCCAGATCCCTCTCTGTCTGGCTGCTCTCCAGCCACTCCAACCCCAGCCTGTATCTCTGCATGGGGTTGTTGTGGCCCCCCTTTTCAAGAGGGGAATTCACAGATTCATGGAATGCTTTGGGTTGGAAGGGACCTGGAAGATCATCTAGTTCCAAACCCCCTGCCATGGGCAGGGACACCTTCCAGCAGGAACACCTTCCACTAGGCCAGGTTGCTCAAGGCTTCATTCAACCTGGCCTTGAACACCACCAAGGAAGGGGCATCCACAGCTTCCCTGGGCAACCTGTGCCAGTTTTTCACCACCCTCACTGCAAAGAATTAGTGGGACAATGTGACAGGCCCAAGGAGGTTGAATTCTTTCCTCATCCCCCTGCCCACACAGCAATGATTCAACAGGTGCCTGGGAAAGGCTGTGCCCAGCTGCTCCTCTGTACTCTGCAGGTGTTCACACCCTCAGATGGAGCTGCTGGCAAATACCCTCTGCTGCCCCTGCTCAGGTACACCACGGGTGGGTCCAGTGCCTTCATCTGCTGCAGTCTTGGGACTGCTCTTTGTCTTTAAGTGAAAACCCAGCACCCCAACCTGCTGCTCCAGTCTGACCGGGACACCCAGCCTGGCACCACAGGACGAACCTGCCTTCCCACTGCACACAGACCCCTGCCTTGGAAATCCACCTGGCAAGCAGGACACCAGCCCAGCCAGCCCAAGCTGCAGTCCCACGCTGGGCACACAATGTCCCTGGGAGGTGTCCCCACATCGAGACGCTCCTCAGAGCTGCTGTGAACCTGAGATCTCCACAGGGACGCTGCTGGGGAGGGCTGGTGCCAGCAAGTTGAGGGGACCTGGTAGCCTTAAACACAACATCTGAGCTCAGGGCATGAAACAATCCAACAGGGGTGAGGGCTGAAGACCCATGGGTGACATCTGCTCTTGATGCAGGTGCCTGGTGCGAGCTAGCACCCACCACAGCCCCTCCATGGGTGTGGAGAGTGGGCAATAGGGAGCATTTCGCGGGGGGTATGGTGGTGCAGGGTGGATGGACAGACAGACCCAGTCTGTGTCCGGCTCACCAGTGCCACAGCCCTGGCTGAGGCATGGAGGGGAAGCACACGGTGGAGTGGCACCAGGGCAAGAGGGGAACTGGGGTGAAATGGGAGAACCAGGATGAAATCTGAGGAGCAGGGTAAAAGGGCTGGGCTGGGATGAACAGGGAACCAGGGTGAAATTGAGGATCTAAGCAAAAAGGGGCACCGGGGAAAGAGAGAAGTGGGACAAAAGCCTGAAGGGAGGCTGTGGCCAGGTGGGGTTGGGCTCTTCTCCCAGACACCCAGCAACAGAACAAGGGGACACAGCCTCAAGTTGTGCTGGGGGAGGTCTAGGCTGGATGTTAGGAGGAAGTTCTTCACAGAGGGAGTGATTGGCATTGGAATGGGCTGCCCAGGGAGGTGGTGGAGTCGCTGTCCCTGGAGGTGTTGAAGCAAAGCCTGGCTGGGGCACTAAGTGCCATGGTCTGGTTGACTGGATAGGGCTGGGTGCTAGGTTGGACTGGTTGAGCTTGGAGGTCTCTTCTGAGCTGGCTGAAAGGGGGACCCGGGTGGCATGGGGAGACTGAGGAGGGAGGGAACTGGCATGAAACGGGGGGAGCGGGGTGAAAAGGGTGGCCTGGAGAACCAGGATGAAAAGAGGTGGCCTGGGCGAGATGGTGGGACTGGGGGAAAAGGGAACTAGGGTGAGGTGGGGGGAGTGGGGTGAAAGGGAGCAGGGGCGGACGGGGAGGCAGCGCGAAAAGAGGGCACCTGAGCCAAACGGCAGCCGGGGCAAATGGGGGCCCTGGGGGGAGGGGGAACCGGGGCGAAAGGGGAGACTGGAGCGAGAGGCGGAGAGCAGGACAAAGCTGTGGCCCAAGACGCGGTAGCGGAGTGCGCTCGGCGGTAGCGAGGCCTTTCGACCCCACTGTCTGGGGGACGCGCGGGCTGTCACGGGTGGGGCACGGCCGCAGCTGGGCTGCCTCAGCCCCACGGCACAGCGGCTGCAGAGCCTCGCCCACGGCTCATCCCCGGCATTCCCTCGGCTCGGCTCACCTGCATGGTGTCGGTGCGGACCCCGGCCCGGGGCTGCTCGGCTCCGCTCGCCCTGTCCTGTCCCGTCGCGGGCGGTGATGCAGCCGCGGGGCCTGCCGGGAGATGTAGTGCGGAGGGCCCGGGCGGGGCGTGGGGGGGGTGTGGGTGACGGGTATGGAGCTGGGGTGGGGGCAGCGGGTGCCTGTGTGGGGCTTGCGGGGGGCTGTGTGTGGGGGG